>CM055760.1:6749609-6989609 GCA_029465975.1 Dallia pectoralis | reverse complement strand
CACCTGCCTGGACGATATACGGAGGGTATGAGCACTGATCTCTGACCTGCGCTTGGTCACCGGGGACATTTGTCACATGCTTTTGCGCCCCCCAAATAAAGTTTCCCCCGCCTGTTTTGTTCTAAATGGTACGTGCGTTGTTTGACCGGATTAACCCCTCACCTGATCTGTGTTGCACCCGTTAATCAGCTGGACCGGTTTAAGGAGCCGCCCGCGTTCGGACCCATGTGCGACCTGCTCTGGTCAGACCCCGGTGAGGACTACGGTTCGGAGAAGACCCAGGAACACTTCGCTCATAATTCTGTTAGAGGTTGCTCTTACTTCTACAGCTACCCGGCAGTATGTGACTTTCTGATGAACAATAACCTGTTGTCCGTAATAAGAGCCCACGAAGCACAGGATGCTGGGTAAGTTGTAAATATGACAGCTGTAATATCGACCGAAGTGCGGCGGATATACGCGGTTTTAACCTCGGCCTGCGGTTCGATGTGCGTTTCAGGTACAGAATGTACAGGAAAAGCCAGACGACAGGCTTTCCGTCTCTGATCACGATCTTCTCCGCTCCGAATTACCTGGACGTGTACAACAACAAAGGTGAACAAAACGGCCGCGTATTCGCCCAGGGAGACATGCACGGAAACCATGGAAACACAGGATTCTGTATAATGTATGTACGTAATGTAATACGTTTCCTTCCTCAGCGGCGGTGCTCAAGTACGAGAACAACGTGATGAACATCCGCCAGTTCAACTGCTCCCCTCACCCCTACTGGCTGCCAAACTTCATGGATGTGTTCACCTGGTCTCTGCCCTTCGTGGGCGAGAAAGGTGTGTGTGTGTGTGTGTGTGTGTGTGTGTGTGTGTGTGTGTGTGTGTGTGTGTGTGTGTGTGTGTGTGTGTGTGTGTGTGTGTGTGTGTGTGTGTGTGTGTGTGTGTGTGTGTGTGTGTGTGTGTGTGTGTGTGTGTGTGTGTGTGTGTGTGTGTGTGTGTGTGTGTGTGTGTGTGTGTGTGTGTGTGTGTGTGTGTGTGTGTGTGTGTGTGTGTGATAACGAGTCATTAATGACTTTGGGTTTCGTGTTTTTCTTTTGCCTGTTGTGACCGGGCCTTTGTGTTCCCACAGTGACCGAGATGCTGGTTAATGTGCTCAACATCTGCTCCGACGATGAGCTTATGTCTGAAGGGGATGACACCTGCGAGGGTAAGAGACACACACACACTTTAATTTATGCATGAAGGTTGTAGGCAGATGGGACAATCAGGTTTCTTCATAGAGGAACTGAAAGGGTGTAGAGAGTGAGGTTGTGTTCAACTGATGTGCACTGTAGTTCCTCACAGAGCTGACGCCCAACATGTTTGGAAAGACAAATAGATCCTAATACTGAGCCGCAGTGCATTGTGGATGATCAAATCCCCGTTACGTCTATCGCCACTCACATTAAATCCAGTTGACGTCTACGGTTGGCTTGTATCCTGCATGTTGTGTCCTCCTCCTTCGTCGATATGTATCAGTGGGTTCTTGGTGTATTAAGACTCCCATTGGACGTCTTCACATGCCGTCCAATCCAACGGCTTTGATTAATGTGGCGCCGGAACTGAGAGTGAAACATGGCCAACACATTAATCACAAGGATGATGCTCATTGGTCGGATTTGACCCCTGACATTTAGACTGTGTCCAATCGGGCAGCTCGTAGAAACAACACCACTAATTTAAAATGGATCTAGCCCAGCCAGGTTGAGGAGTAGCCAGGTGAAGAATGGAAGAGTTTGCCTGGAGTTTTATTATCACCTTACACCAGTTTTATCTCTCTCTCTCTCTCTCCATTCTTCCCTTTCTCTCCTAGCTGGCACATCTGCTGTGAGAAAGGAGGTGATCAGGAATAAGATCCGAGCGATCGGGAAGATGGCTCGCGTCTTCTCTGTGCTCAGGTATGTGTCCGGTTGGGTGTTGGGAGTCTTTCCTTGGTTTGTTAAGACCAATGAAGGCTTACGTAGTGGTTGTTTCTCACTGTGCTGATGTGGAGCCTGAAGTCCAGTCTGTCGTCCTGTTGAAACAGCCGTTCTTTGGGGAAACTGAGTGTCTGTGTGTCTTTTGTGACAGAGAGGAGAATGAGAGTGTGTTGCAGCTAAAGGGTCTCACCCCTACTGGGGCCCTGCCAATGGGAGTTCTGTCTGGAGGGAGGCAGACCCTGGAGAGCGGTACGTATACACACACACACACACCAACCTGAACAACTATGGTGTAGTGTTTCCTTCTTTGCCTGCACTCAAACCCAACCGACTAAACCCTTGTTTTCTTACCCCTCCCCCATTGTATCTGACACACACACACACTCCCTTGTGTACACATACACACACTTGTTTATACACGCCCACCCATTTATTTACGCCCACACACATTTATACACGGCCACATACTTTTATACACGCCCAGACACTTTTTTACACGCCCACACACACTTTTATACACGCCCACACACACTTTTATACACGCCCACACACACTGTTATACACGCCCACACACACTTTTATACACGCCCACACACACTTTTATACACGCCCACACACACTTTTATACACGCCCACCCACACACGCCCACACTGTTATACACGCCCACACACACTGTTATACACGCCCACACACACTTTATACACGCCCACACACACTTTTATACACGCCCACACACACTGTTATACACGCCCACACACACTGTTATACACGCCCACACACACTGTTATACACGCCCACACACACTGTTATACACGCCCACACACACTGTTATACACGCCCACACACACTTTTATACACGCCCACACACACTTTTATACACGCCCACACACACTTTTATACACGCCCACACACACTTTTATACACGCCCACACACACTGTTATACACGCCCACACACACTGTTATACACGCCCACACACACTGTTATACTCGCCCACACACACATATTTACACACCCACACACACATTTATACACTCTCACTGCTAATCCTTCTTCGTTCCTCACAGAACCCTCCCCCTTTCCCTCACACTCCAGTCTTTCTGACACACAAACCTAATCCACACTCTCCTTTAACCACGCACTTTTCCCTATAAACCCTCAAGAAGATTCCTTCGCTCCCCGGGTCATGTGGGGTCGTGGGTGGGATGACCTCCCGGGTCATGCGGGGTTGTGGGTGGGATGACCCCTGAAGATTCCTTCGCTCCCCGGGTCATGTGGGGTCGTGGGTGGGATGACCTCTGAAGATTCCTTCGCTCCCCGGGTCATGTGGGGTCGTGGGTGGGATGACCTCCCGGGTCATGCGGGGTTGTGGGTGGGATGACCTCTGAAGATTCCTTCGCTCCCCGGGTCATGTGGGGTCGTGGGTGGGATGACCTCCCGGGTCATTCGGGGTTGTGGGTGGGATGACCTCTGAAGATTCCTTCGCTCCCCGGGTCATGCGGGGTTGTGGGTGGGATGACCTCTGAAGATTCCTTCGCTCCCCGGGTCATGCGGGGTTGTGGGTGGGATGACCTCTGAATGCGTTGACATCAGTAATCCGCTGCCTGTAGATGATGTCGTTTAACCTTCTCTGAATGCATTGATTCATTGATTTCCTCAGCCGTCTGATTCTGTTGGTAACGTTAACACTCTCTCTCTGTATGTCTCGGGCATGGCTGTACTACTCACGCTTACACAGCCACCGTAGAGGCAGAGGAAGCCCGAGGTACGCAAGTCATTTCTCATCTTTATCTGTGTCCCCCACCCACCACCACCACAGTATTATTGTGTACACTCAGTGCAGCAGGCATCACATACGTCTGATCTACCTGTAGTTTAAATGCAGTTCCTTTGTCTGGCGACGTTGTCATTAGCATCGATCTCACAGGAATGTATGCTAGCTGCAAATTTAGCTTAACCTAATACGGGTTGACCTTTTAAAGTGTCCAAGTGTTTATGCCTGTCTGTTTGTTCACGCTGCCTGGATGTTCTTGAAGTAAGTGTCTTAACATCTAACCAATAGATCGTCTTAACAACCAACCCGCTGTTGAACATACTACATTAGACTGAGCATTAGCATGCATTACACTTAGCATTAGCATGTTACACTAGCATGTATTACACTTAGCATTAGCATGTTACACTGTCTTTATATTACTTAACTCTGTCCCATACTACCCTAACCCAGCAGTTCTCCCCCTCTGTGGTTGTTGTGTGGTTTATTGTTTCGGCAGTGATTCTGAACTGTTCACATCTCCCCCCCCCTCCCCTCCCCCAGCCATCCAAGGGTTCAACCCGCAGCATAAGATCCAGTCGTTTGAGGAGGCCCGAGGTCTGGACCGGGTCAACGAGAGGATGCCGCCCCGTCAGGATGCACCTCCTCCTCCACCCAACAACCTCACAGCCGGTGGCTCACCGGACAAGAACGGAACCAACACACAGGCCTAGACGACGTGTCCATCTGCCCTCTGTCTTTCATTTCTCTCTATTTGATTCTCTACCCCATCTCTGTCTTTCATTCTCTCCCCCTCTGTCTTTCATTCTCTCCCCCCTCTGTCTTTCATTCTCTCCCCCTCATTTTCTACCCCTCTGTCTTTAATTCCCCCCATGTCTCCCCCGCCTAATTTTCTCCCCCTCTTTCTTTCCTTCTCTCCGCCTCACTTTTTTGTTTAATCTGCCCATCCTTCCTCTCTCTCCTTCCTCTCCCCTTCTCTCCCCCTCTTTCTGCCCCCTGTTTTTCCTGTTGCCTCCCTCTTCTCTCTGTGAGAGGCTTTAGGATGGGTCCTTATCACGTTGCCTCCAGAGAATCAAACAACATGTTTATTTATTTCATCATCTAGACAGAGTTTTAAGTGGATCTGAACAAATGACACATGGCGATTCAATCTACAGTGTACATTTCTATAAATGCTACGTGACGATTCAATCTACAATGTACATTTCTAAGTGGACTGGCCCGTTGGCTGGGCATCACAGCCGTATAAAATAAAAGGCAAATCCATTTTGTAATTTTGAGTTGATATTCGGGATAAATTTCAGAACACCTTTTTATGTTACTGCTTTGTGTGCTTGGCAAATGACGACCTGTGCTGTAAAAGGTCCTCACTCATTTAAGATATGAAGTACCAAGGCAAAGGTGCGTCCGATATATAAAGTACCTACGCCACGGTACCTAAAATTCAAAGTACCTCTACGTCCGTGTCCCTCCAAAAAAAAAGAGCAAGCAAGAGCACTTGAATAAAAAAAGACAATAAATAATTTGAAACGTCCACCTCATTAACTCCATCCTTTCTAATACCAATGATTGGTTGTGTGGCTGAGTATTGACATTTATATTATATATGTACATTATAAATGTTCCCTTCTCTAAATGTGATTCAGGCTATTATTTTTTTTTGGTTTATTTTTACGAAAAATAATGGAATTCGGCTTCATGCTAAGATTATTCATGGGGGAGGGAGGGTAAGGCGCAGAGGTGTTCACTCTGAAGATGTAATTTACTGGTGGGAGAGTTAAGATGGTGTGGGAGGTGCGTGTGTGTGTGAGACAGACAAAGGTAGGAGTGAAAGGTGTTTGTTGTGTGCCAGGGAAGGATGAGTGTAGGCGGACGATGACTAAGCAGACAATTGGCTTTTTAGATTGTGGATGTTCGGACGGAGGTAGATGCCTTTTCGGTGGTGGAGGTATTTGGGGTGGTGGAGGCGTTTGGGGTTGCCGGGAGCTAATAGAGGATAACGTTGACGTGTTCATGGAGCTATATGTGAGGGGTGGTGTTTCTGACTTCTGTTCCAGCTCCACAACATATCTCACAGAATGTACAGCGATTGTTTATCAAGGTTTTCTTAATAGCTGAATGAAGAAAAACAACAACTTTTTTTTGTCAAGTACTTGTACTGCGAGGCCTCTCAGATTTCTGTAGATGTATCACTCCATTCAATAAAAAACTGAGAAAGACACAGATGTAATTATTTTATTTGAGGTCGTCGGGTCAACTGTCGAGTCGGGAGGTTTGGAAGGTCAATCATTTATGCTGTTCTGTACACCAGGCGTGTCAACTGGCTTGTTTTGACGCTTTCTAGGATTGTAGAACTGTATTCGGATTTCAAGAGGCATGTATATTTAAATAAATATTTCTCACAAATGTCAACATGTCACGGTTAACCCCAGGGAAACCATGGATATCGAACTCTGCCAATACAAGACGAAAAACATCAAAATGTCTATGAAACACGAAGCCCGATCAATCATAAATAACATTTATTCATTTTTTCAAATCACTGATTATGTGCCGTTTAAACAAAGATGTACTAATAAAATGGTGTGTGGGTGTGTCGGTTGGGTAAGATGAGATGATCTTTGCATATGACTAGGAATGTTGGTTAGTGTTGGGTACACAGATTAGGTCAAAGGTCAGACCTGCGGTCAGGGGTTTCTCTATTCTGAAGCTCTGTATAGTAAAGCCCGTGGCGACTAGTACACAACCGGAACATACACATAGAACATGATATAGGACTAGGGTTAGAACGTGAATATAATATATAATTAGGATGTGACGTTTGACGGTTCCTGTATCCTGTCCGTGACTGATAATGGCCCTGCTAGAACAGCTGAACGTTCTTCTTCAGATTATTCCGTTTCCACAGGGACAGGCGGTCGAACTCTGCGATCGGCATTCCGAACAGACGCTCAAAGTCTTCCAGGGACAAGTGTCTCTGAGGAGAAAACGCATCCGTTAGTAACACATTTGCGCCTACACAATGACGTTGTAGCAGCAACACACCGCATGAGTCGTTTTTTAACACACACACACACACACCTCCAGTCTGGTACGATCCACGCCTGGCGGTAGCTTGCAGCGCCCTCTATGGGTGACTATGAGCATTTCATATGGATAGACCTAAGGGAACAAGGTATGTCTGGGTGATCATTTTTAATGATACAGAAACCATTTTCTGCTTGTTCTGTGTTTGTTCTTCAGCATTCACCTTCTGTTCTAGCATGCTTGGCAACGAGTTTCCTCTGTCCATCCTATCCCGCTGTGGGTCTCCGTTCTTAACAGACACACACACAAAGTGAAAATGTTTGTGGAAATCACATTATGGATAAGTGCTTCAGATTTCATTTAGAAATTACCTTAAATGTATAACACGGAATCCCAGGACTGAGAACATGCTTACCTGTTCACCTGCCAGACATCCCAGGGAGACAGGAAAAAGAGTTGTGTTTGAGTAAAGAAATCCGTTTTTAAAATTCTCTGTGTTATGGCTAACATTCCTTCTTTGCCCTTTTCTCTTTATAACATGTTGTTTTTATTAATAATGTGTATTTGTTACTTGTAACATACCTGTTCTGTCCCGATCTCTATCAAATTCTGCAGACTGCATCTGTAGAAACAGGTAACACAGGCCTCCTTAGGCATACACACGCACACGTACAGCAACGCACACAACTAGGAGACTATATAAGGTTAAGGAAAATATTAACCGTGTAAAAGAACAGACATCCTTAAAGATACCTTCTCCAGGGTGCGGCTCAAGGCATTCAAACTGGGATGAAATTACATTTTAACCGTTCTGCTAACTGGCGATCAACCTAATGTTATCTCAGCAGTCGCGTTTGTTACTTTCGTTTAGCAACGGCCCTTTTTTCCGTGTGGTGTTATGTAATTCTCTGTATCTAAATGCATTTATCAATATAAAAGTTTGTTGTTTGGCTATTTGCAATGTTAACACGCAGCTGTGTCTAGTAAAGTGACCAGTGAGTATGTAAGACATGTGTATCCTGCCAGACACACACACACGTGTGCAGTTAGAACAACAAACACACATTATGGTCACTCACCCTGGTGAGGCCTGAGCGGGATGAGGACTTCAAGGAGGAACCTGTAGAACAGACATTCAGAATTGGGATCTTACAACTCGCTTACGCACACACACGCACAGGCACACACACACGCACACACACACGCACACAGTAACTTACTGGTATGCATGTGTGTTCGATCTGGCAGAGACTGAGTCTTTCTGCGGCCGATGCCAAGTAGAGCCTTCTCCTTCTCCTCCTTCTCCTCCTTCAGGATCAGCCTGCCCAGGTTGGACTTGATCTGCCGCCAAAAAAGTCATGAATACATTTAAAAATGTTCCATTCCAGTTCTGAAAGTAAAGTTCTATACAATAAAAGAGAGGGAAACATAAAAATACAATGTTGGGAGTTAAGGCACTTAGATAATATATTACAATGTTGGGAGTTATGGCACTTAGATAATATATCACAATGTTGGGAGTTAAGGCACTTAGATAATATATTACAATGTTGGGAGTTATGGCACTTAGATAATATATTACAATGTTGGGAGTTAAGGCACTTAGATAATATATTACAATGTTGGGAGTTATGGCACTTAGATAATATATTACAATGTTGGGAGTTAAGGCACTTAGATAATATATTACAATGTTGGGAGTTAAGGCACTTAGATAATACATTACAATGTTGGGAGTTAAGGCACTTAGATAATATATTACAATGTTGGGAGTTAAGGCACTTAGATAATATGTTACAATGTTGGGAGTTAAGGCACTTAGATAATATATTACAATGTTGGGAGTTAAGGCACTTAGATAATATATTACAATGTTGGGAGTTAAGGCACTTAGATAATATGTTACAATGTTGGGAGTTAAGGCACTTAGATAATATATTACAATGTTGGGAGTTAAGGCACTTAGATAATATATTACAATGTTGGGAGTTAAGGCACTTAGATAATATATTACAATGTTGGGAGTTAAGGCACTTAGATAATATATTACAATGTTGGGAGTTAAGGCACTTAGATAATATATTACAATGTTGGGAGTTAAGGCACTTAGATAATACATTACAATGTTGGGAGTTAAGGCACTTAGATAATATATTACAATGTTGGGAGTTGTTTAGTGGAGTGAGAGAAGGAATATGGGTGGTTTGTCTCAGATTTTGAAACTGCATTTTATACAGTTTATTTTAGTATTATTTTACTATAACGTTTTACTATTTGAAGCTGTATGTTTTATTGTCTGTATACATGTACATGCAATGTAGGCTTCAATAGAAGGTATCCGTATGACGAGTTACCTTGTGGAGCTCTAACTCCTTGGCGTCATCCGTTAGGTCCTCAAACTCATCCTTCCCCTCTTCTTCTTCTTCCTTCTTTTTTCGCCACTCGATCTCTATGGCAACAACAGCGGCGATCAATTACCATGGCAACCACGGGAGAGATCACATACTGCCAGTACCTGTCCAATGGCGCGACTGGACGTGTGTTTGTGATGGTTACCCATGGCAGCGAGTGAGGGAGGGCAGGGCCAATACTCCGTCTCTATCTTAGAGGGCAGGTTCGGGTCCGGTTTCTGAGCTGCCGGAAACTTTGATGACTGGACGATGCTGCCCATCACATGTGGCTTGTTGACCTCTATAAATACACGGAAAAAAATGTTACACACTTCAGCGCCGTCCCGTCAACGTGACGTCCTACCTGCCACCATTGAAACCAGCCAAAATATATACTTTTAAAAAATTCATAAATGGGATTAAAGATCATGCGTCGGCAATTAGGAATCAATCGTTAGTGATAAATGTGCTTGGACGCTGCCAGTGGAGAACCATTGATCCAATTCAAAGGAAATAGTTCCCTGGGGCTCATACACACATCACAGACAACAATACAGAAATATACTATACCCTGTTTAAAATTTGGCAGCTTCTTGTAGATGTTGGCACCATTATCTGAAATTAAACAGAGTTATGGAGTTATGCGCGTGTGCATGCTTTTACCTATGCACATGTGTGTGTGTGTGTGTGTGTGTCTCTCTCTGTCTGTCTGTCTGTCTGTCTGTCTAGTGTGTGTGTGTGTGTGTGTTTATACCTGGCCTGTGGAAGTGCTGCTGTAGGGGCACGGCTGTCTTTCGGAGCTGCAGTGTGGATCCTCCAAGAGAACCCTCCCCCTCTCTACTCTCCTTCAGCTGGGAGGAAGAGAACTGAAGAGAGAGATGAATGGTCACAAATGAAGAACAGAAAACACCACCGAAACAACACGGACTGAGAACTAAACAGAGGGGAAGAGATGGTGAGAGGAAAGAGTGTCTTACCTCAGGAGAGGGAGGAGGTGAGATGGAGGTAGGAGAGAGGGATCTCTGGAGAAGGAAAAGGAGAACACGGTCACATCACACCCTGCCCATACGTTACTTACTCTACCAGGAGGTGTGTGTGTACCTCTCTGCGGGGCGTCCGCGGCCCGTCTAGCGGCGAGAAGGTGAGGTGGGGCTGGTAGGTCATTAGGTCGGGTCTCTCCACCTGTACGACAGAACGGGTCAACAAACGGGTCACAAACACACACGGCGATAAAGCGACTAACAGAATGCACACAAACACACACAAACACACACACACACACACACACACACACCAACCTAACCTGTAGAATACTTTTGTCTCTTGGCAGAGCAGCCAGATCTCTGTACTCCACCACCTCATCATTCACACGAGCCTGTGGGGATGGAGAGAAACAGCGTGATGGTGCAGTGCCTGTGTGTTCGGAGGTTCACTCGTTGGTTAACTCCTGCCTCTAACTTCAGCCAGGCATGTTGGTGATCTCTGAACATTATCAGTATATAATAATAATGTTTCCTCCCTGCCTCTAACCTCAGCTAGGCATGTTGGTGATCTCTAAACAGTATCAGTCCAACCCTGCTGTGCCGAACATGCGGTTAGCAATTCCAAAGTGACAGTCCATTTCCCGTTCTCCGTCTCTCCGATTGTAACTGAGGACCAACAAAAGTTCAAAAGTAGAATTTTGGATTGTATTCTAGTTAGGCCGGATACGAGTGCGTAACTCTATTGTCTAATACCTCTTTCTCTTCCTGTAGGGAGAGTAGGGCCTTCTGGGGACATTTATCCCATGTGAGAAAGCCTGTTTAAAGCTTAGAGGTTATGTTTAGGATAAAAGTTACAATTGGGAGTGTGTGTGTGTATGTGAGTGTGTGTGCATGGGAGACTGTGCTTTACCTTGATGCTGGGTGAGCCAGGAGAACTTGGAACCCGGTGGGAGGAAGATATGCTGCATAGGTCAGGTCGTCCCTCCACCTAAACACACGCATATACACACACACACACACATGTCATAGTCACACCTATACCTGGAGTTTAATGACTTGAAGTGTATTGATCACACACACAATAAATTGTTGTCCAGTGGAGAGCAACATTCTTGGTTACCTGAAGGACCTACATTTGAAATAACAAATACTTATTTACAAACGCAGAATATATACGGAATTGAGTGAACCGGATATTGGACTGAATGAGTGTATTCACATGGGTGAATGTTTGTAGGCGTGAGTGTACACAGACGGTTGACAGATTAAAGGAAAACCTTTTGTACGGGGGTTCATGCACTGCAACTGGACAATAACATCCCTCTCTGTTTAGTTGTCACCAGACTGTCCTCGTTGACACAGTCCGATCACGTTCTGTGTTGGCATTCTCAGTCACCTGGAAATGACGTGCTGTTCCTTACATATTACAATAACGCACAAGCATCAGTTACCAAATGTGTGCTTTCTACCACAATTTACGATCCTATCTACAGATGCCCTTTTCCATAAATCCTAATAAGCTTTAGCCAGCTGAGAATTTCTGACTGAACCTCCTGCCATCCCACAGCAATGAACGCTCTTTCAAAGTCACTTGGATAATTTCCTTTTGCCATTTCGATCCAAACGTACAGTCAACTAGGCCTACTTAGCATGCTACACATGTCACAGAGCATGTATAGGATCTTAATTGCTTAATTATACCATGCAGTACACCCATATGGAACTATATCCCTTCATTAAGTTCCTCCACTCAGTTATTGGGTTATCCTTTTAATTTGTCACACGTCTGTATATACTTTACCCCAGTAGACAGTGTAGGTGTAAGTATGAGTGAAGACACTATGTCTGGCCCTTGAGAGTCTACAGTAGTTACTTTAAAGAAACTACATTTTTCAATGTGGTCATTCCGTTATATTGTCCAGCCTCTGTATGTAATGGTGGGTGTGTGCAGTAGTGTGTGAATGTGCAAATCAGGTATGTCAGTGTGCAGATATGTCAGTGTGCAGATATGTCAGTGTGCAAATATGCCAGTGTGCAGGTATGTCAGTGTGCAAATATGCCAGTGTGCAGGTATGTCAGTGTGCAGGTATGTCAGTGTGCAGGTATGTCAGTGTGCAAATATGCCAGTGTGCAAATATGCCAGTGTGCAAATATGCCAGTGTGCAGGTATGTCAGTCCGCAGATATGTCAGTGTGCAGGTATGTCAGTGTACAAATATGCCAGTGAGCAGGTCAGTAAAAGCTTTTTTCAGTCTCTCTGTCATGTGCACGCCAAGGAATTACAGTGACCTCTCCCAACCCCCTCTTTAAGACGTGTGTGTGTGTGTGTGTGTGTGTGTGTGCATGTGTGTATGTGTGTGTTACCTTCTGCATAATGGTGAATATACCTCCTGTGGTCAACCAGATGGCTCTGAAAAAAAGAGAGGAAGGAACCACTCGGAATAGCTCACACTTATAGGATCAAGGTTCTCAAAAGCCCCTTGTTGATGGAAGATATTATTTCCATTGTTTCTGTATCCTTACACCAACTTCACACACACACGGCCTCTTTCTGTCACACACTCACACACTCACACACACACACACACATAACCCAAAAGCAAAGTACCCATTCGTTTCTACACGGCCATGGTGTGACACACCCTCTGGCTAAACGCAATGAAACAAAGATTCTCTTTACACCAGTTTCATAATCACTGTGGGATCTTTTTTTTTACCGAGGGTTTACAGAGAGACAGCAAGAGAGAAAGAGATACATGGAGAGAGTAACACGGGGAAAGAGAGACACAGGGAAGGAGGGGAACTAACAGAAGAGAGGCTAGAGCAACAGAAGTTAGGTCACACGCACATTAGCAACAATATGCGGTAAAAACAGAGCAGCACTTCCAAATCTACTGCCAAACGTATCACCACATTGGACAGAGATATCTTTCTCAAATCACACACACCCACAAAGAACCTGAAATCAACTCAAAGGTTGGTAAACTTTCTAAGCTGTGAGGTGAAACGGCACGATGTGCAATAAACTATATTTATTCACTTCCTCATATCATCCATACGTGAACTGCTCTTCATCATGCTTTTGAATATGTGTGTTTGCATGGGAGGGAAATGTTTAGCAAACTAAACGAAAAAATTTTTGGCGTCCCCACCAGGTTAAAGAAGTCCTCTGCTATACAGGATTTCTTCTTCTTCGTCCTACACTCTTCTCTATCCACCCTCCATCTCTCCCTTCCCACATCCATTTGTTCCCCTCCTCCTCCTCCTCCTCCCTCCCTGGCTACGTCCTGGTTCACCCCACCTTCTCCCTGAAGTGCACTTGTTTATCAGATTTCTTACACCAGTCCACCCATTCCCCATCTCTCCCTCCTCGTCTCCTCCCCTCTCTCTTTCTCTGTCTCTCTCTAACTGAACTGTTTATCAGTCCAGCCAGCGTGGCCGACGCCCAGCCAGCCATCACCACAGTAACACTCCCTCCGCGGGAAACATCACCATGGAGAGGCCTCCTCTCTATCACTTTTTCCCGCCCGCTTTCTCCTTGTGCGTTTTTGTGCCTATAGTCCCTCTTTCTAGAAACAGCCAAAAGCATTTCACTGATGGTATAGTCTGGGCCTGGCGGATCTGAACTCTCTGTCGGCTCTGTGAGATTAATATTGATCTACAGGAATCTAGACTGGGATCTGTTGCACTCAGAGTGCAAACATGTTAGAAGATCTATACGACAGGATGCAGGACTATTCAGTACAACCCGGTTGGTCAAGTCAAGTGCATTTGAAAGTGTAAATTGTTATTCTCAAACATGTAATATATATTGTATGTTTAATTTTTTTTTGTGTTGAACGCTGTTTCTGGTAAAAAAAAAAAAAAAGAATCCTGCATTGCCCCTTTCAAAAAGAAGACACGTTTATTTTTGTTTATGTCTCCTCTAACAGACACACACACGCACGCACGCCGAAAAGGCCATGGAGGAAAAACATGCGCAGCATGCATCATCACGGTGGGTTGGCTGGAGCCTCCAGTGCCCTGGTCAGATTAACTGTGTCGCTTTCATTTAGTCATATTATATACATATAGTATATTTGCATTGATAATCGTTAATACCAATATAGCCTCGGATGAACATAGACGCAGCACATGCATAGGCTATTTGTTTATTATACTACACCCATTATGTCATGGCTCTGGATGCAATACGAATATAATAATCACGCCTTAAATACGCGTGAGGAATGTGAATGGCTACATACAATATAGGAAAAAATAAGAGGTGCTATAAAGCCCATATGATAATGGGATATGTTTATAACCCCTGCCACTCAGGCCTTCACATCGCACATATAGGTGGTTTTCAAATCGAATTCTTTTTTAAACATCACTAGCAATAAGACATTTATTTTAATGTACCGATCCTACCTGCAAATCAATCCGATCGACGCGACGTCATCAACAGTATAACCCTCCTGCTGGGAAACAGGTCGAACATGCCAACATGCCCATCAGTCGCGTGTTATGGACGTGGGCTTAAAGGCGCTCGAGACCGTGGACTCGAGGAAGGGAGTGTGCGTATGTGCGTGCGTGTGCGTGTGTGTGCGTGCGTGTTTGAAGACTGGGCTTGGGCGGCGACGACAGCCCCTGGGCGGCATCTCAATAACGTGCATTCGTCTCCTCCGATCTTCTCTCCTCCTCTCATTTCCTCGTTCCTACTCCCTCGTCAGCGCCCAATCTCCCTCCACTCCCTCAACTAAGGCAAATAGACTTACTTAAACAACAAAGAAATACAAAAATAAATATACTTTATTCTCTCCTCTCCTCCCCTGTCCCCCGTCTGACCACAAGGACACAAACAGGCAACATGAAGACTGAAATACTCTTTCACAACCCCAGATGTCGCCACAGATGTAAGGAAGCCGGAGGAGACACGCCCCTTTTAACAGAACGCTCTGGCGTCATCGGGTCAAAGGGGAGGATTGCAATGGCGTCGGGAAATGGACTCGCTTCTTTGGTGAGATACAAGATGTGTTTTAACTCAATACACATGTCATGCTATAACAGCATATTCTAAAATATAATAATATGTGTGTAATATAGTTTTGAAGTATATAATGCATGTATTTATTTGGACTGAAGTTTAAAATGTAACAACACGCAAAACGCAGACGACACGCATTGAGTTTAACCATGTGCTTACCATCACACTGCAGCAGTTACACTTATATTTACTACAGAATGCCAATGACAACATGTTGCATAGTGGTGGGTTATGGTTTACTGTTATTAATTATTATTAATCTGTCATTCAGGGTGTGGAGGGTGCCACAGCAGCCGCCCAGGCACTGTCATTACCAGCTGAAGCTTATGGGAACGATGTAAGTACTTACAAATGCTACACAACTTCATCATGTCTATAGTGTCCATAGTAAATAACAGGTTAATTCATCATTCTTCTGCAACGATTTAAAGACCCCAAGTAGGAAGATGGTAGAAACGACGATTGCCAGCCAATTGTATCTAGGCATATGCCAAAGCTGTGTGGTTATAACGTGTTTATTAGATATCGTGTCTGTATGTGTGTTTACGTCCTGGTTTTAGCCTCAACTGGAAGTGATGTGGGCGATGAAGGCTTACAATCATGCCGAGATCTACTTTAATGTGAGTGTCTATGTCAAAAGCACCGACGCCAGGTCAAACTGGTTGGGCGTTTTGGGAGTTCTGGCATTCTATTGCCCGTCATCAACTAATCCCATGTGTGTACATGCGTATGTAGCTCATCTCGTCCGTAGACCCCAGTCATCTGAAGCTGACCAAGGTGGATGACCTGATCTATAAGTCCTTCAGGGAATATTTCTCAGACCTCAACATCAAGAACTTGGATCCGGACATGCTCAAATCGTCAGATGCTAAAGAGGTAGGGGTCTGGATGAGTTTAAAGACAGGTTAACATCGCCGGATTCTGTTCTTATTTAACCCGTATTAGACATGGTTATGGACCAGCTCACTGTCTGGGAAAAGAGAAAAGCATTGCATTACAATGACAACAGAGAACACGTTGGATGTGTAGCGAGTAGGACAATTAATGTAGTGTAAGTCTTTAGTGACAATAGAAATATGATCGCGTGACCAACCTCATCGGCGCTGTCGCCTACAGAAGTGGCGTCCGTTCTGTAACCAGTTTGACGGGGTGGTGGAAGACTTTAACTACGGGACTCTGCTCCGACTCGACTGTGAGAAGGACTACACAGAGGAAAACACTATTTTTGGTTAGTTGTCGCCACACACACCATCACTCACAAAATGTAATCATATTTGACGGGTGGAACCAGGGGAACAACATTGTGACCTAATAACGATACATGTTAACGCCGATTGTTGTTTCTGCAGCTACCAGGATCCAGTTCTTTGCCGTGGAGATTGCTAGGAACAGAGAAGGATTCAACACACCCGTATTCCAGGCAAAAACACCTTCGTAACCCATACCTCATGACCTTCACAGCCTTGTGTTCTCTATCCTTGTAAACGCAACCTTCTGTAACCCAGGAACAGAACATTAGCAGCCTTCTTTACCAGGCTAACATTTTGTCTACCCCTGTTGTTGGGCTAGGCAATGAGATATTCAACCATGGGACACTTTACCAAGCTGATAGTCAACAACTTTGAAAGAAATTGTATACATAGACCTCGAAGTTAGCATGTATTAGAACATTTCGTGATCACATTGCATACAATTTGTTAAATTAGACTTTAAAATTGCTGGTCCATGCATTTCATGGCACTGCCAAATATCATACACAAAGGCAATAGTTTGGTCCCCTTGTGACATGTTGGGTTTTGACTAGTGTGCAAGGGAGGCACAGTGCAAACGCATCTTCACACTCCCCCAACCAGCTGTGTTGACAATAAAAAAAAAAACAGATGTAGATATGCCAATGGTCCATTATTCCAGAGCACCATTGAGCTTTGTGGACTATGATAGCCCTGTTACTGACCTAGGTGGGGGAGATCCTGAAGCAGCCATCCCTCTATAACCTAGGAACAGAATGTAACCCCTGGTTACACAGTAGATCATCCCCATTGATGTCACCATGTCCTGAGGTCTTGTTTTATCACAGACTGATTCACAACACACACACCCCACCACAGAAACTACCTTGCATCCCACAAATGTGCCCATGTGTTGCTGTCCAAACCAGCATGGTCGTTATTAGGTTTCCTCCGATTTATGTCTGTCAATTCTGTGAATGGCAGGTCCTTGTTTTTGTATAAAGGTTTATTTTTGTGTAAAATTAGCCCCATCCACCCTCAACAGGGTTGTGTCCAATACCAGAGCCCTTTAAAGGCTTTGTCTGACCTAAGTTCACTCTGTGGGCATGATTAGAATTTGGCCCAGTGTGTCATTGTTTTTTTTTTCTGACTGGACTCATGTACTTTGGTAACAAGATTACTTGAAATAAATTCAATTGTGGAATCAACCCGTTACTGTTAAGTTGTCGTGTATCCATTTTGTTGTTGTTGGTTGGACACACACACACACACACACACACACACACAGTGAAAGAACCATGACAGCGCAGTATTACAAACCAAATTACATTTATTTGCAGTCACAATGCTGACACTATAATATGTAGCAGACATTCACACAACTCAACAAAGCTATCGTCCAACACACACACATCAGAGAACAATGCTACTGATCCAACACACACACACACACACACTCAGCCATGCGCGCACACACACACTCACGTTAGGGAACCAAAACAATGGAAACCTGGAAATCAAATCAACATGGTTAGAGATGAGCTAGTCTTCACAAACAGTTAGCAGCAACATCTGTTGGGTAGCACAAGTTGCTAATGAACTCACACCATAATACACAGTTATGTATTCTCATCTGAATCCCTGTAAGACCCAGCTGTGGTCTTACAAAGACTACCGCCGTAAGTTTCTTATCCAGAAATAAACCATCCTTCAGGGAGCTTGGAGACCAGATCTGAATGGTCTAAAATGTCCTGGTAGGTTCAGTCTGGAGCTCCCTGCTCCTTCACAACACCACAGGAGGCCACACACACACACACACACACACACTTTTGCAGCTGTGCTCCATTCTGTTGAGTAAATCATATCTGTGACCCCCACACACACCCCTTGCCCTTAACCCAAACGAACAGCTCCACTTCACCAAACAGAGTCCACCAGCCATTACCCAGTCCTCCATAACCCTGCTCCACAAATAAACCCAATCCTAATGGAACAAGGCAAAGTGTCTAGGTGCTAATGTAAGTGTCTAGAGTCCTAAAGTAAATGCCAGGAAGGGGAGTGGCTTGGGTACGGTCAGTGCATTGGCGAGTCAGGGAGGTGGGTCTTTACATCACTCGAACCAATCAGGGGCCAGAGGAAAATGTAAAAGACGAGCACAATGTTTCAATCTCTTTCATCCACTCTAGATAGTTCGCTCCCCAAACAGACAGACAAACAGGTGCACCAACTCACTACACTGTAAAAAGTTCAATCACATCTCATTTTTGTGTTTTAAATTCAATCGATATAAACATTGTTCAAAATGTTATGAAAAAAATGTACACTTGTTTTGTGTTCCTATACAAGGCAGGCAGAAGCAGAGAACCAACTACATTTACCAGCTTCCCCACTGATCATCTGCTCCCCCCACTCCTCCTCCCAGACCTCCCCCTCAGACAACCCCCCGCAGAGCAGCAGAGTGACCTCCAGTGACCTCTACAGACTGGCTTTAAAATAGATCTGTATATTTATATAGGCTTCTATAAAAAGGATGGGAAACCAGAGGGGCGAGCAGGGAGGTGTGATCGAGGGAGGGGCGTGGCCGAGGGAGGGGTTGTGTTTTATGTGTGTTTGGGGGGGTAGGGGCCTGTTGCAGCACAGGGTTTAGGGGGCGTGTGTGGAATGTCAGCTCATCATGTCGTTGCTGTTGACCCCGTAGGAAGAGTTCTTCATGCTGTCGTTCACCTCCCTCCGGAACACGGACAGGTTCTGGGTGAACCTGCAGGCCGACACGAGCGCTCAGTTAGAACACACACACGGGCACAACGCAACCACACGTGTGTTAGAACGGGGGCTGCTGGGACGCCATGTGTACCTGTCTCTGTTCTTGGTTAGCAGGTTGCGTTCGATTCCCTCCATCAGGTTTTCAAAGCACAGGTGCATGGCCTGCTGTTTCTCAGGAGGCTGGCTGTTCACAATGCTGTTCCTCAGGTCCGCAAAATACTACACACACACACACACACACACACACACACACACACACACAGCGCAAACCAATTCAGTTTATCTGATCTGAAATAATACCTCAGGAATTCTACAATAAGATATTCCTCTTGTTGTATTCTGTGGGACGGTGCTGAGGGACGTTTGGCGTAGTTGGGTACCTGTACCTTCTCGTTGAGCAGGATGAGGCCCAGCAAAGGTCTGGACATGGACCACTGGTTCCTGCAGTCCTCAAAGATGATAATGTTCAACACCGTAGACAGCATCTGCCAGACAAGACACAGTGGTTGGTGGGTGGGTGTGCGGGTTGGCCGGGCCTGTAGGGGGCGCCAAAGCATGTGCCCCCAACATGTCCACATTTCTCCAGATGTTTAATCATTTACTGAACTTGACTTTTAAAGACCACATTATTATTCAGGACACGTGTGCTGCAGAGGGTGCTAGATGCTGCAGCGATGCTATATAGTCTGTAGAGGAGTTTCTCTGAAATACTAACCACCCTGACATTTTATTCAGATGGATTCCCGGCCTCATCAGTAGTAATTAGGCCTCAGACTAGAGTGGCTTGTCAAAGTCAGGGTTTTTTATTTGATAAGGATCCTTGTGAGGAGACCCATAGATTATTGTATTCATTGGGGTGCAGCCCCTTAGAGGAGTTGGGGCCCTGGAGAGAACAGGTGAGTGGAAAGGCTGTCTGCATATTCATACGAAAACAAATAGAATTGTGGGTGGATAATAAAGACACAAACATTTATTAAAATGATCAGAAAAGATCTGCATGTATATTGAAGACACGATTGAACTTTAAAAAAAATGCAAGTTTGTAAGACCTTAGAAGGCTAGATCAGTGGTTCCCAACCAAGGGTACCAGGTCCCCTTAGGGTACCATGGTCTATCAACAGGGGGAACTTGAGAAAAAAGGTTGGGAAATACTGGACGACCCAGTATACATAATAAAACTATATACGCACTAAACAATTAGCAATATATGCACTGAACTATATGCAGTATATACGCACTGAACTATATGCAGTATATACGCACTGAACTATATGCAGTATATACGCACTGAACTATATGCAGTATATACGCACTGAACTATACGCAGTATATACGCACTGAACTATACGCAGTATATACGCACTGAACTATACGCAGTATACGCACTGAACTTTATGCAATATACGCACTGAACTTTATGCAATATACGCACTGAATTTTATGCAATATACACACTGAAGAAATACAAAATGATGCATAACAATGAAATGAGAATGTATGAAAATTGAGATTGTGCATTTTACAAATTGCTAAATTATTTAACTTCTGCTGACTAACCCCCACTCTTATGTCATCTGTGTAAAAAGTGTGTCTGATGGAAATATCTGTGTGTGTGTGTGTGAGAGTTGGTACCTGTTGGATCATCTCTGGGTGTTGCTGCATTATGTGTAGGAAGCGGTCGTCTGTTGCCATAGCAGCCGGTCGTTTCTTAGTGGAGCGAGACAGCTGAGAAAAAAAAAAAATCAGCAACAGTACCATAACATCACTCATGTGCCATTACACATATTCCATCATATCCCCCATTACCAGGGGCCATTAGATCAATTCAGAACCCCCAGGTATAACATAATGACAGAGAAATGTTTACCTGTTTAAACAGGTAGGTGACAATGTGGTCCAGGCTGGAGCAACACCCAGTACATACCATGGTGTCTATAAACACACACAAATATTAGTTACAAATTATCTTCACTAATCTCATGCAGGTATATATATTTACACACACACACACACACACACACACACACACACACACACAGTACATTACCCAGAGCGGTGAGTCCCTCAGAGATGGATGACAGTATGTACATGACCACATGTGGCTCTAGAGAGGCGATAAAGTTCATGTGATCCTGAGTCAACACCTCCAGCAGACTGTAGAAGGACTGGCTCAGCTTGGGATAGTCCTGGATGGACAGACACAGGAGGTGGTGCTCAGACCGCCACTCGCGGACATATTTACAGTGTTCAGAGAAATCCAACTGCGGTAAATAAAGGGATAAAAGTGCGTGTTCGTTTACCAGCAAGTCGCTGTGGGGTATCGACAGTAGCAGTTTAATGAACGTCTGTAGTGCGTTGTCCAGAGCGTCGTCGCCGTACAGCCGGAACACCCCGAAGTTGACGTAGTTCCCGGAGAGCACGGCCTTCAGCATGGAGAAACACACACTGACGCCCTTCAGCTTAACACCGTACACCTGGTCCTTTGGCACCTCCCCGATGGTCAGGATACGGTTACCTGCGGGGCACAAACAAGCCGTGTTTGGAGTCGGACGTGGCTGATCCACCAATCACACGGCTCCGGTGTACAGCAGCTAGTGATACGCGAGACGTGATTGGCGTACCATACGTGGTGATCATCTTGCTGGTTTCTCTGAACAGAAGGATTCCGTTGGGCGACGACACGTCGAACTGTAACCTCTGTGACCTGGAAATACAAATAGCAGAGGGTTCTCAGAGAATCTATACGGCATATAATATTATTTATTGAATAGGTTGGAGATGCTGGGGGGTTAGCCTTTACATGGCTTTAGAGGGGTGCGCTCTTTTAGGGTACCTGTTGTGGACAAGCTCGGCCATGAGCTTTAATACAGGAGTGGTGCATGCTGGGACGTGGTACCAGAGTTCAATGGCTCTCTGCAGGATGGGCATGTAGGCTGGGTAGCTGGGCGAGGAGTTAAGGGAAAAAACAGGCACAACCAATGGCTCTCCGCTTTAAGTGAAGGACAGGTCTATCATCCAGTCACAGCCAAGCATGCACAGTGCCCGTTTCTACGTGGCCAATGAACATTCAAACATCCAAAACACAAGTCTGTAAACATTCAGGGTGTGTACGGGTCAGTGAAGGATACATCCAGTCAAAGAGCATCATGAAGCTGGTCTTAGCGTTGAAGGCGAAGGCGATTCCTCTCAAGTCTCTGACCAGCCCAACCAGCGTCCTCTTGGCCTCCTGCTCGTTGAACGTGTTGGTGCTGAACATCTGAGCCACGGCTTCAAACGCCGCCGTCAGAGGCAACATGAACTGCTCAAACTGGTCCTCGTCCTCACCTACCACACACACACACACACACGCTTTGTAATTATCAAACTTAAGCGTTTTACTGTTGGTGTGGAAAGAGGCGTGAGTGTGTGTTTTGCTACCGAGGTCCACCATCAGCAGGCGTCCCAGTGCGGTGTAGAAGGTGGTGCGACATCTCATGTCGCTGAGGTTTGATTGGTTGTTCACGCCCAGGAAGGAGAAGTGCTCGCTCTGAAGTCCAAGGAGAGAGGAAGACATTGTGTAAAGCGGACCGTCTTGAGAAACGTCAAATGAGCCTCAGATGTGGCACATTAGTAAGATACCATTGTACTTACTGTGTGGTTGTTCAGCATAAATTGAACAGCGCTGAGTTTCACCAATTTTCTTACGCTGCTGTACGTACACACACACAACCATTAAGGAGACAACACAGAAGCTGTACTACCACAGCACACACACCACCCACACGATAATCTAACCCGTACCATAGTCCTAAACTTAACCCCAATCCTCACTTAATGTAAAATTCTGTTTGACACACAAACAGACACACACAGACACGCAAGGATATCCTATAGAGAGGTCGTTGAGTAACTGAAGTGTCTTGGATGTGATTGGTTCACACTGGCCCCAGTACTTCAGATTGGTGATGCTGCAATCACAAACGGTTATCGTCAAGGACAGTTGTTCCAACACAGAACCAGTGGTACAAATAGTAACGGCAGGTGTCAATGCTCACATTTTTCCGATGAAAACGCTGAGCACCATGGTCTCATCATTCAGCCCCAGAACCTCTGACAGCCGTCGGTACAGCTGGGACACACACACACACACACACACAGAGAGAACCATTGAAACACCCCATATAGAGAAAGAGAGAGCAGTTACACTAGGACACCTGTGACAACAGGTAACTGCTGCCAGCAGTGACACAAGTTAAAAAACAGGGATGAAGACTGACACACACACACACACACACACACACACACACACACAACCCGAATCTGAGAACACTAGGGTGAGACATGGGTCGTGTGGAATCAAGGGTGTGGTAGTGTTAAGCAGAACCAAAGGTGCTTTTCTTAAGTATAGGGTGGGTTAAGGTACTGGTGTCACGGAGGGGTGGGTGGTTACAGATATATAATAAATAGAACAGCTTCACCATTCTAGTCAATGATGACATAAAGATTGGACTGGCGGCCACTGTTAATTAACCCACAGTAGTAAAGCTTGTAGGGTAGGGAAATAACTAACATTGAGTTACACTTTGCCCGTCTATCGGAGTGATCAGGTGTCCTGGTAGGACAGGACAAGCATTTCCTGGTAGCAGGAATGTTTATATAATCAAAGTGAAAGATGCATAATCGAACAACAAAAATGCAATGATGGAATTTCAAATGAGGATATTCATAGAAATACAACGGAAAAAGGCTTTGACACTACTAGCTGGTTAATTTGTTTGCAGCTTTTCTGTTTCACATTGCCTCTGGCCTTTTTAGAACATTTTTGAGGAGTTGCTGAGAGGAATAGGATGTACAGAAACACAGAAGCTGATGGTGAAAACCAGTAGTAATGACAACTGGCTACAAGTCTAAACTGTGTGGTGAGGTTTCTGGCACCCAGGTCTGCAGAAACAGTGCCAATACCATCCTCTGGCCGTCTCCCTCAGACTGTAACCTGACTCTCTCCATCTACAGAGCACAATGCATGAAAACCTGTCACCATATTCTCAAGATATTCCCCTTGAAACACTAAGATTCAATGAAAAGTGCTACTGAAGTTTGCCAATTTATTTATTGTGATCGTTTTAACGATTACACTCAAAATGACTGCTAGCTATTGTGATTCAATTATTTCCATAGGAATATAGAAACGCTTATTCGGATGAGACTAACACATAAGTTGGTTGATGAAACAAATCACAGCACAGATTAATTCTGTATCATAGTTAAATTTGCCACCAATCCGTTCATTAAGCCATCATTCTATTTCTATGGTCTTGAACTTGTGTTGTTGAAACTAAAATAAAACCTGTTCAAGAAAGAAGTGAACTAAACACTATGTTGTGATTTGGTGAATCAAACTAGAAGATCGATTAATCAACCCAATACACTAGTCAAACAAATTAATCATTTGAATGAACGTTCCATATGGAAACGACTGAATCCCAATACAAGTGAGCTATGAGTTGATTAGAATTTAGCTGGGTTAGAGGTTACAAGCATGTTCTATTCATTCAATTTCTGAGAATGCGTCTCCTTTTGGTCTGGAAGGTTCTTTATTCTGCAAGCCCAGACTAATTTGATCACACACATACACCCCCCTCTGACAAACCACTTACATGGTTGACAACCATTGCCTCCTGAAAGCTACTTACAAAGTAGGAAATTGCTTCCTCAGGCAAATCTGCTGTAGTCTCCATCCAAGTCACCTTAAGATTAATGCACTTAACTCAAAGTAGATCTAGATATGAGCGTCTGTTAAATTACAGACATGCAATGCAGAACCTCGACTAGCCATTCTCCCACTTCTGCGATTGACCATGATAGCAGTAACAGCAGCAAAGGGAGAGGGGAGTACTACTGGAAGACCAAACAGACACATAAGTGTGTGTGTGTGTGTGGGGGTCTGCACTCTCTACTGTCTCCACTTATCTGTGCCGGTCACATTTGGCAGCCTCTGCTCAGCACAAAGAGGACACAGTCAGTCGGTCAACCCAGGTTATACCGCTGACAGGCAGCGTCATCAGTCACACACCCAAAAACAATGGAGACCAGGGGGAAAAGAGCTGCTAGATCAAATGGAACTGTCACCGGTGACGCTTACGAGACGGCGGGTGGAAAGTTTCTAACAAAGTTAGTGGTGAGTTGCAGGATCAACGGTATTGTCTGAATTGGACCGTAACAAACACTACCACATTTCCATAAGCATAAATCACATTAGAAGCATAAGTGTGTGCATATTAATATTTATTAGCTGTGTGCCGATACACTTAGCTCACGAGACACGATATTCATATTTTATTTTACAAAACAATAATTTTTGTGATGGCAGTTAGCAGCTTCTGCTTGGACACCAACACTGCCGTACTAATTTCACTCTACCCGCCAAGATCATTTTCGCCATGTTAAACATAAATGATTCATGCTAAAATCCTTCCGATTTTTCATTAACACTTTTTGTTTGTTAAAGATTAAACCTTAAGGGGCACAACACTAGGGGCACAACGCTTTTGTTTCCATTTGTGGGAGGTCAAGTTATATTATTACTGGGCGACTTCCATGTAACTTTTCCTCTCGCACTTAGTCATGTTGATATCACAAGATCTCATCGCATCCCTAATATTGTGCGAGTGAAAGGGGTCTCCAACAGGGGACTTTACCAAGAGAGAGTGAGAAACAACAACGTGTTAAAGTATTTACCTTAGAGGACTTTTGCACCTGGTCTCCAATATAGATTTTCCTGAACTGTTCGAAGAAGCTGAGCATGGCCAACTCCAATCGCTCGTTACCCGCCTGGGCCAGCCGCGAGTCAGTTAGGTTCATCAACTGGAGCACACTGAGACACACACACACACACACACACAATTATCTGCAGCAGCATCACAAGCTATAAAGCAATCGAGGTGGCGGTAAAGGTTATGGTGATGGCATTCATGCGTGCACGTACCGACAGACTAGTTCTCCATCCATGGCGTCCTGTTCATCTGTGGAGGCGAAGGACACTCTTCCCCCAATGACTGCACCGATTATATACACCAACCATGTTAACCTCCCTGCAGCAAAATATCATGAGGACTACTCAGATCAACCATGTTAACCTCCCTGCAGCGAAATATCACGAGGACTACCCAAACAAAAAACCCTGTCTGGTTACAGAAACACAGTTGTTGTATTAGTTTCTTTTCAACATATTATATTGATGACAGGGACCCTACCTTCCTGGACTGTGATGTCGATGCTACTGGAGTTGGTAGACTGCAGCAGTTCCTGGTAGGTCTGTGCTGATTGGTCAAATAGCTGGACCAATAGGGCACAGGTCTTCTCGTATTCACATCGACCAATGGTGGAGAGCTGGTCTAACTGCTGCTGGACTAACCCTGCGTCATCCAGGGGGTCCTCCAGCCCATCCCTAAACACACACACGCACGCACGCACACTAAACTGTCACAGAAGATGTGTCTGTGTGATCCCATTGTATGAGGTATTCGCAAACATACACAAACCAAAGAGTCCCGGCCATTCCCGCTAGACAAACCCTAATTTACAGTGTAGGGATTAGGCATCGATCGTTAGGTTTAGGGTAAGTCCTAGTTGCCAGGTGTCATTAAGGTTACATTATTAAGGTGTGTGTGTGTGTGTGTGTGTGTGTGGCGTGTGTGTGAGCATTACCTGAGGATGATGCACACAGACTCGAGGCGTGAGGTGATGTAGGCCTTGGTGACTTCAGGTGTGTATGTCTCCAGCAGGTGAGGCTCTGTGGCTTTAACATAAGGGACTGAGGCGGCCAGCCGCTGCCACAGGCTCAGCAGGTAATGGACAGAGTTCGGGGCAAACTCCCAGTGCTGCAACACACACGCACGCACGCCCGCCGCAGAGAAGTGACAACCAATACACCATTATCACTAACCAACATGTTCAGTAAAGACAACAATCACAGCACCAGATACAGGTGGAGTTGTCTATTAATTTACCTCAAACCTCTCACTTAAGAACAAGACTAAAACACACACACACACAGACAGTCAGACACAGACCTGTAGACTTGTGACGGTGAAGTTGGCTATAAGCCTAATGACTTCTGGGTAGTTCTCTACTTTGACCAGCTCTCCTAGCTGGTAGTTACTCTTCAACCGTGCCAGTAGGCGACAGAATTCATGGTAGTTGTTAGGATCGGAAAGACTCTGGAACACACAGGGAGGGCACATTTGGAATACACGAACAACTGAATGTGACACATCTGATTGGCTGTTGAGTTTCTATGATGAGGTATCCATCAGAACTAAACTAGCTTAAATGAATTTTATTAAAAGAGTATCTAGGCCTATTTATTGTCTTATGTAAACATAAAATACGAAAATAAAACCATGATTTTAAAATGCACAGGCTATGATATTAAAATTTCTAAAAATCGAATAAATGAAAATCCATCAAACTGTATGTCCTATGTTGATGTAGTAAATGCTAACACATTTTAGATCACAAGCGACTTGCAATCAAATGATTTGCGCATGATTGGCCGATAAACAAATCTATTTATAATTATTTATCCGTCCACAGGCATGCAGCTTCAGTTGTTTGTCTGCTTGAGCAGGACACGCAAACGAACCGGTTGCACTGCGCACAGTGTTCATTATTGTTACGAGTGCACATGAGACAGCAGCAAACTAACCCGGTTGAACTGCGCACAGTGTTCATATAGATCAGACCAAAACCCTTCCAGTTTAATAAAGATCGGACCAAAACGGGTTCAGTTTCATATAGATCGGACCATAACCGTTCCAGTTTTATGCTCTTTCTGCCGTATGCCCCCCGGACTTATGTATGTCCCACGTCCTTCTGTGTGCATGAGTAATTTCATTTATCGCCCATTTGTAGTTAGCCTATTAATAATTATTGTTTATATTCGTTTAATTTCGATACAAAACAATATTTTGTTGAAGTCTCTTGTAGGCTATATGAATACACTGTGGTTCATTCGTTATTAATTATTGAGTGCAATAGGCGCATGACACATGAATGGGGCTGTATGTATTTGGCGGAATTCGTTCTGTTTATTTACTGAAACATATTTCTTTATAAACGTACCTCTTTTTTGTAGTTCAACCAAGCCAATCAGACTATTGTCTATATGTGTTCTCGTAGTATTTGTCTGTGTATCGCCCATTCAACCATTGCCATATAGGCTCAGTGAAGTGTGATCGGTGTCTGGGTACCGCAATTAGGGTACCAACGCCCAGCGGCGTGGGATTTTGGCGACAGGAAGGCAGTTTAGGTATCAAAAAACATGTAAATAGTAGTTTTATATATTGTTCGGTTTGTGATTTTGCAATTCTGAAAACGGGACAAGGTAAAATGCACGTATTTAGGAAAAGTCATGGAGGGACGTCGGCTGTAGCTTTTCAACATTATGTATGTATTTTAATTACTAACCGCTGTGTTTTTTCGGACAAATTATTTATTTGTGCTCAATGTACTGAATATAGGCAAAACGAATATATTTGCTGATTGTGCAGACATGATCGAGCATATGTTTAAGATTGAAGTATTTACGTGAATGGGTGAACGCTCTAGCGACGCTGGGGGTGGGCTTTTCTTCAAAAGTAGATAGCCATTGGCGGGATAAGCCACATCAGAAAAAAACAGTCTGACTCTGGACGAAATACAGCCAATGGAAATACAGCCTCTACATGTCATACTAAAATATTTTTCTAGAAAAATTGTGGGCGATAATTTCTATGCTGGTCTCGGCTGGTCTCGGAAGAATTTACGAGTCCTTACTGTCCGAGACCGCTAGCTTCTAAAAAAAACTGACTCTGAATTAAAGGACTCACCAATTGAATCAGATTCCATCCATTTTGCAAACATTGTGTCATCACGTTAATTTCAGTTATTTCTGTATAAATGTCCCGAGGCGATATTCCATGGTACACACAATTTCGTCAAGTACGAGTACCTGTGGGTTCTCTAGTATCCGCTTAACTCCGTCCACCAGGTGAGAGAGAAACTTGGCTCGCTCCGCGTTGTTGAAAAGAGACCTCCTCACAGACGCTATCTGAACCAGACATGACAACACCTAAACACACACACACAGTATTAACCACCACACCCAATCAGCACAAAAGTGAGCAACACCAAAAACAGCAGTTCCTAATAAAAACTGCTAAAAATAAAGCAAATTCTAGACTAGGGGGCCCAGACAAAGCAGGAGGCACAATAGAATATATCAAATGTGCAGGACGGATAAGAAATGCAATTTAAACTTGTCAGCACGTTTCAGTGTATAGGATGTTGTAATAGGTAACAACATGACTCCCCTTGAAAATAGACACCATTTCATTGCCGGGTTTGGGTGTTTACGTGATTCCTTGTCTAAATTGAATGACGGGAGCTGCGGCAGGTATGACAACTTTGCCAGGCAGCATCTAATTAATACGCTGTAATTGACCTCTAATTAGGAAATACATTTGGCATCTTAAGGCTTCCATAACATCTCATTGGAAGCCTAGTAACAAACAAGCAGCAGCAGAGCCAATGAAAACCCAGCAGAGCCAATGAAAACCCAGCAGAGCCAATGAAAACACAGGATCGTATGTCAGGGCTTATTTCACAGAACACATCAACCGGCTGTTGTCTTTTTTGCCATGTGGGGGCTGATATTTTGGTGAAACTGTTTGCAACCCTGCTCTTCGAAGATACACCGCGATTAAATTGGGAGAAGATTAGTGGCCACGGGGAAAGACAAAGCCGGAGCGTCGAAAGTGCTTTCGCAACAAACTTCACTTAAAGGTAATGTCAGCATATTAACTATTAAAGTATAAAAAGGCCAGGTCTGTAATGGACAGTATGATTCCACTGTTCTCTCCCAGCTTCAAACATGAAAGGCTGGGCACATATAACACGACCAGTTTACAGAGTCTACAATAAACACACAGGTCGACCAATTGCTGACATTAATCTGATGAAATGACATAAATCGTGTAAAAATACGTTTCTGAACATGTTTCTCACACGTGTGTAACATTCGGTATGTAGCGATAACGCGGCTGTTGCTATAGTTCCTTTTTCTGAGCTCATGCACTTAGAACTTGGCACAACGTTTATGTATGAGTGACGCAGCACCGTCTAAATGCTCTGGATGAATCCGCACCAGCATCAGAATACAACAGCATCTCTTGCCTGGTCTGGAGAGAGTTAAGACATGTCACACATGGGGTATGGAACCGCAGTGCTTTTCTTTGCCTTTTCTCAGTCAGATGACTGCACGCGGAATTGTCGTGGCGTTTGTGTGGTTGATTCACCACCCCGTGAATCACTTGAGCGGTAGACTGAAGAACATGCACACACACGAGCAAATCACTGTGCCCAACTCAACGGATGTGCAATTCATTTGCTGTAATTTCATGAAGATGACTCAGCGGTTGACTCATTTAAACGAGTGTGTCCGGTCATGTAGCTACTCAATAGTAGTCCAATTCACTTACCAGTGAATCATTTAGTTATTAAACTCACAAGTAATTCTTCATCTAATCGCCTCAGTTGTTAACAATCATGATGGGACTCTGCAGCAATATTTTGTTGAAACCACACGCGTCGCGCGCGGGATGTGCATCTCCATAACTGAGGCCGATGCGATACGCATCTCGATGCATAGCCAACGATGCGATACATTAAAGAATCTAACATATAAGCAGCTACCGATGCGATGCACTATTATTACGATGCGGTGCGATTCGATTTCGATTCACCACAATGCGATTCAGTGTAATAGGATGCAATGGAGAAAAATATGATTCTATGCAATTCAATATGTAGATATTTAACTTTTATTTATTTTGTTCAGACATAGCCTACAGCAAATCTTAAAGTAGGCAATCTTAAGTGCCATCTGACTATATGGCTCTTTCACAAACAAAATATTTACAAAACCTAAAGATTAAATAAAAACAGACATTCTTTTCCTGTCTTGTCTCTAGTTACTTTTAACAGCTCACACATTTAACAGGTGAAACAAATTAAGAATGCTGCTCAAAGATAAACAATGAAGACATTTTCTGTAACTTGCCAGCAGGCTAATGTGATTTCAGCAGGTAGGTTAACTCAGTGAGCAGAAAGCAGGTGGTGTTTTAACATCAACAATAAAAATAAAAACATTTCACAAACGGGTGAACAAAATGTATATATATATATATATAAGAAAAACTATTATTGGCAGTCAAAGGCCAGATTAGCTTAAATGTCCTACTTTAAGGTTTTTCTTCAGGAAAATCAGTTGATCTACATGATCAGTACAAGCAACCGCTGATTCCGAGGGGGAGGGAGTCTCTGCTTCACTCACACTGTGTCGGCACTTCAAGTGTGTTGTTAAATTAGTCGTAGCCTACTGCCTGTATATTTTATAGCGGCGCGACATATTTTACAAATTGCATGCGTTTTGTCAAGATTTCCATCTCGCTTATAAAACACAAAGTGTTCCCAAACACTAGATTTAAAATGACTTGGTGGAAGAAAGAGCCCCGACTCCGAGTCTGCCATGTTAAACTGTTCTATAGGTAACTCTCAGGGGGACACCTTTCGGTCTCCGTAGTGTTGTGATACGTCATATTCACATAGCAGCTGCTGCAGTGGTGATGAGAGAACACGCTTTTTAGCAACAGTTCAGAGAGGAGAAATCATTTTAAAAGTTACATAATAAAATATTGGTCGCTATATAAATAAAAGCGCAACTACTAATAATTATAGAAGAATAAATCGTTTTTTACCGATGCAGATATGTTAGGAACGATGCATCGCGATACAAATGCCAACTGACTCCGATGCACGCTTATTTAAGTCGATGCATTGCATCGTAAGCTTTTATGACGATGCACCGATGCGTATCGGTGACACACCACACACACCCCACACACCACCACACACCACCACACACCACCACACACCACCACACACCACCACACACACACACACACCTCTACTCACCAACGGGGAGAGGGATGGAGGGATGGAATGATACAGATCAAAAAATAGCTGGAGAGTGGAGGAATCCAAAAACGCTGAGAGAGGAAGAGACAAGAGAGATTAGGTTCTGGCACAGGGATGACGGTACCACCATTTCAAAGCACTGCCAGAATGCGTTACCTGATCTCCAGGATGTGGGGATCTGAACAGTGCAGAGGTCGTCAGAGGACTCGTCTGTGGACGTCCCAATGAAGTCATAGTTCAGACAGTTGTGACTGAGCTTCAGTAGCTGCATCAGGAGGCCATGTTGACTCTCGTCATTCAGATTCAGGTTCTTACCAGACGCCTGAAAACACACACACCCATTAGTTTTTCATAATGCAAATACAGTATCTCCAGGAGTGAAAACCCCCACACCTACCTGCTTGAGGAGATTGCAGGACAGAGTGAATATGTCGAAGAGGGAAGAGTCTCTGAACGACGACGCAATCTTCCTGTGTTTGGTCAGAGGGTGGCTCGTGTCTGCCTGGAAACACGAAAACAAAAAGCATATTTGCCACATGCACACACACCCCCAACCCCAACCATAGGACACTAAACACCACAAAAAAAATAAACGACCATCTTCACTTCATATTAGAGGAGCAGAAGGACAAACGAGAGAAGAAACATGGAGTAGATAAAGACGGAAGAGAGGTAGTGTACCTGGTTGATCTCATTGGTTAGTTGTGATAAGATGGTTACTCCTATGATGCAGTGTTCAACACTGTCCTGCTGACAAACAGACAGAGAGAGAGCGAGAGAGGAGAGAGATGAGAGAGAGGGAACGACACAACAGATTTGATCAGCTCACTACTACACGACAAGTTTCAAGAATGGTCATATGTTGCTTTTTATACACAAATGTTTTGCAAATTGCGCATTTGCGATGAAGAAACCGGACCATCAAGCCAGCTTTAGCAATATTTAAACATGTAATGACGCAACTGCCATGGGGGCGGTTTACACACAAACGTTTGTACCTGCAGGAAGCGTGTGACATCGGCAATGACGTTTCTGAAGACATAGTCGTCTTTCTGACAGTCAAACCAGCCAAGCTTGGTGATCCTGAAAAGCGCGCACAAACACACACACACAAATATGCATACTGCATGATCCTGGAGGAGAGAAAGACATTCACAAAATCACTCAGAGGCAGCAGAGAAGCAGAGGAGGAGCCAGGAGTGGAAAGTGGGAGAGGAGCAGGGAATGGAGGAGTGGGAGAGGAGCAGGGAATGGAGGAGTGGGGAGCAGAAGAGGAGTGAAGTGTGGAATGAGAGTGGAAAGCGAAAGAGGAGCGAAAAGGAGAGGTTTACCTGGAGTACAGCTGGATCAATGCTTGGGTCACAAACGCTGCCAACTTGGGCCGCGTGGCCAGATAGTTTAGCACATAGTTCCCTACAGAACAGAACACACAGACGTGAGCCTCCTGACTCGACGCACCAGTAAACACGTCTGGGACAAATGAGTTTAACTTACGGATGTCGATCCGCTGCTCCAAAGGAAGAGGGTTGCTGGTACGTGACACCAGTTTAGAGAGACAGGTAGCTGCCAGGAGCTGTGAGTAGGAAGACTGGATGGACACAGAAAGACTGATGACCAATAACACGTTCACATTGAATATTCCCAGTAATATAAAGTCTGGTAATATGAGAAATGACCCGGTTCGTTCACACAGGGTCAGTGAGTACTTACACTGCCCCGCTCCAATAGTAGCTGACACTTGCTGAGACAGTCGGGGCTGTTGGTGAACTCCACCAGAGCCTTCTCCGCCTGCAGCCTCACCCCGGTCTCGGTTGTCTCGTACAGCTGCTTACACAGGATCTCTAGCTGGGCTAGGCTCTACTCACACAGCAGGAAGACAGGGACCAGAGCGTCACCGTCAACATTCAAGCTCGGATGTGTGGGTGTCGGCAGACTGCGGGTGACTGCGGGTGACGGGAGACTGCGGGTGACGGGAGACTGCGGGTGACGGGAGACTGCGGGTGACGGGAGACTGCGGGTGACGGGCTGCGAGTATGCAGCCAAGTTAGAGAAATTCACGAGAAATAAGACAGGCTTGTGGTCTCGGGTGGTACTGCTGCATCAGGGGAGGCAGGACGGCCTCCTACCATTTCGGTACACGGACCTGACCTTCCTTTACATCTTTGCCCTATTCGATAGTACAGGGGTATTCGAATCATACCCTAGAACACAGGTGTCAAACCGGTTCCATGGAGGGCCGAGTGTCTACAGGTCTTTGCTCTCACCTTGTTCTTGATTGATTAATTAGGTCACCAATTGGTAAGGTTCTATCCTCTACTGGTTGTTTAGGTCTGAACTGGGAACTAATTAAAATGAAAACCCAAAAACCTGCATACACTAGGCCCCCCGTGGAACCGGTTTGACATCCCTGCCCTAGAAGGTCCGGACTCCGGAGCGGCAGAGTTTGCTGGTTTTTAGTTCTTCCTTATCTAAAATCTCACCCACTTGGTGTCGAGAGCCTAAATTTGTCCCTGATCAGGGGGTCGCAATGAAAATTGACTACCGCTGTGATAGAACATGAAATAAATTATTTCCTGTTCTAAGACAAAGTAGAGCAGAATGTGTGCAAGAGACAAACTAGGCTATTTTTCAATTCAAGTATAATAATGTATACAGTCGCTGCAGCAAGTCGCCCAGGATTCTCGGGATACCGACAGGCAAATCTGTTGCAACCTTTTGTAAGTGACTATAAAAACACATGGCTTAAGCAAAGACTGGATAGCACAATGACTGTTAAGTCTTATACCAACACAACACACTACCCTCCTCATCACCATCGCACTGAGTAATGACTAACTTTGAACATACTCTAAATCCATAGTCCACAATGCTGCTGACTATTCACCGCAAACAGGTTGAATCAGTAACACCATTGTAACAAAGAACTACATACCCAGTCATTCATGCGCACCCCAGCTAGCCTGACAACATACTATGTGAAGGACTAGTCAGCAGAATCCTGGAGCCAGTTAGATGCAAGCTACTGATATTGTGAAGGATGCGCTAGGACAGAGCTTTGGGAGGCACGTGGCTGCAGACTGGGGACAAGAATACTGCTGCACATAGATAAGACGTCAACACCAGAAACACTACCGCATACACACACCTACTAATACTACCACTACTTCTAATAGGACGTGTTATTCTTCAGCGAGAAAGAGATGTTCTCAGACTTCCATTAATTTCACAAACGCTCGTAAAGAAACTTCCTACACGCCGCGAGCTTCTATTACACAGTAATTATTCCGTGTAAGTAATGGCAAAATATAGTTTAACGGTTTCGAGCTGTTCATGATGACTTTGCAATAAGAGACGTCATACGATCAGGCATCAGTCCAGAAAGCACATCACACAGCGCGCATGCACCTGACAGTACTGTAGTATTTGTTGATGTTTGTTGATTTCAGCTCACCACCAGCAGCCTAAGCAAGCTAACATTAACCACGCATGCATGTCACAAACAGTACATCTAAATAATGGACATCATATCTAGGGAGGGTGACCCTTAACTGACACACAGCTAGCTAAATAATAAGAAGTGTCTTGACAACAAAATTCTGCTATTTTGAGTTTGGATTCACCCACACCAGGGATAGTAAAAGGCCAGTTGTTAAGTTAACACAAACATAAATGGTGCTCATGAGGCGGATAATGGTTTAACTATTTCAGATGACAGTTGTACGTGCTAGCCAATTAGTGGTATGCAAGATGTCCACATAAACCGCTCGACATAGACAGCGTCTCAGTAGTAAACCAAGTTAGCTTGAAAGGCGCTCGTTGGGCTAAGCTAATTAATTAGCTAACGACCGTAAATGCTACGCTCCGAGTCAGATAATATATGTCACGGTACCATATAGGCGTGTCAGTTTCGAAACACACCATTATATGCATATATTGTTTTACGGTACGGTTTAAAATGTACAACAGCTAACAAGCACACCGTACACACCGATTATTGACACAGCAGGACGGCTAACGCTACATTCCGGATCACAGCGCATTAAACCGAATGTACATTTCGAACCCGGGTCGCGCGGGAGAATGTCTCGCGCTAACGTCACTCACAAGCTAGCAACGGTTAGCTAAACTATTATTACGGTATTATATTATTACCAATGTGACAGAGCACGGAGATCAAACATGCAATGAGATAATAATAGTGAGTGACATTTACACGTGAGATATCAACATCAAACACCACGGCTAGCGTACAGCATGACAGTTAGTAGTAGCCCATGAAGGCTAACTGGTTAGTTAGCTAATGTTGCAGGCATGTTAGCATTGCTAAGAACTTATATTGAGCAGAGGGGGCAACCAATTTCAATGACTCAAATTAGATATACCTACTGAGAATTATGTACACACAAAACGGACCGGGTAGCTACCAGAAGAAATGCATTCGCACCACACAAATCGCCGTATGTTTCACTAACACCAATGTTTTGTTTTTCTCAGTTCGCATTTGTACGCGGCGCAAGCTAGGAGCGTTACACGATGACAGGCCACAAGTCAACACTGCAGCCCCGCATCCTTCACATCACCCGCAACTGGTACCGCCACATTATCTAACTGCTCTGGGTGTATTCAGTGTATACATTCATTAAGACCCCAACATAACGATTGCAACTCATTTACGAGCTTGTCGTGGATGTATATATAACAAAAACATAAAGCTGTGGTTACCTGCACATGATCCGCCATTTTGCTCCATTCATGCTCCTCTCTCACTGCCCCTGACAAAGTCCACGCGCGCATATTTTCACATTCCGAAAGCGTTTACGCCCGTGCGTTCATTGGAACAGCACGCAACTTTACGGAAAATTTGCGTAAAATAAAATACTTCTCCAAACCCGGGGTGCGTTCAGTTGCATTGGACGTTTGCTACTTTGCAGAACGGTTTGTATTGTACTGAACGTTTCCCAGAACGTCATTATATATTATTTAAAATACTGTACGTTTGTTGTATTTCATGGGTGGCTGAGAATAATGACTGATGCATTTAAACTCAAGGGATTTGGTGCACGCAGGTAAATCCCAAAACTCAACCTAGCACAGTTTTTAACTTGTCTTTCAGTAAAACACTGTTAACGTTTAATTAAACATTGACTACGTTTTTTCGTGTTGAACACAGCTCCGCTCTTTGTTTACATGGCTCTTAAAGGAAAAACTCCTCTATTCTGCAAGTGTCTGGAAACACAGTGAAAGGGTAATTTATTAGGTAACTGGCACTGCATGCATGAGTTAGGGACGCGATGCAATTCATGTTTGACACATTTGGGGAACCAGGACAGAGGAGAGCTTTAGCTGTACTCAACAAACAACCCTCCTGTAATGTTAAGGACAATTAAGAGACCAAAAGTGGTAGAATAAAGCACCTGTGATGATTGGTTTTAGCATATCCAAAAGTTAGGGATGGACATTTTCCCTTGCTCCTCAATCAGTTAGAACCATGGTCTTGTAAGTTGATGCTGGCTTCAGGGTAACACCGGACAACTTGAGAATTATGTCTGTTTTTGAACAAATGTGTTTTCAACTACGATCTCTGTCACTCCGCCAACCTCCTCCCCCAAATGACATTTAAGCATTTTAAAAATGATTCAAGAAAAGACAGAGAATTTATTAAAAGCGATAGATTTCCAAGATAGCTTCATGTTTACCACCAGAGGTCACCCTCTCCTATACATCTCACATCAGAAAAAACATTTAATCTGGGGTTAATTTATAGTAGAATCCTTGAAAGGCTTGTTGTTATGACTACTTAGACTTTATTCAGTTAAAAGTAAAAGTCTATCCTACTCTGTCTTCACTCTGCCCTGACGTGGAAACAGATTTCTGGTTGAGTTGTGGTGCAGTGGTAAAAAAGTTGGTATTAACTCTGATGAGCAGTGTTGGAAAGAAATACTGTTTATTTAACTTACAATAACTTTTCTTACAATAATTTAAAAACATGTATGTATGTATAAAATATGTATATATTGCAATGATTTAAGCAGCAGTAAGTAGCTGGTCTTAAAAAGTAGCTCCATTGTAACTCTGAAAAATTGCTGTCATCAAAACAAAAACTCTATAGGATAATGAGGGAGATGTATTCATCTAAGTCATCAATCAATCTCCATGAATTCATAGAGGTAGATAGGTGACTGTTGTGAATAAATCTAATAATTGGATAATCCCAATTGTTTTAGGTTGTAAAAAAACATATACAATACCAGTCTAAAGTTTGGACACATTCAAGGGTGTTTCTTAAATTCTACTATTTCAAAAGTTGTGAAATAATAGCCTATGCTATGGAATCGTTGCCTTGATGACAGATTTGCTTTCTCTCACACATCTTCCTGCAGGTAGTTATATGAAATATCTGCGTACAGTCTTGAAGGACCTCCCCCATATGCTACTGGTTGGCTGCTTATTTACTCTGCATACCAATTTATCCAAAGCATTGCAATTGGGTTGAAGTCAGATGATTGTGGAAGCAGGGTCATATAATGCAGCCAGCGTTTTTGGGCACCCTAAGACTATGGTGGACCGCTACAGCGACCATGGGCTCCCTAGCTGTTAGAGGCCAGGAAAATATTGTCATCAGGGACCTCCTGATCTCATCACACCCTAGCGACTCCATCGGGAGGCTCAGGTGCCGGCGTAGCTGACTGAGACTGTTAGATTAACAAGCTTGTCCTTACATGCATCGATCCATGTGACTTTCTAGGTGAAAGAGCAGTGCGGGAAAAATTAAGAAATGGTTTGGTGCAGTTGCGTACGCGGAAAGCTTGCAGCGATCCTCAACTCTGCTTAATAGGATATTTTTAGTTTGTAATTGGATATAATTTTACAGGCTTTTCTTAGGGTTCTTACATATGTCTTTTTAACCTAAAAATATAATTGTATCTGACTTGGCGCTCCAGTCTACCCACATTGGTTATCGCTCTACTTCATCATAATTTGTAGAGTTGAGTTGAGTTAGCTATTCAATCTCCAAACACCAACAAAAGCAATTGTAGTGTGATGGTCATTTTAGGGATTTATGGCCTGGGTGGGGGTTATGTTGGGAGTGATGGACATACTGTATTGGTAATCCCCCATAATCCCTCATTGCTGCCTCAGTCCACTGAGGAGGGAGATAAAGAGTGTTCTGTATGCCATTACCTGACCCCTATCGCTGTCTCTCCCATCTAATATCACTTACACTCAAACAATACATTCAAAAGCACCAACAATTGTCACTATAACTGTGGTAAATAGTAACTATACTGTACATTAATAGATTTCAGCCCCGCTAGACATTTGGTGCTGAATTACCTTGAATCTCAATCAGTGATTCAGCAACACTAAGGACACCTGCAGCACAGGAAGTTCAGTCCCAGGACCGTGGACAGCGACCGTCTGAAAGGCAGCCAGAAAACACTGAACAAAGTCAGTTGGCTTGGTTTAGACAATGACTTTTTCTGTTTCAAATTAAATCGTTCTCTGGGTTGTTCTGCCCCTAATCTAAAATAGAAGTTTTATGAAAGAACTACTGATTGTTCCTCAAAACCCCCACCATTTACCCACTGGACCACGAATGTTTAGTATTGATCATTGTTTCTGAGTCACCCATATGGCTGTCTCCTCAGGCCTGTAGTAAAGCCTTGTCCAGTTCCCCCCAGGGACCACACAACCATTGTCACCTGTCTGTCCCTTTTGATGTCTCTGCTATGTGTTGCTAGCTCTCCCAATAAAAGGGCCTCTTAACTTACCTGAGTGGAATTTGTTTTATTCTTATGTGTCCCTTTCGAAGGTTATCATGCTGATACAAGACTAGTTCATTTAATTTGGCTGCTGTTATCACTTGTTCAGCTGGTGGATCAGGGCAGGGGAATACAGCACACAGCACAAAGAAAAAGTACGATGAGGAGAGACCATTCTATTGAGAAGGGCTGCCTTCTTCTTATCTGTGGATATCGTGTTTGTCCATGCATAACTATGCATCAACTTCCTTCCATTGGAGATTGTGCCGGAGCATTAGTCAGCAGCTTCAGCTTGGAATTGTTCTCAGCCACGCCAGAGGCCAACCGGCAAAAAGTTTGGAGAGTGTGCGTGAGTCTGTGTGTTTGTGTGTGTGTTCCAGCCAATAAGCTCCTGAGCGTAGGAGGTTTGTGTTTTGAGTGGGCAATGCTTAGAATCTCTGTACCACTATATCTCATCTATCTAATTCATACACTGTATACTAGAGGCGCATTTTCTGTTGAAGTTCAACAGTAAGAATGGAGTAACTACTATGTAATTACACAACTACAAAATATCTGTACTGTTTGAGACCCCACATTTGATGATTGCTCCAGTTATCATTAAAGAAACATTCCTACCTTTCCCTCTCTCCCTTTTCACATGCTTTTTGTCTGTGTTGGGTATTTACAGCTTCTTAGATAACTCACACATCTATCTTGACATCTTCTCATCTGGCTCAAGCTGCCTGGCAGTTTGAAAACAAAGAAAGGCATTTTGAAAATAACCTTGCTATAAAATTCTGATCTTAAATCATGTGTGTGTGTGTGTGTGTGTGTGTGTGTGTGTGTGTGTGTGTGTGTGTGTGTGAGTGAGTGAGTGAGTGAGTGAGTGAGTGAGTGAATGAGATAGAGAGTAAGTGAGAGAAAGAGTGAGAGAGAGAGTGAGTGAGTGAAAGAGTGAGAGAAAGAGTGTGAGAGAGTGAAAGAGTGCGAGAGAGTGAAAGAGTGAGAGAAAGAGTGAGAGAGAAAGAAAAAGAGAGAGCGCAAGAAGGAGAGAGACTCGCTGTTAAGTCTAGACGGTCCAAAACTGAGTCAGTATCTCTACGGTGGGTTAGAGAGACAGACACTAACTCCAGTCCAGTGGCGGTATATTACAGCGACCTGTCTCTTTAAATTGCTGTCAAAGCCGATTAGCGCCGTTTTCACCGTCTGTTCCCTCGATCTATTTTGGTTTTACGCTGCTGCAGATTGCATACTGCACGACAAACTGTGACTTATTTCCATTTTACATGTATCTATCTCTCATTATTCGGGTCACTCTGGGCGTACTTTCTGGCATGGAGAGGTGGGTTCATTGATTTGTGTCTGGTTGGACGCTGTGGATCTGTGTGGGTATACAGGGATACGCAGCCTTTGCTTTGACGCGCGCACCGCGCGCTCTACGGTTGGTCTCCAACTTTTCCGCGCGTCTGGGGTAAGCTTGGATTTACCTCTCCCCTGCTCGCTCTCTCTCTCTCTCTCTCTCTCTCTCTCTCTCTCTCTCACACACACCCGCATACACGCACCAACTCTCGGACAAAACACGAGGGACTCGTCGCCGATATGACACAGACAAAATCGACAACTTTCTGAAATCGACGCGCGGGGAGAGAGGAGAGAAGGAAGGCGTCTCAGAAAATGCAGAAGAGCGTGCGCTATAACGAGGGCCACGCTCTGTACCTGTCGGTCGTGGCGCGGAAAGAGGGCACGAAGCGCGGCGTCCTGAGCAAGAAGACCACGGAGAACAGTCGCTGGAACGACAAGTACTTCGCCCTCTACCAGAATGTGCTCTTCTACTTCGAGAACGACCAGAGCGCGCGGCCCTCCGGCATCTACCTGCTGGAGGGGTGCACGTGCGAGAGGGTCCCCGCGCCCAAAGGGTCCGCGCTCAACAAGGACGCGGTCGACAAGCAGCAGGTGGGTGGGTCGGGTACCCTGGTTGCTATGGTATCCTATAACGGCTGCGCATTCTGACGCGGTTCTGCTGTGTTGTGGTTTTGATCACTGCTCGCTGTGGTGTGTTGACACTTGGGATTGGCATCCTACCCGGTTTTCTTACGTAAAACAGATTAAGGACTCGCGGCATATAGACGCGGATTACGCACAGAAAGTGCTCCGCAAAGGAGAGATGACAATTGATTTTTTTCTATGCCGGGTTTGTCACAGAGAAAGCTGCAGTTTTTAAAATGTACAGTGAACTGCGGCTATACGGTAGTTAAATTGCCCCTATGTTATGACAAAAACCCCTTACTGGCCGACATCTTAATGTAATGAGCTCCATGGAGTCAGTGACTTGGAACAGATGTTTTCCTGTTTACCTAGTACATTCTGGCATTCGGAAACTAGATAAAGCTTTTACTTTCCCCTGTATATACTACTGTTTCCTACAGCATGTGGATCTGCACATTTATTTCCATGTTTCTTCTATCAATATTTAATAATTGACACAGTGTTCGTTCAACATTGTGTGTATCTCTTAACTCTGGGTGCAGTAGACCTGCCTGAGCACTTTTATGGTTCACTATCTCTCTGCATAATGACATTCTGTCTCCCTGTGCATCTAAAGTGTGCTCATGTATATCGCTGTGGCACAGTATTCATCCCCTGACTTTTATAATCACAGTGAAACTAATACTTGAGTCCACTAATTGTACAGCATTTAGGCCTGATTTACATTCTCTGGATTAGGGTTAGCTTAAAATAAAAGATATATTCTGTGCCCTTTCTGTTTGTGTAAAACCAATATGAGATCATCAAGCCAGCACATCGATGAAAATAGGACGGAAACAAACACACCACCGCAGTCGTCATCTAAGACGGCGTTTTAGCTCGAGGGTAGCAGGAGAGGGGATTTTAATTGTCACTTCAGGTCGATTATCTTAGATCATTTTTTTGGCCAAATTAGATCCAGACCCATATTAGACACCTGTGTGTATGTGTGCTTATGCGTTTGTGTGTGGGACACCCTCTGCACAGAGCTGGTCAATAACAGGACCCCAGCATCTATTGCTATGGTACTAAACCGTTTACAGATAAACAGCTCTGTTCTACCGTGTACAATATAAATCAATCCAAATACAGTAAGTGCCAACATTGACAACACACCCAACACTTTGCCTCTCTGATACTGTTTGTCCTGTTATTGCATGTTGGCCTAAAGGTCTCTGACTCGCTGTGTGCCCTCTTCTCAGCTCAGTGTGTGAAATGTCTGAAGTGTGTGTGAATTGATTTGCCTATGAGCCAATTAGTGCCAGTCCCTAGTTGGAAAAAGTGTGCTAGCAATGCATCAATTGAAGTTTCGCCGTGTTTTTCAGTCCGTCGTTTATCCCCCGACCCAATTATTTTTTTACCGTAGGGATTTTACCCAATGATAAACAATGCCTGTATACAATACATTATTCCTCATCAATGCCATTAGTCCTATATTTCTGGAAAGGTTGGATTCATAGCTATCATCGTTTGTTTTTGTGTTCAGGTCAATCAAACTTTGACTTATGACAACTAGAGTACATAACATAAATACCATTATAAATGTCTGTGAATAAGAAACCATAATGAACTTGTTTTGACGTATAGTTCTGAAAGGTCTATTATGTGATTACGTGATTTAAAGTATAAACAACTTTAAACCTACTAACTACAATTATTGTTTATTTTTAGCAATATACTGCCGATCTGTGTAGTATATTGGCTATATTTAATCATCCTGATTGATGATAGAGGCCAAAATATGAACACTCACAGCTAGAACAAGGTTTTTAAATTATTGTGTAATAATCATTAAAATTAGTCACATCCGCGATATAGCCTACATAAAAACGCTCAGCAAAGCTTCTCGGACAAGATAACAAGACTTTGACGCACAGGGAGATCAGGAGTAAATATCCACAGGCATACTGGTAGCTAATAAGACACAGGTGTGCAGGAAGAAGTGTGGGACAATGATAGGAGTGGGCGTGGCCCAGCATGAAGGCGGAGACAGACTAAACCATTGGGGAACATTCACGGGGAGGAGGTCTGAGTGTTCCTCGAAATACTGAAGCTGAGAACCGATGACTGTGAGGATAGAGGATGGGCCAGATGGAAGGCAGACACAAGGGAAGGTTCCAGAACGCCTGAGGCAGGGACCAAGGACCTCTTCTGAGGACCATAACCCTCCCAGTCAACGAGGTTACTCAGCAAGAGCTGACGGTACATGCAAAACCATCATCATCATTTAATCCCCAAAGGGGTCTTGACCTCCGGTGCTCTCACTACAGGTTTCAGCAGGGAGACATGAAAGTAGGATTGATCCTGTAGTGTGAAGGCAACTGTAAACGAAATGAAACGCCATTGACCTGCTTGATTATCCGGACCGATGCACCGAGGACATAGCTTTTTCAAAGGGAGGTAGAGATGGATGTCTCGTGTGGACAGCCAGACCTCCTGGCCAGGTTGAAGCTGAGAAGAGGGGGAGTAATTCCAGACATCAGGTCAATGGCACAGTCCCAAGGTCTGTGCGGTGGCTGGAAGGCGATGTTCTTCTCGAGGTCCAGATAGTCTGGAGGAAGACCTGGTGTGACGGCGACAGGAGGACTATGAATGTCGGTGTCTCTGGTAGGCACATCAAGACACTGGGAAACACAGGTGCTGCCACAACAGAGTTGCTCGTTTTTAGATCAGGAAATCTATGGTTCGTGAATAGCAGGGCAGGGCATACCTAAGACAACATCACGCTGTGGTCTAATTAAGATATTTTATCAGAGTGAAGTGCCCCCACTTCTTGACAATTGGAACTGTAACCTGAGTAACAAAATTAGAGCCAAGGAGTTTATTGTCAATTGTTTTCAGTGTTAGTGGAGGGGAGCAGGGAAGAGTTGTTATTTGTTGGACCAGGCGTTAACTTGAAGTTTCCTGCCGAAATGAAAGTAAGTTTCCTGCCGGCCCTGAATTAGTCAGGGCAGAAACAATACGCTGTTGACTTATGGGGTAACCTGGCGCCACAGTTTTGCATGAGTCTCTTTTCAGGTGCTGGGGATGAGGAGCTGAGGGGAAGTGAGGAGGCCCTTGCGACTACGATCCAGACATCATTGGCAATGTCTGAAACTGACTGCTGTCCCTGGCGCAGTGCCAGAAGGTGTTTAGCTGCCACCCGCTTGTTAGAAGGTTGTTTCAACAACTACATCAACATCTCCCAATCCTAGTAAACAGATTGTGTTTACTAGGACAACTGTTGATCCCAAACTGCAGCGGCCCAACTCTAGGTAAGCTGTAAAATAATAAAGGCCTCAATACCTCGACCAGAGACAAGCTCTGTAGATTGCAGTTCAAAAGCCAAAGAACGCTGTTTTAGAAAACCTGTGCAAGACTCAGGGCTGCCATCAAAACACTGATGTGGAGCCAGATGGAGCGGCATGTTCTGATTGGTTGGTGAGGGAGAAGCTACTGCTTGGGACCTCTGGGGCAGGCTCCCAGAGCTGAGACTCAACGCATGATCATTCAACTCCCAAATGGCTCCTGCTAAATCATCAAGGGACTCTACTACGTGGCCTCGTCTGTGAAATATTCCACGAAAATGCATTTATATTATACATATTAATTTAACCATTTAGCTCCAAATAAGAAATATTGCAATTCCTGATATAGTGTTTGTGAACATTCTTACTCTATTTAACATCCACATTTCTGGCATGGCTAAGTCATGCGGTCGTGTATTCTACATTGAGACTATTGCCATGTTAATATATGTTCAGAATATAGAACAGTTATTCTTAATACAGTTACCACATACAGAATTGTTAAACAAGTTTACTTGAGTGTTTGTTGGCCATATTGGACAAAGACTTTTGCGGGTTTCATTTGTAGATTCTGTACGGCCTTGTATCTGTGTGTTCGATTTGATTCTCTATTATCAAAGTTGGAATCCACAACCAAAGTTGTCAAATGGAAATCTGTTAAGTCAATGGCACATATGGGAGATATATTAACATGAGTTGTAGCTGGTGATTAAAAATGAGTATGCTATCATTTGATAAGGCCTTTTAAGACATATCTGAGCTGCTTGTCAAACATTGATTTAAATGTATCGGGATTTCTTTCAAAAAGCCTTTATTTTTTTAGGTAATTCAAATAATGTATGTTGTGGTCAATGGTCAAAGTTCTGCTGATCTTTTTGTTTGGTCTGAGCCTCACAAATGTTCTTCTTTGTGATCCGAACACAAAGAATGTTTCTGTACATATCACATTTTCCCAATCTTCCTCTGTCCAGTGTCGGTGATCTTTTCATCTTCCTTAGCCTGCCAGTTGGGTGCCTGTGAGGACACTTTAATGTGTTGGTCTTTTTGCTCAGTGCCCCGGGGCCTCCCACTCCTCTTTCTATTATAATTTGAGCTAGTTTGTGTTGTGAAGGTAGTAGTACACAGCATTGTACAATATCTTCAGTTTCTTGCCATTTTCTTACATGGAAAATTCTTAATTTCTCAGAACCTGAATAGACTAACAGGTTTCAGAGGAAAGTTATTTGTTTCTGGCCCTGCAATCTACCACACAGTGGTGATGCTCCAGATAATCAACTAGTTTAATGCCACTATTTTATTAAATTCACTGTTTTATAGCTTCTTTTATCAGCACAACTGTTTTCAGTTTTTAGGCAATTATCAACCTCTGTACGCTCATGTAGGGATTCCATAAAAAATCTGTTGTTTCCAGCTACAGGGTCATTTACTGTATTTCTGATCAATTTTATGTTATTTTTAATGGACAGAAAATGTGCTTTTATTTTATAAAGCGCAGAGATTTCTAATTATACCGTGTAGTCCGACAACCTATTGTATGCTGACGTTTTTGGTAAAGATTTCAAATCTGTATTGGAAAACAATTGAATGGAGGAATAAAATAAACAGTGAACACTCAGAAAGCTGCAGTGCTATCACAAACCTCTAGGGACTTAGACCATAAAAGAATCATTATGCGACATCTTCGCCCCAAGCCACGAGTCATGAATTAAGGCATGTATTGTATTCGTTTGGTTGACAATATGGTCACCGCTTTAAACTTCCTGCAGGGAAACATTCACCCTAAACAGGTTTGATGCAACTTGGTGAAACAGGTTAAACAAAAAATATACAAATACATAGGTCTACTATTTTCTTGAACATTATTGTTATGGCGAAATGTGTTTTTTCCTGGCTCTTCATTTTAGCAAAATCCTACAACATCTCAATGATTATGCCTGACTAACTGGATAATGGCTGGTTAGTTAGAGCAATCGCATCAGTTCATAGTTGAAATCTAACGTCCGTCCAGGACCTAAGATTTACGATAAACAGCTTTCAAACAAGGCCACAATGAATAGAACAGAGAGCACTATTTCAATTATCCAGGTTTGTAGTCCCGGGCACGTTGGCTTGCAAGTTGTTGTTTTTCCTTAAGATGTATTTGTTTTAATTGTTTCCACAGGCCTATAGTTGGTAGCGGCATCCCAGTGGTCATATGTTTCCAGAGCTAACCCTGCGCCAATCATAAAGCCTCAGAGAAATTTGTTTTGACTTTGGGTACATCTGTGGCGCTAGTTTGAGCAAATAAAACTATGCACATGGGCTCAAGCATTCAAGACATTACAACATTCAAATAATGTTATGAAAAAACTAAATGATCTGGGAAATAAAAAGTGTTGTCTAACTAAACAACATTGCGTTTTCTATTGACTGCCTCTAACGAACCATAGAGATGGGAAAGTTGGACGCGAACTGCATTTCGTTGTACTGTGCTTGTGCCGTCCAATAATGTGTGCTAATTATCTGAAAATTAAACACTTACGTATCTGATGTTCATAAGTATCCAGGCCCTTTGCCACGACACTTCAAATTCAAGTGGTAAAGATGAAAAGTGGACAAGATGAAAGCGACTGCTGAGTAAAGGCAAAACATGCATGTCGTCTGAAGGACTTTATGAGCACGAGGAACAATATAATCTGATCTGAATAAACCAAAACCAAACATTTCGCCCTGAATGCCAAACAAAACAAAATCCATCTCCTGTCAAAAATCAACCCTATCACGAAGTACGAAGGAGGAAGCATCATTAGATTGCATTAGATTGGATTCAACTCTGTTGTTTATAAAAACATGAATTTTTTTTGCAGATGTGTAATTATTTGTCGTTGTTTGTTCACTGAAGGTGTGCCTACTTTTCGTGAGATATCAGTAGTAAAGAAACGCACAGAACAGCAGAACAGGCTTCCAAATGAGAGCATTATAAAGGCACACAAAAACACACTAAAGCATTTTCAATTGACACCAACACCAGAGAGCCTTGTAGTGGTGAATGTACAAATGTCCCCCTCAGATATCACAAAGGCCCACACCTACACAACATACACACATACACACAAAACCCACTGACACACGTGTAGATACTTAGTGGTAGAGTCGCAATTTGGAGACGGTCTATAGTGTTGTCTTCATCGATCGTGCCTGTGAGCAGCCGACTCGGCTCCTCAAAGTTGCTGTGCTCATAATTTTTCCGCATTCATCGAGCCACAGCGTGAGTCTGGGGGGTTTGGAGTGTGCCTCGTGTAAATGCCTTTCGTCCCATCGTGTGTGTGCCCCCCCCGGCCTCTGGAGGTGGCCGTTGGCTAGTGCGTGTCTGTCGCCTTGCTGCAAGCGTTAAGACCTAGACCCTGGACAGAGATGGGAGATAGTTATGGAAACCTCTGCGTGTAGGCTCACTCTCTGGAGAGAAGACAGGGTTGTGGGGGGGGCAGACTGTACACTAGGGGTTCAGGAAGGACTGCTTCTAATGCTTTTGGATAAGGATGGAAGAAAGAGATAGAGAGAGAGTAAGAGGGCGGGAGGATAAGGCCGGTTTTCTCTGTCTCGCTCGATCTCTCGGCGTGCGTCTCTCTTTTTTTTTACGTAAGTCCTTAGATAATCTACCTCTGTGGTCGCACGGAGGAAAGTTCTGTATGCTAATAAGACGGTCTACAGTAGGCTACTTCAGTGCTGGCCAGCCGGCTGATTGATGGGTTACCATGGCTACCGGGATAGATAGTTTAAGTGGCACAGTTTTAGAACAGATATCTCACACACACAAATACAAATGCACAATGGCTGTCGCAAGCCACGCGCACCATTCACAGAAGCACATCAAGACAAGGTACAGGTAGACAAGACTACAAGTTCTTGCAGAGAGAGTGTCGGCACAGGTGAAGAGAAGCCTGGATGGGCAATGAAAGAGGGGCGAGAGAGAAGAAGAAAACGAGTTGACAGAATGAGGAACATTGAAGTCAGTAAATACATGTTGGGAAGGAGAGAAAGGGAAGAGCAGATATAGACAGAGAGAGAGAGATACAGAGGGCTGAGAAAGACTGGTAGAAGAACGTAGAGGCTGCAGGAGATGCAGGCGCTCTGTGTGTGTCAAGGCACTAGACCTCTGCTTTAGCATGCTTCTGTGCTTGACTAAGAATAGCAGCTTACCACAAAGTGTATTGAGCTCTCTTTTTGTGTGTCAATGTGTTTTCCCAGTTGAGACGTGCACAGGAAATCAGCGTGTTTGTGTGTTGCTACTGTGAGCAGCTCGGACACTTTACTGACTAGCTGAAATCCTTAATCTGTCCAATCATTAACGCGCACGCGCGCGCGCACACACACACACGCGCACACACACACACGCGCACACACACGCACACGCACACGCACACACACACACACACACAAACAAGCACACACACACACACACACTTTGCGTGTGCAGATGTGGGACACACACCTGTAGACAAACATAAACAAACACCACACAGATATATCTGAATGATGCTACACCTCACAGCTCTGTATTGAAACTGAACGTTCTTTATTTATTTAACCCCCTGAGAGCTGGTTGCACCTGTCCACGCGCTGTTTAAGAAGCGGGGTTTGTGTCTCCTCAATTGACAAAGGTAGAGTTTGGAATGTCATATTGTCATATTGTAATACTAGAATTGATATGACTTCTCGTGCGAATGCGTTAGTGTCTCATGTCTCAAGTGAATCCCAACAGAATCCAACCGAAGGTAGCAAACCTTAGGTCAGTGCATCATCGTCTTCATCATCACCCTCATCATCACAAGCAGGGATATCCAAAGTCTCAACCCGTTCTAGCAACTCTCTATGAGGCGGTTCTGGCGGCTTTAAAGTTCATTGAGGTCGACTCGTCAGGTGATTGTGCTTGTCCACGCATTGACCCAAGTACGAGCATTAGTGGAAAATAGCAGAAGGGCCTGGCACAGAAGCCTAGGAAGGAGGCAAACCCTGATCTTGAACTCACTCTTGAATCCATTTCAGAATCAGCTCAGCTTGGCCAAATGGAATGGAAAGTTGTCTTAAACATCTGTTTTATAGGGGATTGTGGCATTTTCCTACCTCTTTGATCTTTGATATAAGTGAAAAAGTTCTGCACAGCCCATTATGAGCCATCATAAAGGTTTATGGGCTGCTTTAAAACTAATCACAATACACTTATTCATTTAGTTAGGATGTTCCAGCAGTCTAAGCTGCAACCTCCAGTATCTACTGTTGTGGTGTGCGTGGAGATATGACTTACTGTTCTTTCAAACTGCTGTATTTGCTTTACTGTCTAAAGCAAAGCCAATCTGAAAATCACATAAAAACAATACATTTATAAACACTTGGTAGGGTGTTAATACCAGATTCAGTGCTCTCTTACCTATACTGGGTGTCCAGTCAACATGTTATATTGTGGTAATATCTTCACCTAAAGCCTGGCAACATTTCGCCTTCTTAAGTTGACTCTGGAGACCAGCGTCCGGGTCTTTTATCACATTCGCATGACGCGAACTAATCGAGGGTTGGTGCGGAGCGGTCCTGTGTGTGTGGGCCTGCCCCCTACCTCCTCAGTCTTCCTCTCTCCCCTTTTACTCTCTTTCAATCTCCCCCTCCCCCAACTCTCTCTGCCTCGTTGTCTCCCATTGTTATTCCCCAGCAGACAGCGGGCCTTCAGCCAGGGAAGCTGCATTAGCAACAGCAAGGAGCAGCCCTGGTGCTTATGCAACCTGCGCGCACACACACACACACACACACACACACACACACAACACAAACAAGCCATGAAGCCTCTCTCTGGTCTCTTAACAGTAGCTAGTGTCTCACCCGCACATACACATGTTCACACTGCACACACTTCTTAATGTATCATCGGATTTTATTTTATAAAATCAAAGTCTGGAATTCAGTTTTGCTGTGTGAATAATCACTGCCGTTCAAAAGTTTGGTGTCTCTTAGAAATGTCCTTGTTCTCCCTAAAAAGCATACATGAAATTTGTTTCTATAGGAAAATAGCAAAACTTATAGAAAACTTATGAACAAGATTAGAAATAACGATTTTCTATTGGAAAAAATGTGTCCTTTGAACTTTAATTTCGTCGAAGAATCCTCTATTTTTAACAATTACAGCTTTTGGCATTCTCGTTGTCAATTTGTTGCGGTAATCTGAAGGGATTCCCCCGCCATGCTTTCTAAAGGGCACGGTCAAGCTGCTCGATAGGGTTGAGATCACGTGACTGTGCTGGTCACTCCATTATAGAGAGAATACCAGCTGACTGCTTCTTCCCCAAATAGTTAAATGTCGGGTTGTAGGAGGAAATTGGCTCCCAGCAAGCGTCCACAAGGGGGTATGGCACGGTGTTGCAAAATGGAGTGATAGCCTTCCTTCTTCAGGATTCCCCCTACCCAGTACAAATGTATCCAAGCACCCCCAGACCCTCACATTGACTCCACCGTGCTTTACAGATGACTTTAAGCACTTTTCCAGTATCTTTTCATTTGGTCTGCATCTCGCAAATTTTCTTTTTACACTTAAAACGTCTATACTGACTTTTCCCAATCTTCTTCTGTCCAGTGACTGTGTTCTTACGACCGTCTTAATCTTTTCTTTTGTCTTTTTTTTTCGATCAAAGAAATTGGCTATTTCTTTGCCACTCTGCCTACAACAAGGCACATATCCCGAAGTAGGCTCTTTGCTGTTGACGTTGAGACTGGTGTTTTGTGGGTACAAATTAATGAAGTTGCCAGTTGAAGACCTCTGAGGCGTTTGTTTCTCAAACTAGACACTATAATGTATTTGTCTAGTTGCTCAGTTGTGTACTGACAGTTGTGTCAGCTGGTATCCTCCCACCTCTCTTTCTATTCTGGTTGGATCCAGTTGGCGCTTATCTATGAGTAGTACACAGCGTTGTACACGTTTTTTTTTACATATTCCATTAAAAGTCTGCCATTTCAAGACACAATAGTCATATTTCTTATTTCTGTCATTTTATTGGATAAAACATGCACTTTCCATTACAAAACAAGGCCATTTCTAAGTGGCCCCAAGCTTTTGATTGGTGGTGTATATTTTCCAAGAGGCCACCATTTTAGATATCAGATTCACATTACCATGGTGATGTTTTGATATAAGCAGACCAGCAGGTACATTTCAATCATAATACTATTCAAATGCATTCTTAAGTCAATTATAAATGTAACACTAAATATGCAATAATGCTGTTGAATGTAACAATTATATAACAGTAATATACCGTTCATGACTGATAATAATAGTAAAATTTATTTTCAGTCTTCCTGCACAGTTACTTACCTCACAAGGAATCTGTGGGCAGAGCTAAATAAAATGTTTATTTCTTGTTCTGGAGGAAACCGGCACTCTCTGGTTCTCTCTGAAGCTTTTTGGTCAGATATGAGGTCACGTTTACGACTAAATAACCTTAAAACATTTCCTTACAGGTTTTTAAAGATGAAATCACTGTCTATTATATGACTTGTTTATGTTGAGGAATGTGTCTATATATACAGAGGAAACTTGTTTATCTCATTCCTGTGAACGAGAGACACTTGGAATGTGTGCGCATCTACTTTCAACCTAGAAGTATTGGCAGCCGTTATCTGCGGTTTAAATATCAGGTGGCCTGCATGTTAAATCCATTGCCAGGAGTACAACCAGCCGTTTGCTCAACATCAACTTGTTTGCTGACAAACGTGCATATAAGAAAAGCATCACACAGTATCGACTACTAATTCCTCTAAATACCAGGATATCTTCGGTCCTTTCAACAAAACAATGACCGGATAACTCAGAATCAACACTGAAAGGGTCGCGAAAGTCATAGGATCCATGTTTTATACTCTCAGTCCGGACCCGAATCATATTTAGGACTGTGGTCTGAACGGAAGAGAGCAGTCGGCGTGCAAACCTAAGACTGTTTAGGACCTTCAGATGTGCTTCATGGTGGGGTGATCTGGAATCCATGCAGAAGTGCCCATCAACCTTTTCAGAGAGTCACTGATGTTATTTACTCTAGGAGGGGAGTCATCTTGAAATATGCATTGTACTAGGGATGCCAATAATTTTTAAACCTAAGTTTTGCCGAAAAACATTGTGATACTCTTTAAAATGTTTTGTGTTTTAGAAATCATTAAACCGCTCATTGTTTGTTTGTTATGGTTGTTCATTCACTTTTGGTCATTTTAACAAAGAATGCCAATACTTTTAAGTTGCCTTAACTGGTGCGTAGGTGACAGTGTGTGCTTGTGCTGTGCTTGTGTGTGTGTGTGTGTTTCCCAGACATGTCGCAGTGCAAATCACTTCCTAAACCATCATCCGAACATCTGCCTCTTACAATTGAGTACCACCTTATCATTTCAAATCCATTTTCAGTTCACTGATTGACCTTCTGTCTCCACCAGCACTACTTCCTTGTGGTGTTCGGCCATGACGGTCAGAAGCCTCTGGAGCTGCGGACAGAGGAGGAGTCCGACTGTAATAAGTGGGTGGAGTCTATCCAACAGGCTAGGTAAGAAGGCGGAGTCTGTTTATTGTAACAATCTCACCAAAACGGCACCTCAACACAGGCTAAAAGCTGGCAACTAGGGGCTAAGGAAAAGATAGATTTTGGTTCTGATCTGTCTCAATGTATTCATAACATAGATGTGTGTCAGCTAACCCAGGCAACCAGGGTGGCATGCTCTAACACATACAGTGGCCGTGTACACGCCGTAAACCCATACAACCCCTTATCCACACATCTGTGTGTGTGTGTGTGTATGTGCTGTGTGTGTGTGTGTGTGCGGACGCTCTCGCTCGGAGCAGTTCACATTTAGGTCACACTCTGGTGCTATACCGCCACAAGTGATTACATCACAGCCCTGACCTCCACACTCCGTCTCGCTCGTTCGCTTCTCCCTCTCCTCTCTCTGTCTCTCTAACCTCTCTCTCCCGCTCTCTCCCCCATCCTTCTCTCTGTCCTCTTTCTTTTCTTTCTCCGTTATCTCTGCCCTCTCATTGAGCCACTATATCTCTTCTCTCTGCCGCTCTCTCCCCCATCTTTTTCTCTGTCCTCTTTCTTTTCTTTCTCCGTTATCTCTGCCCTCTCATTGAGCCACTCTATCTCTTCCCCCTCTGTCCCTTTGCTCCTCGTTCTTGCTCTGCACCCCACTAGCCATACGTTATCTGTCTGGCTCTACTTCTTCTAATCCTAAATTCATTACCTCCCGCTATCCATCACCTGTTCTCCATCCTCCTTTTATCCCTTCCAAAGAGATTGACATTAAACAACGTCTTCATACCCTACTGTAACTAAAGTAGCAAATAAATACATAACAGCTGTGATGTTTTCTTTGAGTCCATGTTTCCTGCTAAGTTATTGCAGTGTATAATGAACACTGTGCAGTGTATAATGAACACTGTGCAGTGTATAATGAACACTGTGCAGTGTATAATGAACACTGTGCAGTGTATAATGAACACTGTGCAGTGTATAATGAACACTGTGCAGTGTATAATGAACACTGTGCAGTGTATAATGAACACTGTGCAGTGTATAATGAACACTGTGCAGTGTATAATGAACATGTGTGTATAATTTCAGCCTGGTTGGCTCCACACTCACTCTTCTACCTGCAGTTACTCTGACATCATTATTGAGCGTGAGGTCCTGATGCAGAAGTATATCCACCTGGTCCAGATCATGGAGACGGAGAAGGTGTCTGCCAACCAGCTCCGCACCCAGCTAGAGGACCAGGGCACAGAGATAGAAAGGCTTAAAGCAGAGGTACACACACACTCACAGCGAGAGAGAGAGACACACACACACACACACACACACACACACACACTGAGACACAGACAGACACACAGACACAGATACACTTTCACACACGTGTGCTTAGCCTGGCTAAAATGGAGACAACGAGGTTCATTGTCCTTGAAAAAAAGCATCCTTCTTTAATCTTACCATTTAAATATTCATTAATTTAACTATAACCTTTAATCGTAATTTTTTTTTTCATTATCCTATTTAATTTAATTAAATGAACTTTCGGTGGAGCTTCACACACACACACACACACACACACAGACACACACACACACACACACACACACAGACACACACACACACACACACAGACAGACAGACACACACACACACACACACAGACACACACACACACACACACACACACACACACACACACACAGAGACCTGATTGGGGGTGTGTTTCCTCAGATCCTATTGTTGAACAAGGATAAGGAGAAGATGCTTCCTTACCGAGTCCATCAGGAGGAGGAGGACCCGGATATCAAGAAGATCAAGAAGGTCCAGAGTTTCATGCGAGGCTGGCTGTGTCGTCGGAAGTGGAAGATCATCGTTCAGGACTACATCTGCTCCCCCCACGCTGAGAGCATGAGGAAGAGGAACCACATCGTCTTCAACATGGTGGAGGCTGAGACGGAGTACGTCTGTCAGCTCGCCGTGCTGGTCAACTTCTTCCTCAGACCCTTGAGGATGGCCGCCAGCTCCAAGAAACCTCCCATCAGCCACGATGATGTCAGCAGCATCTTTCTGAACAGGTAACGCCCCCCCCCCCACACTCCTTACCCACAATGCACTTGTGATCTGAAACGATGGGATGGGTGTGAGCAATATCGATGTGTTGTCCTTCGTGTCACCAGTGAGACCATAATGTTCCTGCATGAGATCTTTCACCAGGGCCTCAAGGCCCGGATAGCCAACTGGCCAACTTTGGTGCTGGGTGAGTGACCGGCGATCGACCTGTGGCGTCAAATCTATACCCTTATGGCTCTCATACGCTAGTATGTGAAATGTCCAGTGACGTCATGTACTTTCCGGCCGTCTCTCTCTGTAGCCGACCTGTTCGACATACTGCTGCCCATGCTGAACATCTACCAGGAGTTTGTGAGGAACCACCAGTACAGCCTGCAGGTCCTGGCCAATTGCAAACAAAATCGGGACTTCGACAAGCTGCTGAAGCAGTATGAGGCTAACGCTGCTTGTGAGGGACGCATGCTGGAGACCTTCCTCACGTACCCCATGTTCCAGGTGGGTCACAGGCCAAGTGTTCAGGCCCCGTTCGCTCCTCATCGGCGGGTATGTGGCGCCAGACTGACAGTTGCCTTTCCGTTGTGTTTCAGATTCCTCGTTACATCATCACCCTGCATGAGCTGCTGGCACACACACCTCATGAGCATGTGGAGCGCAAGAGCCTGGAGTTCGCCAAGTCTAAACTAGAGGAGCTGTCCAAGTGAGTGTGTAACAGTGGGGGTGAGGATAATGTAGATGCGGCTAACAGTGGTAGTGAGGATAATGTAGATGCGGCTAACAGAGGTAGTGAGGATAATGTAGATGTGGCTAACAGTGGGGGTGAGGATAATGTAGATGCGGCTAACAGAGGTAGTGAGGATAATGTAGATGCGGCTAACAGAGGTAGTGAGGATAATGTAGATGCGGCTAACAGAGGTAGTGAGGATAATGTAGATGCGGCTAACAGAGGTAGTGAGGATAATGTAGATGCGGCTATCAGAGGTAGTGAGGATAATGTAGATGTTGCTAACAGAGGTAGTGAGGATAATGTAGATGCGGCTAACAGAGGTAGTGAGGATAATGTAGATGCGGCTAACAGAGGTAGTGAGGATAATGTAGATGCGGCTAACAGAGGTAGTGAGGATAATGTAGATTCGGCTAACAGAGGTAGTTTGGATAATGTAGATTCAGCTAACAGAGGTAGTGAGGATAATGTAGATGCGGCTAACAGAGGTAGTGAGGATAATGTAGATGCGGCTAACAGAGGTAGTGAGGATAATGTAGATGGGGCTAACAGAGGTAGTGAGGATAATGTAGATGCGGCTAACAGAGGTAGTGAGGATAATGTAGATGCCGCTAACAGAGGTAGTGAGGATAATGAAGAAGCGGCTAACAGAGGTAGTGAGGATAATGTAGATGCGGCTAACAGAGGTAGTGAGGATAATGTAGATGCGGCTAACAGAGGTAGTGAGGATAATGTAGATGCGGCTAACAGAGGTAGTGAGGATAATGTAGATGCGGCTAACAGAGGTAGTGAGGATAATGTAGATGCGGCTAACAGAGGTAGTGAGGATAATGTAGAGGGGGCTAACAGAGGTAGTGAGGATAATGTAGATGCGGCTAACAGAGGTAGTGAGGATAATGTAGATGCGGCTAACAGAGGTAGTGAGGATAATGTAGATGCGGCTAACAGAGGTAGTGAGGATAATGTAGATGCGGCTAACAGAGGTAGTGAGGATAATGTAGATGCGGATAACAGAGGTAGTGAGGATAATGTAGATGCGGCTAACAGAGGTAGTGAGGATAATGTAGATGTGGCTAACAGAGGTAGTGAGGATAATGTAGATGCGGCTAACAGAGGTAGTGAGGATAATGTAGATGCGGCTAACAGAGGTAGTGAGGATAATGTAGATGCGGCTAACAGAGGTAGTGAGGATAATGTAGATGCGGCTAACAGAGGTAGTGAGGATAATGTAGATGCGGCTAACAGAGGTAGTGAGGATAATGTAGATGCGGCTAACAGAGGTAGTGAGGATAATGTAGATGCGGCTAACAGAGGTAGTGAGGATAATGTAGATGTGGCTAACAGAGGTAGTGAGGATAATGTAGATGTGGCTAACAGAGGTAGTGAGGATAATGTAGATGCGGCTAACAGAGGTAGTGAGGATAATGTAGATGCGGCTAACAGAGGTAGTGAGGATAATGTAGATGCGGCTAACAGAGGTAGTGAGGATAATGTAGATTCAGCTAACAGAGGTAGTGAGGATAATGTAGATGCGGCTAACAGAGGTAGTGAGGATAATGTAGATGCGGCTAACAGAGGTAGTGAGGATAATGTAGAGGGGGCTAACAGAGGTAGTGAGGATAATGTAGATGCGGCTAACAGAGGTAGTGAGGATAATTTAGATGCCGCTAACAGAGGTAGTGAGGATAATGAAGAAGCGGCTAACAGAGGTAGTGAGGATAATGTAGATGCGGCTAACAGAGGTAGTGAGGATAATGTAGATGTGGCTAACAGAGGTAGTGAGGATAATGTAGATGCGGCTAACAGAGGTAGTGAGGATAATGTAGATGCGGCTAACAGAGGTAGTGAGGATAATGTAGATGCGGCTAACAGAGGTAGTGAGGATAATGTAGATGTGGCTAACAGAGGTAGTGAGGATAATGTAGATGCGGCTAACAGAGGTAGTGAGGATAATGTAGATGCGGCTAACAGAGGTAGTGAGGATAATGTAGATGCGGCTAACAGAGGTAGTGAGGATAATGTAGATGCGGCTAACAGAGGTAGTGAGGATAATGTAGATTCAGCTAACAGAGGTAGTGAGGATAATGTAGATGCGGCTAACAGAGGTAGTGAGGATAATGTAGATGCGGCTAACAGAGGTGTTGAGGATAATGTAGCGGGGGCTAACAGAGGTAGTGAGGATAATGTAGATGCGGCTAACAGAGGTAGTGAGGATAATGTAGATGCCGCTAACAGAGGTAGTGAGGATAATGAAGAAGCGGCTAACAGAGGTAGTGAGGATAATGTAGATGTGGCTAACAGAGGTAGTGAGGATAATGTAGATTCAGCTAACAGAGGTAGTGAGGATAATGTAGATGCGGCTAACAGAGGTAGTGAGGATAATGTAGATGCGGCTAACAGAGGTAGTGAGGATAATGTAGATGCGGCTAACAGAGGTAGTGAGGATAATGTAGAGGGGGCTAACAGAGGTAGTGAGGATAATGTAGATGCGGCTAACAGAGGCAGTGAGGATAATGTAGATGCGGCTAACAGAGGTAGTGAGGATAATGTAGATGCGGCTAACAGAGGTAGTGAGGATAATGTAGATGCGGCTAACAGAGGTAGTGAGGATAATGTAGATGTGGCTAACAGGGGTAGTGAGGATAATGTAGATGCCGCTAACAGAGGTAGTGGGGATAATGTGGCCACGGCTATGTGGCTGTGTTGATGATGTGCAGATAATGTGTTGTCAGGATGATGCATGATGAGGTGAGCGACACCGAGAACATCCGTAAAAATCTGGCCATCGAGAGAATGATCGTAGAAGGGTGTGACATATTATTGGACACCAGCCAAACGTTCGTCAGACAGGGTGAGCACACACACACACCAAAACACAGCTGTTCTCAGGTCATTAGGACTTTTCAGATCATATAATTTCACGTCAGGACATTTTGGTGAATTTTGGTCCCAAAAAAGGCAGGTGGATGAGCCAGTAAACTGTTCAGTATGTAACTATACCTTTTCTCTTCCTCTCCCAACAACCTCACACCCTCCACCCCTCGGTCAGGCTCTCTGATCCAGCTCCCGTCCAGCAGTGAACGGGGCATGCTCAGTAAGGTACGCCTGGGCTCTCTGTCCCTGAGAAAGGAAGGAGAACGGCAGTGCTTCCTGTTCACCAAACATTTTCTTGTCTGCACACGCACGTCCGGGGGCAAACTGCACCTGCTCAAGGTGAGAGGCACGGACACATGCGAACACACGGACACACATACGTGTATCTGCTCACAGTACATGTATGCACACCGTTTGCACTGACCCACCCTCTATTCATGAGTTATGGTCTTTAACCTCTGCCCTTTGACCCTAACAGCAGGGTGGGGTGTTGTCCCTGATAGAATGTACCCTTGTAGAGGAGCTGGATGCCAATGACGAGGACTGTAAGTTTCAGTCATGATTAGTCAGTTGAATCAGTCATTTGATAAACTAGTGGTGTAACTCTAACCCCTCTCTAACCCCTCTCTCACCCCTCTCTCTTACCACTCTCTCTCTCACCCCTCTCACTCCTCTCTCTTACCACTCTCTCTCTCACCCCTCTCTCTCTCACCCTTCTCTCACACCTCTCTCTTACCCCTCCTCCCCGATCTCTCCTACCTGTAGACAACGCTGGCGGTCAGGGCTTCAACCACCTAGAGTTTAAGATTGTGGTGGAACCCCCTGATGGCCCCGCCTTCTCTGTTGTCCTATTGGCTCCCTCCCGTCAGGAGAAAGCTGCCTGGACCAGTGACATCAGTCAGGTAATCAGAGGAGATGGCCGAGCCTTACCCGCCCCGTACCAGCATTAACCCGCTAAGTGACAAAGAGGTTCAGTCAAATGGATTGCAATGTGACTTTCTTTTATTGTGAACCTCTCTCTTTCTATAGTGTATCGATAATATCCACTGCTTTCTGATATTGTGAACCTCGTTCTGTCTCTCTGTCTATAGTGTATGGATAATATCCGCTGCTTTCTGATATTGTGAACCTCGTTCTGTCTCTCTGTCTATAGTGTATGGATAATATCCGCTGCTTTCTGATATTGTGAACCTCGTTCTGTCTCTCTGTCTATAGTGTATCGATAATATCCGCTGCAATGGCCTGATGACCAGTGTGTTTGAGGAGAACTCCAAAGTCACTGTGCCGCACATGATTAAGTAAGAGAGCAAATCAAGAGTGGGTCGCGTTTTCACATCAGTCAGTGTTAACAGTGGCCTACAAAGTGGTTGCCCCCTGGAAATACATTTCTTATATTCTTGTAACAAAATTGTTTTGTATTTATAATTAGTTTAGAATAAAATGTTGATTTTATTTCTCAGTTTGACATTACAACCCTTTTTTTGTTGACATTGGCAAAAAACAATTTCGTTTGTAAAAACCAATTACATTGATTTTGGTTTCATATTGTGACACAATAATATGAGGGAACGTCCAGTGGGAGTGAATACTTTTATTCTCCAATCACCTTTGCCCACTCTGGGAAATCAGCCAATAGCTGATGAGCTCATTTATACTTGTCCCATCAGGTCGGACGCACGGCTACACAAAGATGACGTGGACATCTGCTTCAGCAAGACACTCAACTCATGCAAGGTCCCGCAGATCCGTTACGCCAGCGTGAAGCGCCTGCTGGAGCGTCTGACCGACCTGCGCTTCCTGTCTATAGACTTCCTCAACACTTTCCTCCACACGTACAGAATCTTCACCACAGCTACTGTCGTCATGGAGAAACTGGCCGACATCTATAAGAAACCCTTCACCTCGATACCTATTAGGTAGAAAAATGAAGATATCGGAAATAAAATATTAGAAACAGGTTTTGTACTTAATTAACTGACACTCGGTGTGTGTGCTACTCATATACGTTGTCAGCACACCATCCATTCTGCTGTCACATTCTACCTGTCACTCTATCGTCACATCATAAACTAGCATGTTGATCGTCCCTCTCTGTGTCTTTCCCGCTCATTTCACCTTGACCGCCCCTCTCTACCGCACACCCCCATGTCTTCCTCACCCCCCCCGTCCCACATCGGCTCTGTCTTCCTCTCAGGGTTCAGTACCACTCTTCCGATCGTCTGTCCATCACTTCTATTTGTCCCGACTACAGCCTGAAGATCACCCGGCTGGCGCTGGACCAGAAAGAGTAACCTTCACTTATCCCTTCCACTGCTTGTTTTTCATCACTTCATTTCAGTCCTGAGGCCTTTCAAAGCAAACAATTCACAGGCTCACAGGAAAGAGTTTACCGATCGCTTCGTTTGGATGCAGAGAAACAGATCACGCCGCAATTCTCCAGACAATACAAAACAATACGAAACAGAGAAATAAAAGCACCCAGATGAATTCACAGAGCCAAACTGTCACTGACACATTTTGAATACAACAATAGAAATAAAAACGATATGTGTCTGTTGATCTGTTTATCTCCTCACAGACCTATTTGTGACATACGATGTCATTACATCAGCTTATTTGCTAGATGTCACTTAACTGTTGTCTTGAGTAATGACATCTGTGTCTGTGGACATAACCAACTGCTTTCTTTTCTCTCCTCCCTTCTCTCTCTTCTCGCCATCTCTCATGTGGTTCTCCTCTACTCTTGTCCCTGCCATCTCTCCTGTGGTTCTCCTCTTGTCCTTGCCATCTCTCCTGTGGTTCTCCTAGGTCTCTGGAGTTATTCTTTGCCACTAATCAGGGGACATGGGGCAGCGAGCACCTCAACAACAAATCTCCCCGTCTCTGTCGCAAGTTCTCCTCCCCTCCCCCGCTCACCATCCCCTCCCGCACCTGCTCCCCCATCCACTCCCGCAAACTCTCCCTCTCCTCCCCCGTCTCCTCCAGGGCCGGCGTCTTAGACCTCTCCACCCCGTCCTCGTCGGCCGCCAGCTCACCCACCTCCACCAACCCTCCCTCCATCTCGTCCCCCCCTCCCACCTGCACGCTGGCTCCTAGTCTGCCGGTAGTCCCTGGGCTCACTACCTCCCCCAGCACCTCCCCCACCACCGTCACCATCAGCGCTAAAGCCCCCCTGGACCTGAGTAGTTGTCCCGGCTCCCCGGAACCCGCCCAGACGCCGGAGGACGGAGCGGACGTGACGCGCATCGACGCCTTCTGTGGGAAACTCAGACGCAGCATTCGCAGGGGTAAGCCGACGTTCACACACACACACACACACTGAGCGTGCACAAACACACACACATGTGCAAACACAGACCCTACACATGCACTAACACACGCTCTACATGCACAAACACACACACATGCACAAACACACGCTCTACATGCACAAATACACACACAGACCCTCTACACGTCACACCCTTGCTGAGCGCTTTTGTACTCCTTCCACCGGCAGCCGTGCTGGAGACGGTTTCGATGGAGAAGTTCCTTCCCGAGTCGAACAGTCCAGTCAGCGAGGATCGAGCCCCGCTAACAGAGTCCCCCTGCCGTTCCCCCACCACGCCCCGACACGTGAGATACAGGCAAACAGGTGGTTCCACGGGAGAGAACAACCGCGGTACCATGTCAACGGCCTCAGCCTTCGCTATCGCCACTGCAGCCGCCGGCCACGGCAGTTCCCAGGGTAACGAGATTTGCACAACAATAGAAGTCGTCTTGCTGATAGCATTTACCATTCACCCGTATATACACACACGGACAAAACACTATATATGGAGCGTATTTATCTTTCTACAACCCGATCCTTCTCTCCTCCTCTATCTCACACGTTCTCTCTCTTTTCCTTTATTTTCTCTCTCACCTCTCTCTTTCGGTCTCCCTGTTTTCTATTGTTCCCCTGTCTCTTCCTTGTTTTCTCACTCTGTTAGGGTTCAATAATAGCGAGAGGACCTGTGACAAGGAGTTTATAATACGTAGAGCTGCTACCAACAGAGTCCTGAATGTGCTGCGCCACTGGGTCTCCAAGCACTCACAGGTACCACACACACACACACACACACGCACGCACGCATGCACACACACACGCATGCACACACACGCATGCACACACACGCATGCACACACACGCATGCACACACACACACACGCATGCACACACACACACACACGCATGCACACACACACACAAATACAAACACACATTGCCTGCTTACCTCCTGCTATCCTTTGTCAGACTTGCTCTTTGCACTTGACACTCAGAGAAATGTCACCCAGGTCCCCAGGGGCCCTCTGGTGTCCTGGCCTCTGAAGCGGAGTGTTTTTAAAGGAACCACATCTCTGGTGGTGTTTTCCCCCGATACTGCTGTCGCCTACACCTGCTCTACAGAGCCCAAACCACACACACACACACACACATGTATACCCACAAACAAACACACACACGCTAACATAATGCTCGTCGCCCGTCTCCTGTGTCCTGGTCCAGAGTGCTACGGGGCCTCACTCAGAGTGCTTGAGTATAAATGCTAAAATACAATCAGGTTGATACAGAGAAACGTCCATGTGATTTCTCTAGTAATGTGTGGAGATGAGGGAACAAATAAGCCAAGCCGTGTTCACAGCCTGCCCAGCACGTTAACAACAGCATCAGACGTACCCCGCTAGTCTAGATTCGAGCGGCTAGCTGGGAAGCCCCATGAGTGATGCATATTGGCCAGCACGTTGTCCAATAAGAGAGATTTATTGTCAGCAGTAAACTCCTGGTTGCATCGAGCAAAGCTGCCATTGTGAGGCAAACGAGAGTGCTCCCACACATGTTGAGCCAGATTTCTAGATGCCTCGGTGGAAGGCATGTAAGAATCTTCAACTCTCCTGAACCTGGTTCAAGAGTGGTTGCTATGAGACAGGGTTAGTAGATACCAAGGGATATGAGGAAACGGGTGAAGGAAGAAAATAAAAACGAACGTCTGTGCCTTGTTTGTGGTTGTTGTCTGGTGTGTATGTGTATGTGTGTGTGTGTGTGTGTGTCAGGACTTTGAGATGAATAGTGAGCTGAAGATGGGTGTAATTACTCTACTAGAGGAAGTGCTGCGAGACCCCGATCTGCTGCCTCAGGAAAGGAAAGCCACCGCCAACATTCTTAGGTACACACACACACACACACACCCACACACGCAAAAGCACAAACGTGTGTGCGTCATTACATTTTATTAACTGGACTCTGTGTGCGTGTCCTTCAGTGCCCTTTCACAAGACGAACAAGATGATGCTCAGCTGAGGTTAGAAGACATCCTACAGATGGTGAGTGTGGTCCAATCAGAGCGGCCATCTGACACAGCTGCTCGGTCGATTCTTTATCAGCAGGGCTGCAGTTGCAACGGGCCATTTAGTGTTTAGTATCCATCATGTATTGAGTCAGTAAATCCGTGTGTAATACATTTTTTACAATGCTGACTCTGGAACAGAGAAGTCCACTGCGCCACTTCATCCTGGTAAGATGTGGTCCAGAGATGGTGTCTCTCATGTAGTCACGTTAGAGAAGTCGTCTCCTTAAAGATGTGCAACCAAATACTTCCTGTAGGGTTAATATAGGTGGAACCCGTCCCACAAAGTTTCCCGACAAAAATTAGGAGATCACCTTTGGGAAAACACCATGGATTAAACGTCACCGGGGAAATTAATTGAGCTTTAACATTTTAAGTGTTACACGACAGATATGTCACCCAGGTTTGGCCCCATGTAGCTTTCTTAGATCCCTGTCTCCTAATGTGTATTAGTGCACAATGAATTAGTCGTTCAGCCCAAAGTGTACACTCCCTAGTGAATAGTGCGCACGCAGAACACTCCTCAACCAATGTAATATCGGTCCACCAGGCGGAGCTTCCCAAAGCGGAGTGTTTCGAGTATCTGTCTGCGATGGAGCTGGCGGAACAGATCACTCTGCTCGACCACATCGTGTTCCGGAGCATCCCATACGAGTGAGTGTCTATCGTAAATCGTGCACCGTTTTCTTGTGGTCGTCGCTGATGTCTTTTGTTTGAAGCCGTTAAATGCGGTGTGCTCTGTGTCCACCAGGGAGTTTCTGGGCCAGGGCTGGATGAAGCTAGATAAGTCAGAGAGAACGCCGTACATCATGAAGACCAGCCAGCACTTTAACGATGTAGGATTTGAAACAGATCTGTGATGTACAGATCTATACCGGCAAGCATTTTCTACTCACGTCTCGACTCGTACCAAATGTCTCCGTCTCCGCCCCCCCTGCGCTTGTCTGTTCCGCTTCTAGATGAGCAACCTGGTGGCGTCTCAGATAATCGCCCATACGGACGTGGGCTCGAGGGCCAACTCCATAGAGAAGTGGCTGGCTGTGGCCGACATCTGCCGCTGCCTGAACAACTTCAATGGGGTTTTGGAGATCACCTCGGCTCTCAACCGTAGCGCCATCTACAGGCTGAAGAAGACATGGGCCAAGGTCTGCAAGCCTACCAAGACACTGATGGACCGGCTACAGAAGACGGTGTCATCAGAAGGCCGGTTCAAAAACCTGAGAGAAACCCTGAAAAAGTAGGGAAGAGGAAACAGATCTGGATTATATGAACAAAAAGTTTATTATTTTATCTATTAATTTCCTGAAACAATTGTCTAATGGTAACCCTTTTTATCATACCGTATTTTTTAATTCATACCTCTATGGTAATACTTCCGTTGTAATATGTTTGCGGTATTGAATACAGAAATATCATATATATATATATATATATATATATAAATCTATATTGTAACTACCGTATATAACGTAAATATCAGCCTGCGGTATGTAGTTGGTGTTGTGAGTGTCGTGTCTGGGTACGTGTGATGGGACCGTGAACTGATCTGTGTGCAGTTGTAATCCCCCGTGTGTGCCCTACCTGGGAATGTACCTGACCGACCTGGCCTTCATCGAAGAGGGAACGCCCAACTTCACCGCGGAGGGGCTCGTCAATTTCTCCAAGATGAGGATGGTAAACACACCTACAGACACACACCTACAGACACACAACTACAGACACACACCTACAGACACACACCTACAGACACACACCTACAGACACACACCTACAGACACACACCTACAGACACACACCTACAGACACACACCTACAGACACACACCTACAGACACACAACTACAGACACACACCTACAGACACACACCTACAGACACACACCTACAGACACACACCTACAGACACACACCTACAGACACACAACTACAGACACACACCTACAGACACACACCTACAGACACACACCTACAGACACACACCTACAGACACACAACTACAGACACACACACACACACACAGTTGGTCTGTCTCTCTATTTGTCTCACATCTCTCCTCCTGGTTCTTGCCTCTGTTCCAGATTTCTCACATCATTAGAGAGATCCGTCAGTTTCAGGGAGCCCCATATAAAATAGAACACCAGCCCAAGGTACCCCTGTTTAATCAGATCAGTGGTGTGATTGTTTTATCTGTGTTAACTGCCCAGCTGACCACGGCCATGCTTTCTGTCTGTCCCATCTTTCTGCCAGGTAACTCAGTTCTTGATGGATAAGACCCTGGTGATGGATGAGGACACTTTGTATGAACTGTCCTTGAAAATCGAACCTCGCATCCCTTCTGTCTAAACACGCACGTACGCACGCACGCACACGCCATACTGCTGGCCTGCTTCCAGCTGCGTCAGACTCCTGCTAGTTAGTGTTCATGTTATTATCTGCTCGGTAACCGTGGTAACCGCGGTAACCATGGAACCGATGGACACGAGAGCCTTGAGAAGACGGGAGAATTGCGCACTTATAGCTGGAATCCCTAATGGTGAAACCGCCACAGCCGTTTGCGATACAGCGACAACAAAGACGTTCCTGCCAACAAGAGTTCTCTTTTTCTTTCTCCCCCTCACACGCATGCGAGAACTGTTCTACCTTGACGAACGAAACTATACAAATGACATATGCAGGGCAGACAGTGGCACGCCATCGTCTTGTCACTTCATCGTCATTGCCACTGATTATGCGTCGGAACTCAGGTGAAGATGTGCCTTGCTTGTAAACGTGTACATATCGGTTTACAGTTAAAAACTGCATTAGCGCAGTAATCACTGTTAGACAGATTTTTTCCTGTATTCCGATAACGGCTAATGTTACTGATGTTACACCCTGTGAGACCTGGTTCTCCTGTGAGGGAAGAAGTCTAGATATGGGAGTGGAAAATTAGCTAACTGAATCTAGACTGAGAGGACTAGTCGAGATGTTAGCAAAAGCCAAAACATCTGCACCAGTTTCAGAATGAATTATTAACAAAATATAGATTTCGGGAAAGACGCCGGAATTTGAAAAGACACAGGAATGGGAAAAGACACAGGAATGGGAAAAGACACAGGAATGAGAAAAGACACAGGAATGGGAAAAGACACAGGAATGGGAAAAGACACAGGAATGGGAAAATACAGGAATTTAAAAATACAGGGGAATGAGAAAAGACACGGGAATGAAAAAAGACACCGGAATGAAAAAAGACACAGGAATGAAAAAAGACACAGGATGGAGAAAAGCACAACGTCTGTGATGATCTCCACCACTTACTTGCAACTGTGAAGAGAGAGCAGTGTGAAGAGAGAGCAGTGTGAGGAGAGAGCAGTGGGCGAGCTACAGTGGCTGTCACTGTATTACCCTCTGGTGAACCAGTGAAATTCAGCCTCAGAGGTTCCAATAGGGAAACCTTCCTCAGAGCTTTTGACATTTCCACATTTTAGATGTGTCTTCAGTCTCTCTCTCTCTCTCTCTCTCTCTCTCTCTCTCTCTCTCTCTCCCATCCTGTCATATGGTTCTAGAACAATAATCAGATTGATTCCTGCCTCGTTCCAGTTGACGCACAATGTTGATGCAAGCAGGGACAATATCCTGTCATTTAGCATATATATTATTTAAGTAATTGAGCTTTTTTCTGCTGTTTTAGTCCTTTAATATTGTTCTATTTCATGTGTAACGGTTTTAAAACATTGTGTAAAGATGGAAGCTTGTGAATAGACACATTTTTCAAACCTAGAACATTGCTCAATGTAATAAAGTGAAGATTAGCTACTTTCCCCTGAGACTATATATCTACTTCTGAGCCAGAATTTCGAATAACAAATTACCTTTCCCAATCCTCACCAACGTTGGGGTTTAAAAATGTTGTTAACTTAAAATCTTTTTAAGCGGTGATCACATTCAAGTAAAGGGATTTGATCCAACTATTTTGCACGGCTAGAAGTACAGTTGTTAAAAGTTTGGTAACATCTTTTGTCTGAATATATCTCTATAATGTTGTAGTTCTCTGCATGTGTTCATTTAATCATATTACTTTTATTTTAATCTGATTACATTTTAAACAGTATTATTGACACATCTGCACTATTGATTTCTAAAATATGTCAATAGATTTTGAAATTATTGGAACGTTTTGATTGTTAAAGAGGTAGCGCATGTTTCTTCTTTTTTACTATTGTCTTTCCTGTGAAGCTGATTGGCTGAGCACTGTAGCAGATCCACCTATCAGACTGCTTCCATTTTTACAGTCCTGAATGGCACAAGTCTGTCTTGATAGTATCTACATCACTGCTTTTATATATGGCCAAGTATATGTTTTAATAACCTGCTCTTTTACCACTGTATTTTTCCATGCACTTCTTTAGAGAATGTACATATTTACCCTCCTGGCATGTAAATATAATAAACATTTTTAATGTCGTTCAATAGTGAATTACGTCTCTCCAGCCATAACTTGGAAGAGTGAGCATTTGGCTGTGTGTGTGTGTGTGTGTGTGTGTGTCTGTGTCTGTGTCTGTGTGTGTGTGTGTGTGTGTGTGTGTGTGTGTGTGTGTGTGTGTGTGTGTGTGTGTGTGTGTGTGTGTGTGTGTCTGTGTGTGTGTGTGTGTGTGTGTGTGTGTGTGTGTACTGTATGTTTGGGGGGTGGAGTAAAAGATCAAGCTATGAACAAGGTCAAAACGTTAGCAGAGCCCGCATGGTGTTACACCGAGAACACATACGATTGGTCAATTGAGTAAATGCTGAACTTCTAATTGGCCTATAGCACAGATCCTAATCCCACATTAGTGGGCGGAGTTGAGCATAAGAAAGAGGACCCCGAGAGAGAAACCTTTAGCAGACAGGGACACCGCCAGTGATAAAGGTAATGTGTCTATCTTTCTAATTTTCTATGTGTCCTCTAGATCTCTCCTCTATATTACATTCAGAGAAGCATGTTATTAACAGTTTAAAGTTACTGCTGCAACAAGTTAGATTAGTTTAAAAAGGACCGGCGGAGAATAGAAGTGTACCAGTGTTAACAGAGTAACATTGTAACATAGTAAGATAGTAACATAGCAACATAGTAACATAGTAACATAGTAACATAGTTACATAGCAACATAGCAACATATAACATAGCAACATAGTAACATAGTTACATAGCAACATATAACATAGTAACATAGTAAGAGTATAACAGTGTAACATTGTCAACACTCCTCTCTGTATGGTTTGTAGCATCAAGTCGTTTTCCAGACATCAATCTAGGGCTCTGTTCCATGTTTATTCACCTGATGGTTTAGGTTGGTGTTGGGAAAGGTTAAGTTGATCTTGGGTCTCTGGCTCTAGCGCTGGTTAGGATGTAATCCTGGCTTTAACGCTTTTAATCCAGTGACACTGATGGTGGGCATTAAACCGCCATTGATTACTAACCTTGACCACTATGTTTTTGGGCATAACCTTATGACCGATCGAGGGGGGGTCTCAGAGGGGGTACAGTTGTCCCGTGTGTGTTCCCTCTCTCCCCTCCTGTTGACCCGTTTAGAATGTGGCAGCGGAGCACGAGGCCACCCGGTGTTTTCATTACCGAGGTCTTGGCATTAGACGTGTCCAGCACTGGGTCTATAAATAATAACGTCCGCAGTGCTAACAGCCTCCCTCTCTGAGGCACATGCTGGTCAGGGTCCTGCTATAATTCACCTTGGGAGAAAAAACAAGGCCACAGTGTTAAGGACAACAGAGTTGACCTGACATAGAGGCGTTAATTAACCGCGTGTTCAGTAGAGACTGCATCAGGAGTGATGCTTTGACAGGCAGAAATAATTGGACTGTAAAAATCAACAATAATAATATTGTCAAGAGGGGCTTATTTCGATTGTAATGGGAGGCAAGTACAGAGTTCCTCAAATATATCTGCTCACACCCGCAGTCACGAGTGTGTAGGAAATCACATGAATGTAGAATGTAGGCCGGTATGTGTGCAAACTGATTATTGAGACAGTAAGTTGATCCCTTCTTGTGTTTCGGCACTGACAGGGATTAGCGACTAGACTTCTACAGATCTATATGGACCTCTCTGAATTAAGCCAGCTTTCACTGTTCTTCGCTCACCGGTGAAGGACAAGTCAGTGGGAACGACCTTTACCTTTTAGTCACAGTGCAGACTGGGAGCAATATCCTCTTTGGTAGAGCCCAACCAAAGTTTAGTGTGTAAGGGGAACCCGATTAGTATATTGTGAAACATTATGCGAAACATTAGTGACAGAGGGGGAAAATAAAGGGGGAGGTTTTATTGAAAGAACTGCGGGCCAGATCCGAACCCATGTGCATTGGAGGCAGCGGCGTTAACCTTTGAACTTTGATCCCTATTGGTCTCACTATTGAGTTGTTGCTCTGAACTAGCTCACCTGAATGGGATTCAAAATGAGTACACCAGTTGATCCAGGTGGGCTCACGTTGGAATACATCTAATACGTGGAGCTTCTGGGAGTCCCCACTGGAAGTTTTAGAGTCTTCGCTTCTGCTATTTTCAACTCACCGAGTGAGCATTTATAGGCCAAACGTATATATTTTGTTCAATTATTGCCTAAAGACCTGAGTTGGGCTAAATGTGTAACCTCACCTTAGAGGCGATCCATTTACAACTACGAAGGTGGAAAAACGAATATAAACAGACGTTGACTTAATATGATATTTGATACATGATATTTGATATATGATACAGTAATGTCAAGGAACTGGATGTGCAGAAGAACTCAAGATGAATTTAAACAGAGTCCAGAAGCTGTATTTTGATGGGTAGTATTTAGTGGCTGCAAGGTAGCCAGGTTGACTATGACATTTAGGTACCAGTAAAAGCAGAAAGGTGCCAGCAGTCTTTTACCTCCTTTTTACCTCCTCTCTCAGTCTCAGTCTCTCTCTCTCAGTCTCTCTCTTTCTTTTATAGCACAAGTTAACCGGATTTTGACCACTGTCCAAAATGGCAGCCTCCTTTACTAAAATGCTATCCGGCCGGAACACGGTTGTGCTGTTGGCCAGCCTGGGAGCTGGCACCATGGCAACCAGCTACCTGATGACTGACAGCAACATTGTGTCTGCTGAGCAGAGGAGGAAGCTGTACCCACCCAGGTAGGAATACACTCAAAATGGCCCCCCTATCAAAAAATATTTGCAATAACCTTATACAAACAACTAAGTTGGTCGAGGTTATGAGTTTTTATGAGCGTGGGATATCTGCACCTGTTGAATAGAACGTTTGTTTGAATGCCTTGCCAGTTCCCGGTCTCGTACATTATATTAAATGTTTCATGTGTTGTCTCAAATTCTGGAATTCCCTTTCGTAAATGTACATATAGGAGACTCACGCACAGATATATTGACTGGAGTCGAGATAAAACAGATTAGACACTAAGTCTCGTGGCGTAGACCCCAATCACCAGCAAAAAGGCTTCCTAGATGGCGTCCACATCACGTTCACGACCTGCCTCTGTGCGAGGACCTTGATCACCGTGACAGCTCTTCAGTTTGAATGAAAACTACTTTTCCCATCATCCTCAGCGCTGACTTTCCTGACCTGAGGAAGCACAACAACTGCATGGCGCATGCCCTGACACCTGCTATTTACGCCAAGCTGAGAGACAAAGTGACCCCTAACAACTGGACCCTGGACCAATGCATCCAGACCGGAGTGGACAACCCTGGTCACCCCTTCATCAAGACCGTCGGCATGGTAGCCGGGGACGAGGAGAGCTACGAGGTATGTGTGTGGGGAGGAGATGTCTTGGAGTGTGTGTCTGTACGTGTGTGGGGAGGAGATGTCTTGGAGTGTGTGTCTGTACGTGTGTGGGGAGGAGATGTCTTGGAGTGTGTGTCTGTACGTGTGTGGGGAGGGAATGTCTTGGTGTGTTTGTCTGTATGTGTGTGGGGAGGAGATGTCTTGGAGTGTGTGTCTGTACGTGTGTGGGGAGGAGATGTCTTGGAGAGTGTGTCTGTATGTGTGTGGGGAGGGAATGTATTGGTGTGTGTGTCTGTATGTGTGTGGGGTGGAGATGTCTTGGAGTGTGTGTCTGTATGTGTGTGGGGAGGAGATGTCTTGGAGTGGATGTGTGTGTCTGTATGTGTGTGGGGAGGGAATGTCTTGTAGTGTGTGTCTGTATGTGTGTGGGGAGGGAATGTCTTGGAGTGGATGTGTGTGTCTGTATGTGTGTGGGGAGGGAATGTCTTGTAGTGTGTGACTGTATGTGTGTGGGGAGGGAATGTCTTGGAGTGGATGTGTGTGTCTGTATTTGCGTGTGGAGGAAATGTCTTGGAGTGCTCATCTGTGTTCATATTCAATGAAGGCGGTCTCACCGCTTTGAATATTTAACCGGTAACTGTCTTGTCCATGCCGTCCTCTCAAGGTATTCGCTGATATTTTTGAACCCGTCATTAAAGACCGACACAACGGCTATGACCCCAAGACAATGAAACACCCCACTGATCTGGACGCATCCAAGGTAACACTCGCGCCTCCATGAACCGACACGTGCCGTTTGCTCCTGCGACGTTTACGCGACTGCTCTTCCTCGGCTCTCCTCAGATTACCAACGCCATGTTCGACGAGAGGTATGTCTTGTCGTCTCGCGTGCGCACCGGACGCAGTATCCGCGGTCTGAGTCTGCCCCCGGCCTGCTCCCGCTCGGAACGCCGTGAGGTGGAGCGGGTGACCGTCCAGGCCCTGGCTGGCCTGAAGGGGGACCTGGCCGGACGTTACTACAGTCTAGGAGACATGAATGAGAAGGAACAGCAGCAGCTCATTGATGTGAGACACAGGACCTCTGTCTTTTCTGCTTTCTGTCAACTCTCTGTTTTCAGTTTCTTTCCATTGGTTTCTCTATCGTTTTCTGTCTTTACTTGTCTTCCTCCCCTTTTCATCAAAAACGTACCCAAAAAGTTTGTTCATTGCTTAATCCACCTAGTCCAGACAGACGAGGATATTCTATTGTATTGAATCCTAACGCCTACAATAAAGATAGGAATTTGAGAAAATATTGTATTCTGTAACTAGCCGTTGAGTTTAGATTAGCCTTTAACCGTCAATCTTATTGAACTGTGTCCTCTGACCCTCGCTGACTCAGGAGCACTTCCTGTTTGACAAACCTGTTTCTCCACTACTGACTGCTGCCTTCATGGCCCGAGACTGGCCCGATGCCAGGGGTATCTGGTAAGACCAGAGCAGTAGAGAGTCCAACCCTGTACCCAAAACTACAAGTAGAGTCATAGTACTATAATCTGGTAAAACCAGAGCAGTAGAGTCCAACCCTGTACCCAAAACTACAAGTAGAGTCATAGTACTATAATCTGGTAAAGACCAGAGCAATAGAGTACAACCCTGTACCCAAAACTACAAGTAGAGTCATAGTACTCTAATCTGGGAAGACCAGAGCAATAGAGTCCAACCCTGTACCCAAAACTACAAGTAGAGTCATAGTACTATAATCTGGTAAGACCAGAGCAGTAGAGTCCAACCCTGTACCCAAAACTACAAGTAGAGTCATAGTACTATAATAAAAACTACAAGTAGAGTCATAGTACTATAATCTGGTAAGACCAGAGCAATAGAGTCCAACCCTGAACCCAAAACTACAAGTAGAGTCATAGTACTATAATAAAAACTACAAGTAGAGTCATAGTACTCTAATCTGGGAAGACCAGAGCAATAGAGTCCAACCCTGTACCCAAAACTACAAGTAGAGTCATAGTACTATAATAAAAACTACAAGTAGAGTCATAGTACTATAATCTGGTAAAGACCAGAGCAATAGAGTCCAACCCTGTACCCAAAACTACAAGTACAGTCATATATCTATCAATATCCAGACCAGAGCATTCGAGAGTGCTGTAAGTTTAAAGGACAGTTGCACCATTTGTGTGTTGGTGTCTTTGTGTGAATATCTGTAGGGTCATCTGTGAGTAGGGCCATCCATCTAGTTAAACCTGAGGAGTGGAGAGCATGTTCCCATAGCATTAGGAGGAGACCTCTGGAAAAGGTACATTCCTCCTCTTCCTCCTATCCCCACGGGGGTCCTTACATATCTGTCCTTGTGAGCCTGTCTATCCGATTCCTTGAACACTTCCACCTCCTCCTCCCCTCCTCTACCTGTAGGATCACTTCCTGTTTGACAAGCCCGTCTCCCCCCTGTTGACGTGTGCCTTCATGGCTCGCGACTGGCCCGACGGCAGGGGCATCTGGTAGGGTCTACAAGGCACTATCATTAGACAAACCCTCTCACCAGCATGCGCGTGCCGTGATCATCCAAGTTACGTCTTCGCCGTCGACGACCGAGACGTTTTCCTCCGATCCATAGGACGTGTCATTTTTCTCCAGGCACAACAACGAGAAGACCTTCCTGATCTGGGTCAACGAGGAGGACCACACCAGGGTCATCTCCATGGAGAAGGGAGGCAACATGAAGAGAGTATTCGAGAGGTTCTGCAGGGGACTCCAACAGGTACCTTCCAGATTTTCCATGAGCCGATTCTCTTCTCGCCTGCTCCATGTGAACGAGTGCGTGTTTCTCTGCAACTGACAGGTACATGTCGGATGCAATTTGACAGTAATTGCTCCTCCGATCCTCTAGGTTGAGAAACTCATCAAGGAGAGGGGCTGGGAATTCATGTGGAACGAGCGCCTGGGCTACATCCTGACATGCCCGTCAAACCTGGGGACCGGACTCAGGGCGGGAGTGCATGTCAGGCTGCCCTACCTCAGCAGGGTAACACAAAAATCAATCTCAAATCCAGGGCCCCTGAATGACGCAGCTATAATGCCACTACTTTGTTTGCTTTGTCATTGCAAGGTCCGGGTTTCGGGGTTTAGTTATTGGATATGGCCTTGTTGTGTCTTAGCGACATCTGCTTCTATAGGCTCAATCAAGGTATAAGAATGGAGAGTGCGTTACCTCCGGCGCATAAGGATTATGGTAGAGCTTTCCTGGTTTGGCAAGAACAGTGATAAGAACCAGACCAGCATCAGATGTGCTTTGGAGGACAGATGTTTTTGCTATCCTAAGTCCACTGAGTTGTGGAGAGAAGGCCGAGGAAAGATCACAAATTGGATATCATGAAATTTGGAACGGGATGTAATTAAATTATTAAAAAAATATGTAAGAAAGTCAAAACCATCCCTCTCCTCTAGCTCAGAAGGGTAGTCTGTGATTTTGAAAAATATAAAGTGTAACTTCGAGAGAGTGGTTGTTAAACCAATCAACTTTGAGACACATTTGTGACTTCAATGAAATTCTAGCTGACATTCTACTAATAAATTAAATAGAAAATAAGCCTTCACTCCCTCGAGTATTCCCTTAGATTGGCTTACACGTTCCGGACTGAGCAATGAAGTTTTTACTTGCGTTGTTCGTGTGCAATGACCCATCGTTTACGAAACACAGCATTGATTAAAGTGTTGCACAAATCCCGCAGGATGCTCGCTTTGGGAAGATCCTGGAAAACTTGCGTCTGCAGAAAAGAGGAACAGGCGGAGTTGACACAGCTGCAATCGGAGACACCTTTGACATCTCCAACAACGACCGTCTGGGAAAATCTGAGGTAAAAACGCAACCACCATGAACAAATGACTGAATGGACTTGGAAACCTTTTTAAATGAATGTCACTGTAACTCCACCAGAGATGATTCACCATCGATCGCTCATTAACGTGCAAATTCACGCGTGTGTATAGGTTGAGCTGGTCCAGATGGTGGTTGATGGAGTGAACTATCTGATCGAATGCGAGAAGAAGTTAGAAAAGGGCCAGGACATCAAGATCCCCGCTCCCATCGTCCAGTTCAGGAAATAAAAGACCTGCGTCACAACTCTGACAGGAAGTGACCCAGGGTTAGAGAAGCCAAGACGTTATTATTAGTGGTGAAGAAACTGTTTTCTCTACTTATCTCCAAACTGAGCCATTTGGCGTAAAGTAGAAGTAGAATGTCTTTCCATCGGTCCAGCAGCAGATAGGTGTGTGTCCTCTGATGGTCAGGATTGTCTTCTACCAGGAACAAAGGTCTTACCTGTATCAATAACCTGAATAAAGTCACTGATCTCCGATTAATCAAATAATCTCGCTGTGTGTTATTTCTAAGCCTACGTTACACCCTGTGTATGTTTCTTTCAACTAATCTCAAATGAAATACATTTAAATTAAATAACTGACTAGGACTTTACATTGCTGAATATGGTATGCACACACTGTAGGCATTACTGTCTTGTTTCTATGTTTGATACATCCAATTTCAATGTGTACATTACTTAGATACGTAGCTGATAGTTGGTTGATTTTGTGACTTTCTATTGGTTGATAGAATTCAAGTTTGGGCTGAATAAATAATTGATGTGTTACTGGTAGGGTATATACCTGACATATACTGTATATCCACCTGACACATACTGTATATCCACCTGACACCTACTGTATATCCACCTGACACCTACTGTATATCCACCTGACACCTACTGTATATCCACCTGACACATACTGTATATCCACCTGACACATACTGTATATCCACCTGACACATACTGTATATCCACCTGACACATACTGTATATCCACCTGACACATACTGTATATCCACCTGACACATACTGTATATCCACCTGACACATACTGTATATCCACCTGACACATACTGTATATCCACCTGACACATACTGTATATCCACCTGACACATACTGTATATCCACCTGACACATACTGTATATCCACCTGACACATACTGTATATCCACCTGACACATACTGTATATCCACCTGACACCTACTGTATATCCACCTGACACCTACTGTATATCCACCTGACACCTACTGTATATCCACCTGACACCTACTGTATATCCACCTGACACCTACTGTATATCCACCTGACACATACTGTATATCCACCTGACATATACTGTATATCCACCTGACATATACTGTATATCCACCTGACACATACTGTATATCCACCTGACACATACTGTATATCCACCTGACACCTACTGTATAGCCACCTGACACCTACTGTATATCCACCTGACACATACTGTATATCCACCTGACACCTACTGTATATCCACCTGACACCTACTGTATATCCACCTGACACATACTGTATATCCACCTGACACCTACTGTATATTCACCCGAGGGCTTTTGTCAGTCATCCGATAATCTGTAGTAATGGGTTTACTGCAGTGACAGAGATAAGCACTTTTAGAGGTCAGTGAGTCTAGAGAAGACAGGCACGCGGTAATCCCAATGCCACCAATAGAAAACTACCAGCAAACCTCACACAGATGTCTCTGATTTAACCTCTCTCCAGCCAGGTTGATTTTCGATGACATATAAAACGTATCCCAATGTTGTTGTGGATTAGGACTCCGCAAGTACACGACCTAATCAGTGCTAACTAACATTTTATTATCAAGGGATCAGACTCCTGGACTGGAATGGAAGCAGCCTCAGTGCCAAAAGCGTCTGACAGACTCAGGGTCACCTCTGTCTTCCAGGGTCAACTCTGTCTGCCTTATAAAGTTAATGTTGTCTGTCTAGTCACTTAGTAGATAATAAGGACTGTATAGAGCTTAGTGACGTTTAGCTAATCACCTAAACACACCCTGCTGGAGTGCCTGCCTGCTATATTTAAACTCCTGAGAGGGTTAGTCAGGGCAGGGCCAGGGGACCCGAGACACAGGCGGCGTAGAGCGAACATGCTTCTTCTGTGTACGAAAGATCAGGAGAGTGATCTGCTCTACAGGTCCTTTTACTATACTAAGGCAGGCAGACTGAGTCAGAATGAGAATCAGGTGTATTCGCCAATTTTGTTGACACACACAAGGAATTTGTTCTGACCCATAGCTGCAGCATTTAAAACCCTCATTTTTAAACCAAACAGTGCAAAAAGAGCGAAACACACAACACGAACAGTCGGACGATAAGGGACCCTGTCTAGCTGGCATATGTGATGGGTAAATAAAGAATGTGTCATATGTATCTGAATACTGCAATGGAGCAATGTCTAGATGTGTGAGCAGATTGAAAAGAAGAGCGGGTTCAGGTTCTAAATTGTGCAAAAGAGTTGTATCAAGTTGTGAATAATAAGAGCAGGGTCCAGTTATATTACAGGATGTGTCCAGGGTGGGTCATGTTGGGGGGGGCTGGTATTCTAGTGCTGTAGGCATGTGTGGCTGTGGAAATCAAACTTGGCCTGTGTATTTTTAGATGTGGCATGTACAAGTTGATCGCTACTTTAGTCTAATGCCAACATAGACAGACAGGAGAGGACGTTTAGCCCATGGGTTCGGGTCGGGGTAGGGTTAGTAAATGGGATTTGGTACAACTTATATGAGCAACAGGATCGACTATACATGCAACATCACATGTTCAACATCTCTAAGGCATTGATAAATCATGTTGATCATATCAGCCGTTAACCCTTTAACATTTGTAAAGATTTCAACAAACAGCCACACTTTGTAGGCCGACATGCTGGCGCATTCTTATTTCACCACATTATGGGTCACTGAATATGGTCAGCAATAAGAACAAGTAGGTACCTCACCGACCGGCACGCAAATGACCAATCTCTATGCTCTGGGCTCCTACCAGGCCTATCAGAGAGGCGTAAAGAACCCAGAGTATTGAGTCACACTGAAAAACCACGTCCGATGCTATTTAGTTGCTAGTCAATGCATATAAGGGAATTGGCCTAAGCAAGGTCCTGTGCAGAATTAATAAACTACAAACCATGTCGGATAGCAACAATCCGCCGACTCGTCCGGGAACATTCCAAAAAGATCCTCCTGCAAATGTCTGGCCAATGAACACAGGGGGTGTGCTAGAGTGCACCCACATTCTGCTGAAATAAAAAAAATGTGAACGCAAGTACACCCCCGGGAAGGTTGGCTTGTTTTTTTACATGAAGCGACACGGATATTTGAGATAAACTACACTCACTGATAAAGGTAACTTAATTAAAGAAATGGCACACAAAACAAAACTTGGAAATTATTTGTGCAAATAAAATAAACAGGAGGAAAAAGTTGAGCCAATCATTTAGTTGGCAAGCCAAGTCTTTACTCTAACTCCTATGTAGGCCAGGTTTGTGTAGTCTCTTTCTGACATTTGGCTCTTCCACTTGCAATACAACACCTGTGCATCCCTTGATGCTGGAGTTCTCATAAAATGTTTTGGTCAGCTGCTGGCAGATTTGGTGATTTGGTGGGATGACCTGTCCTTTGTAGATTGCCAGTGGTCAGATATTACCGCCATTTGATGATATGCCTGATGCATTTGAAATGACTTTGTGTTGTCTTGGAACCAATCAGTCTCCTGAGCATTAATCCTCTTTCTTTTGGCAAGTATTACCACACACCCACAAACCACCCGATACGCCTCAGAGAAAAACAGACCAATTTATAAACCTTAATGGGAGGCTGGCCCCTCCCAAGTAATCCCGTAATGATTTGGTTATCATTCACAGTTGTTTCGTTGCACCTGATTCTAATCCCTGACATTTTATGTGAATGTAAAAATAGAGGTCTACAAATACCATCTGCAAGGAAATTCAACCCCATCTCTGTTTATTCTAATAACTGGTTCAATAGCATAACAAACCTCTGGAATATGTCAAATGAATGAAAATAAGGACTTCAATTTCTTTTGTGGAGAAGTATCACCCTCTTGTGGTGCTAAAGTGACTCACAATGATCTCATTAGTCGTAGTTTCCACAGACTGTATTGGTACCTTCCTTTTCTCTCACCCAGCATGTTAATACACATAAAAGTTGGCCCTCTAAAAACAGAGATTTCACACTTGCTCTTTTTAAAAGCTATCCTGCATTCATTCTCTCTGTCTGCATTACTAACAACTGACTCAGTCTCTTACTGGTTACGAAGTAATAACTAGTACAATTTTGGACTAATACATTTAAGATCAATATAAACACTTAACGTCATACCTGATGCCGTCTGAAAAACGCAAACATGTTCTACACCAACGTTTAGAAACAAGATAAATGTGAGCAAATACTGCTTCGCTGTTAAACATGGCAAAAAACATGTACGGAGAGGCATTCCTAGCCACAATTGTCAATAAGACTTAAGAGATGGGTAACATATCTCCAGCACAAGAACTAGGTCTTACAGTATAATAGCTCTAGTTTTAACTAATATTCACAAAAATTGACCACTTGAGTATTGACATTGTATGGGCACCCGAGCATTATCGCTGGAGTGCCATGCATTTCCAAGTGATTAAACTTCAAAAATCTTAGTTATAAATGTACCTTCGATACCAAACAACCATACACTAATGACGATGTGATTGTGATGAAGTATTTTGCACAGAGCCGTGGTAGAACTGCCCCCGTCAATGCCCTTGAATGATTTGAAGTGGAAATAATTCTTAGTCACAGAGGAAGATTGTCTCCAGGGCAACGAAATCTTATGAAAGCCGGTAATATGAAAAATTGCTTTTTTGAAAGCGACATGTTGGCAACAGCGACAGTACATCCTGTAGAGTGATGATCCGGCCAACGTCCTCACTCAGGTAAAACAATAATGAGGGTCTCAGGTATGGGAGTCTATATTTCTGTAACAAATACACAACAGGGAGCCAGACTGAGAACCAGATTATATAAATCTGTAGATGCTTGTGACTCTGTACCGACTAGATCACGAAAGAAAACCTGGGAACAGCCAGTGAAAGGTGGAGCGAAATGAGACACACCATGCTCCCAACAACACAATTTGTGACAATGCAGACTCCAATTTGTTAACTTGCATAGACTAAGACTAAGCTATTGCACAAATCACTTGAGTGAAGGCATTCCCAAACAGGAATACGGCTCTCCTATCAGAAACACATACTAGAACACATCAATAAAAAATATAGTAATTTTCACTTGGCTCTGCCTACATATTCTCACTATTCTCCTACATGAGGTGGTATATGTTAGACAAGTAATACAAATATTAGTCAAAACATTAAGATAATGAAAATAGGAAAGCAACTTAGATGGCACAGAAACCTTTTTTCTACTTTTTATAACATCTGGAACATTATATTGGTGACAAACTGAAATTGTATAGTGAACTTAAAAGCTAGCTCCACAGAGTAAAGTGCAACTAATGCAAAAAGAAATATAAAAGAAATGTTTCGCCATACACCTCCTGAACCTTGATGCTTTAAGTGTTTTGTCATTTTTGTTCCTTTTGGGTTTGTTGTTTTTTTCAGTTACATATTTCAGTGTGAGGGAAGGAAAGGGGTTAACGATCAGACCACAAGATGAGCATTAGCAAATAGCTTTCAAAACAGTCAACAATCTTTATACAGAGGTCTACACCAGCAATCAAATCACTCCTGTGACAAATGATGATTGAATTGAGCAAAACAACATATTTATCACATCTTTCCTTCAGTTGTCTTTTTTTTCTTCCCTTTCTCTCTCTCTGGGGCCCAATTCTGGCATTTATATAATTTAAGAAATCAGTATAAAGTTAGTAACTGCCACAAGCTGACACCCATGAGTGAACAACCTGCTTGATTCATGACACAGTCCTGTTGCCAGGTTACAGTGGAGCTGAGATATACCGCCCATGGAGGAGGAGAGGCTAGAAGGATGTGTGTACATGTTGGGGGGGGGGCATTTTTAGGAGAGGGAAGAGCAGAGGGGGGATAAAGGGCCTTGGGAAAGGAGGGAGTCACACTCAGGTGTTCTCAGTCCACAGGCCGTTTTTCTCCATGTTTCTTTGTAAACTCTTCTGCATTCTTAAAGAATTTTTTACGGTCCTTAGAGTATTCTTCTGCTAGGTCTGCCCTGAGAGGATGCTCTGGCTGGGGGTCGTTGACCAGCGCAATCAGGGACTGGATCACTGCAGGGAAACATGCATGACAACACCAGAGGACACTGTAAGAATTACAACAACAGATAATGAACATCACATTGATAACCAGGCAGAGTTCAGAGAATGAAAACCACTCCAGGCAATTTAGTAGGGAGTGGAGTCTCCAAATAAAGTTCTGAGAATTGAAATGACAACTACTTAAAATGACTAAAACCAAAGACAACAAATTAATAAAAGAAACCACGATCACATGCCACATTGGGTAGGCCGGTCCGCATTACCTTGGTCGGTTTTAGTGGCTGGTTTCCAGTTCTCTGCGCTGATCACAGGCAGACACACCTGTCCTTTCTCGTCAATGTTGGGGTGGTAGATCTTCGTCTTGAATGTGATCTTGGGAGGCTTAAATGGGTACTCCGCTGGGAAGATTATCTCAATTCTGAATGCACCTTTATCGTACGGAGGGTTATCCTTTTACAGGAGAAAGACGCATATTGAGCTTTGGTTAAAAGTGCAGCTAGTGTCCCGCTGAACATACCGAAGTGTCAAGACTATGTTATCAACAGGGGAACATTACGAGTCTTCGTGTTATTCTGATCGCCAACATGTTGCCTAGAGACCAGGGTTTTAACATAGTGTAGGCTACTTACTGGAACAATGAGGCCTTGCCAAGTCAAAATATTTGATTCATCCACTTGAATGTTACGGAAATTTTTCATTCCAGATTTGCGGATTTCATCAAGTTCCTAAAAAAACAAAAGAAAGAAATCGACATGAGCAAGTTCCCCTGTACGGCTAACTGTTAAATAGGAGGCACACATGGGTGTGTAAAAGGACTATTAAAATAAGTTCCTGTGTGGATGGAAACCACTAGACAAGATGCATCCTGAATAACTGCAGACATGCATAAACACAGACTGGATGACAATAAGTACTAGGAATTAGCCAATGTCTGAAACTTCATGTGCCTCATCCCAGTGACGAGCAGCCACACCCCTTAACCAGGAAGTTAATTCTTCAACTCGGACCTCACTATAGAACACGTCTCTGCCGACCAAGCCAGTCTTAAATCCCAGGGCAGATAAATGTTTCTTTACACTTTGGTGACATTAGTGTTAAGAGTAAATTAATGGTGACAGTTGCATAACACACCCCACTACAATTCAACATTGCTTCCTGGTTTAATTTAATACAAACCAGGGATGAACCATTCTATGATGATCTGGACAAGACAAACAAAATAAGCGACGTGTAATGCATATAGATAGACTTAAATAAAAAGGAAACAAACTAAAATGTAATAGATACATAAAAAGAAATTGTCAACAATAGTGCCTATTTAATTGCTATAATAGTTAAAATAGCTGTATTTATCCAAGCTGATGATTGTGAGAGCATTATGTTGTTCACTGTTAAAAACAGTGTTTACACCCAGAATTGGTCAGTCCGTGATAACCAACGACGTGTGGTCGAGTTTATGAAATGTAACATAATTATAACGTGAGTTGGCAGACATCATTCCGCTTTCGATTCACTCGATGACTACACATAACAAATCAGATGTACGAAACAAATAACCCAGGCAAAACATTGACTAGTTAATTCGGATTGTAACTACTGTTTAGGGCAAGTTAGCTAGCTATAATAATATAACTAACTTATCTGATCCACGTTAGTACATAGTTATTATATATATTAAATCGTGTTAACTAGCTAACTGACGTTAACTGCTGTCAGTACATGTAACTACCTAGCTACCGTAGCTAGCTAGTTCTAGCAGCTAGCCACAGCAGCTAAGTTTCCTGAGACGATGTTCAACCATTCATGTCGAACCGCAGACATCAACCAGCTGATGACAATAGTGCCCTCAAACCTAACGAATGTATGATGGCACATTGCTTATTCGTTTTTCCCTTTAATAAAAATACGTTTAAATCATATTTAGCCAATACACATGCCGGTAACGTACTAGCCGACGACCAGAAAAGAACCGCTACGTACTGGTGAACTTAGCATGCTAACGCGTAGCGTTCAGTTAGCTAACGCTAACTAGCTTTCGTTTCGTGTCCTGTTCTGAGTTTCATTTGGGTTTTTTTATTGTAACGATACATTAAACCAGTGTTACCCCGAGTTTCATGTTTGTCAGATGTGTTATACGGAATGTTTTATTTTGAGTAAGCTAACAAGCGAAACCCCTAATTGATTCATCAGGAAATGTACCTTGTGCAGTCTCCTGCTCGCCGCCATCGTGGAATAACTGTCCGTACCCAGAATGCACAGCGATATCGATTTGGTCCACTCTGTGTAATAGTATGCAAGTGCACCACACATAGTAATAGTATGCAAGTGCACCACACATAGTATGTATGTACTACAACTTTTGAGAACACAGTAGGACTTCTTTGATTTCAGCATTCAGGCCTCTTCTTTTCTACAGGTGTTAGTGTATTATAGAGTGCATTTATAATTGATTTCTCGTTTGTTCTCTATACATCTTCAGACAACACTTGAAAACCCATTTCTATAAATGTTTACGAATGTATTGAAAATACACTTTTGATTCACAACTTTATCACTCAATTTTTTTGAGTGTGCCTCTACCTGCTTTGCACACCTGGATTTGCCGATATTACAAGGTCATCCCTCCTGAGTGGAGTAGTGATGGAGATGGTGGAGGACTTGCCGATATTACAGGAGCATCACTGTAGTGGAAGTGGACGAGGACACAGACCTGCAAGACGCACCGCATGCACCAGGTAAATAGTATTTGCTTTTTTGAAAAGACAGTGTCTTCTCAGATGCCGGGGAAAAAAAATATTTGTGACATGAGCTGTACATCGGTCTCAATTGTGTCATTTCTGTCCATACCTTGTGTTCTTACATCACATCCACACACAGGTGACACCACAGCTGCGTTTGGTTCTACCGCCTGGGGATAGGGTGGTTGGGGCCCAAAGCAGCCTATAGAGCGTCAGTAGGCGAAGCCACATTCCTTTGCAGTGCCACATTATGTAATGCTGCACACACACCCTCACAATGTCACAAACCTTTTCAGGCTTGCTTAAAAGGTTTTCTCCTGAGGAATTGAGGTAGCGCCATCTGCCCTTCAGGGGCCAGGTAGTGCGCACCATAACAGCACGTGTCTGGCAATCGCCAAATCTTCCAACTGTGCCGAAGCAGCCATTGCGGATCATTAGGCACTGCATGTCTTTATATACTTAGCTATTCAATGGTAAAAGTTAGCTTGGCCAATTGCATAACACATAATGTGTGGTAAGCTGATTGTAACTGACAAAAACACTATAACATTGACAGTTCTGCGCAGTGAACATCTGAAAACATTATATGAAACCGTGCACTCACATCAGCCTGACTGAGGCATCGAAAACGACAACAGTTTAAAGATTTTCTGTAATTTGTCTCACATTTGTCCACCTTACTCTCTATGACAATACATTTTATAACATGCCAGTATCGTTCAATAACTACAGATACAATTCAATATGACTCCTGATTAACCTGCACAACATATTTAAATTCAAAACAAGATGTCTCCATTTATATGTATTATCCAAAATCATTTTCAAGTTTTGCATTTCTTTCCACTTCCTATATAATACAGGTAAGGTAATATTTCAATACATTTTGCGCAACAATATACATTTTATTGCGTTTCTGGAGTTTCATCCTTCTGCCATCGGAGTCCCAGTTTCTAATTTCTCCAGTATATGTGAGTACTACGGGGTGAATATGTCTATGACCCCACATTCTCACGTAAAGTTAAAGAAAGTCCTAAAGTCTGCTTAGAAACTGGTTTTATGCTGCTTTTGTTCCAAGGCAACGTCTATAAATGAGGCCCAGTTCCAGACATTTGGAGGCCTTAAGTAAAATGATATTTGGGCCCCGAACTCCTGTAGTGGCCGGTGGCTCTCCAGCTGGTGTGGCCCCCTAGTGGTCGGTGGCTCTCCAGCTGGTGTGGCCCCCTAGTGGTCGGTGGCTCTCCAGCTGGAGTGGCCCCCTAGTGGTCGATGGCTCTCCAGCTGGTGTGGCCCCCTAGTGGCCGGTGGCTCTCCAGCTGGTGTGGCCCCCTAGTGGTCGGTGGCTCTCCAGCTGGTGTGGCCCCCTAGTGGTCGGTGGCTCTCCAGCTGGTGTGGCCCCCTAGTGGCCGGTGGCTCTCCAGCTGGTGTGGCCCCCTAGTGGTCGGTGGCTCTCCAGCTGGTGTGGCCCCCTAGTGGCCGGTGGCTCTCCAGCTGGTGTGGCCCCCTAGTGGTCGGTGGCTCTCCAGCTGGTGTGGCCTCCTAGTGGTCGGTGGCTCTCCAGCTGGTGTGGCCCCCTAGTGGTCGGTGGCTCTCCAGCTGGTGTGGCCCCCTAGTGGTCGGGATCCTAAGTGTCCGCTTATGATGTTTATGCCTAGAACCGGCAAACTATTATGATTATTTCAGGCAGGATATCTGTAAAAGCACTTTGTGAGAATTGATGTGTAATTTAAAAAAGTATTTGAATTGATGATTGAATGCGTTTTGTTAAACTCCGCTATGAAATTAGGTTCTGTAGCACATTGGGAATTTTTAAAATTACGTTTAATGGCACAATTATGGGCGTAATCAATCCCTTTAACAAAAATGAACGTTTACTTGATTGCTTTCAGTATACTCACTCGTAGTTGCGAACGACCACAACCAGGTTTTTTAAAAGTCCAGGGCTCCAGGCTATAATGCAACAAAACGTGACCTCCCTGAGCCGGTTTTGGCGAAACAAGGGGCGTGTTTGGACTCCTGGTTTCTGCTGTACTCAACACTAACATCCGCTATTGTCGTTCGAAATAAGTATATTTTAAGATGCACATAGACTTCCTTTAGACGTCATCTTTTTAATTTAGAAGTGTAATATTTGCCTGGGATAGTCTGTTTCTATAATTTCTGTATTAGAATACCAGCGTGCAGGGAGATATTGCATGCATTTGTGGATATCAGGGTATATCTTATTCATTCGATCCCTGAAATCTAACTGGATTTAATTTTAACACGTTTTGTTCAATGGAACCAAACAGGGAGGGTCCTACCTGCATTTATCCAATACAAACTCTAGCAAAACGTTGTGTTTGACTGAATGAATGAATGCACCCCAGGTAAACTGATCTGGGTTGGATCTCTGAACTGAGACAACTTATTCCCATGGGCACTCCTGTTCAGCCGCACGTCTGGCCAGACGCCTGCTCCTCCTCCTCTCCCCTTGTTTCAGTTTGATTTGATTTCAATGTGGGTCAGGGGTTAGAGGGGTTTCTCCTGGGCAAGATGGCGAACCGACAATTGTGAGGCTGCTGGAGAGTGAGAGAGAATGCCTTATTAAACGGTGTTCATCGATGAATTAAGGTAAATCTTTTTATAATTTTCTCAAACCAACGCATGTTTTTGATCGGATTAGCGTGCGTAGTTGTGTTTGCGTGTTTCAACTCTCCGTGATTTGGGTAGAAGTTGGAGACACCTTCCATTTGGCACATTTCCCAAGCCCAGAGGGGTCTGCCTAATGCTCGTATTACCAGCCTGGCAACCACCTCTAGTCATACCTGCTCTATTTCTAACCCGCATGTATGACTTCGTGTTTTCCCCCCCCCCCACACACGCAACTTCCAAAGTAGATTTTAAACTTGTAACAAATTCAAATAAATGATGTATGAGTGGCTTTAAAAGGCATCGGTACACGGTACCCCTCCACATCTCACCCACCCTGGTTGCGGGGGCATTATCTGTCCTTTGTGATGGCAGACGAGTTTCGCCCATTTTATGTTTTTTTCCCCCCTGGAGAAGAAAAATAAAAACACAAACTGCTTATCCAGAATCAATGTATTTGATGTTATAGAAGACACATGCTGTGTTGGAATCGCTCGATCAATCGCAATATGTGTGGAAATGATCTATAATATAACACATTGTAGCCCGGAGGGTTAATGATTGGGCGTTTCGGTGTGTGGGTTAGACACACATTGAGTATATTATTAATTAATTACATATTATAACCTACTGCAGAACATGCATACTGACTGACTGTTCACCGGTCTATATACGCGTGTTTACACCCAGAAGTCTTTATTGACATGACATAGCGATTAATAATAACCGTGAGTGGGTAATAAAACTCATTAAACCCAAGAAATACAAAATGACACTTTGATCTTCCGTTACGCACACCCGCCCATTTAGTTATTTAAATGATAGTTTGGTAAATTAAAACGTATTTCTTTACGTAATGTTTGTTTTATTCTCATTATGTTAATCCTTTTGTCAACGTTTCATTAGTCCGTGTGCTCTCTCACTCAATAATTATAATAATAGTTATAAAAGTGGAAATCGCCATGTGTTGGTATTGAAATGATGTGTAGTCTATCCACGACTACTAGTGTGCTCGGGATGACCTTTCCATGAAAGCAAATAGCTGAATTAAAAACATTCAGACTTCCAGTTAGCCCTAACTATAATCATTTATGCCTTGCCCTAGATTATATCTGAAATTGATAATGATATGATTGCACTATTTAGTTTATCACAACCTATCATAACATAAGCTGTCCTGTAGTTGTCTGACTCTGATGTATGTTTCTGTGCCATTTCAATTTTGGTAAACAAACCCTGCATGGCAATTTCTGATACCGTGGAGATAAAATGTGTGTCATGTTTTACCCGTCACTGCTTCCTGTTAGCTTGGCGAATGAGTTGTAGAGTAAGTATGTAATCAGTCATATTATATCCCACCCCCCTATGTCAGGTGGCAAGGTTGCCTTTAGTCTCAAACACAAACTCACAATTGTGGCATTTTTTGGTAAACGAGCGTAAACGCAACCCTGTAGCCCATAATCACACTATTTTTAAAAGTAGTGCGAGCCAGACAAATCTTGTGTCCTGGCCTGGATGTGCTAATTCTTTCAGCTAGTTAGAAATAATCGCAGTGTTTTAGTGGAACTAGGGGGGGACTTTCTGGAACACCTTGGTTGAACCGAGCTCACCGTGGGGACAACTTTGAGCCGGGTTAATAGCTGCTGCTAGCAGGGTTCTCTAATCTGTGACCCGGTCTGCCCTGCTTCAAGTCCATTCTCCTCTCCTGAATACGTTTTGAGTCGACTTGAGCAATCGGAGTCTTTGACAATCAGGAGCTGGTCATGTTGGGAAAATGTCAAGAATGCTCACTATGTCGTTGTCAGCTCTTCAAACACAAGCACAGACTTCGAGTTAGTGGTGTGTAGAGGCTTCCAGCATAACACAAATGGTGCTGACCCCGCTATCGTGGCCACGGTCTCTCATTCTTAGACTTTATCGCAATCAAATGAACCTGAATAAAAAGCACAGTGAAGTTTAGTGAAGTTTGGTAGGTACTGATTAGGATTGACCTCGGGTGCAAATTAATCTTGTGTAAGAAACGGTTCAGGCAAGTTAAAGTCTTAATTCGAGTATAAAGTGGACGGGCTCAGATTATCAGTATTCAATAGTCTTACAACAGGAGCAAGCTGCTTGAGGTTGGAGGCCTAATGCCTAATGCTCGGCTAGATTACCAGTTCATGTGATTTAGCGTCAGTGATCTCTACCAGGCGAAACTCCTACAAGGCACTTGCACGGCATGGCTTTATTTATGCGTACTGTTACTGAAGCCCCCGCTTTACACTTTCACATCGATAAAATGTGAAATGGCAAAAAATATACTAACCAACACAGATACTCAGTCTAGAAGAGACGCACTGAATACGTGTTAAAATGCATGCAGGTTGGAGCAGAAACGGGCAAGCCATACTGAAATTAGTGTTCATCAGTACTGAGTAGGGGTAATTCATTGATCTGGTTAGCCAGACCAGACCACCTGGTCACATGGTCTGCACTATGTTCTGTCCTCCCTCCAGACACCCTGGTTAGGGTCTGTCTATTAACGTCTGAAGTTCTCTCGCCTAATGTTAGGTGGTCAGAAGGGAGGGGTTGTTAATCCTCTGCAGGTAAACGCACACACCTATCATTGTCGATGTGTTGTGGAGCTCTTTGTTCGATTACTCTGTCTTTTCGTTTGGTTTTTGGGTTGAGACAATAGCAAGGCGGGGTGGATGCGTTCTTTTCTGTAGTAGTATTTGTCACTCTTAATCCTGTGGTGCTCAGTAAACAGGATTAATATGTTTGGTCTAAATCAAGTTATTCATAAAAGAACATAAAAATGGTCTGTTTGAATACCAGTGATATTAGTTGTAGGCGTATGTTCACACAGTAAGCCGGAACTTGGTTAATTGTTGCTGTTGCTATTGGCTGTTGCTTAGTGGGACTCTAATAGGTACAATTGGAAAACGATTAGATCCAAGTTCTGCACATTTTGGGCAAGGCACACTTTTGGAATGTTTTTCCTCCTTTTGCTGTGAAACTTACCTCTCAGAAGGGTAATTGTTCAGCTCTCATGAACTTCTTCACATTCCCAATTTTTTAAACTGCTATTAAATCATACATTCTTATGCCTGCATGGGTTTTTATTGTTTGGACAATCTCTATTTTGTACCTGGCGCCATTTTCTTCTGTCTTACTTTGCTCTTTCTTTTTTTTTTACAAATAAATGAATCTAGCTGTTTTCTGAGGTATAAACATTTATAAGTAATTGTTAGGTTTCAATTAGACCCACTCAAGATGCCGCACTGTGACTGCAGATTAAACAAAGTTAAATGCCAGATCAGGATATGAACCTGACGACGCAGATAATAGTGAGGCAGTGACTTCACCACAGTGTCATTTTACGAGTCACTAATATGAACACGGACTCTCCTATAATTTTACAGTTTTTCTGTTTGGCTTTCCCTGACTCATGTAAGTTTCCACGGTCTCAGCAGCTCAGCCCCCCCCACACACACACATACAGCTGGATTGAATATGAAGTTAATTTTGTCCGACTGGACTATTATTGAACTCCCTTGGGGAATTTGTGGACGCTGCGCCGTTTGAGTCTATTGGAGATAACGGCCATTGCCTCTTATCTAACAGGGTCCAACTGGTAGCGTCAAGATGCCTGGGTCCTTTAGCTAGTCTGGGGAACCCACAGGCCCCTTTCAACCAGATCCGCCTAACCTATCCAACGGTTCTTACTTTGGGTATAACCAACGACGAGTCAATCTTAGTTCCTCTAAACACTTAACATCCTCTCTGTAAGGGTCGAGATGGCTAGCTGAGGACGTGTGTGTGTGTCCTAGCAGCCAAACCTGACCTTTGAAAATTCTGTGCTTTCCATAAGCACATTAACCGCTCAGCCCACTTTCGAGGCCAGTCAGGGTGAACTAGCACCTGGGAGTTGTACTCCCGAAAAGGGCATCAGCATTTGACATTGTTGCCGCCAACTCGTGGGCCTTGTCATGTACGTTGGCTTGGTACCCCGGTCAACGTGGCCATCTCTGTTTTACCGCGCTTCCTGGATGATTTTTTATGTGCATACTGTGTCACTTCTCGTGGAACAAATTCCTAGTTACGGTATGTAAAGGGCTATAGATTACTGACATGGGAGTGGGACTTCTTCCTCCTATGGGTTAAACCGGTTTCTGCATTGCATGCATAAAGGACGAGGAAGTTGTTTTGACATGGTTGAAGTTGTCACTACACGGAATATACATTAGTATGTCCTCAGGGATTGGCTGACATTGCTCAGTGATGTCATTCTTCAGTGTCATTGGTTCATAGTTTACGGTTTGAAGAATGGATAAGACGTTGTGGATATATATATATATATATATATATATATATATATATAATATGATATATGTCTATTATATTAAGTCGATTGGAATACAAAGAAGTTTAAATAATAAAATGGTTATTAAATGCACGTCTTGTTTTGTATGTGTATGTTTATTTAAAACGCAATGGATTAGTGCTGAGATGGGCTTATTCAGACAGGTGTCCTGTGTATCGCGGAGAATATATATTTACCCTTTATGGTCGCATTCTTAAAAATGCTTTTATATTCTTATTGCCCTCTTCAATGTAATTCTAGTTCATGAGGTCTCGACGATACCATTTGTAAAAAAAAAATAAAAATAATAAATACATCAACAGAGTTCAATAGTTGTCATTGGAGAAACCAGCGAATGGGCCGACCACATATTGGTGACATATGATATGCGAATACAACAACACATACATATGTTTTGAAATGTATGCATTTTGTATGTCACACAACACATCCCTTTATAACTGACTTTATATTTCAAAGCACAATGTTAGCGGCATCAAATGTTGTGTTGTGAAAGTTGTTAGGAAATACAATGAAATCTATTTTAGTCCCACTTTGTATTGCAAGAAAATTATGAAAAGGTTTTAGCGAGGTGAATTGCTCTTCCATTGCTTGCTTGCGTGTGTGTGTGTGTGTGTGTGTGTGTGAACCACTGGGATAGTTGCCGGAGCTATGTTGTTTTTGCTAAACTTGTTGATCCTGGGTTTTTGAAGAATTTCAGGAGCATGTTGAAGCCTGCACTAGGTTTAAACTAGTCTACAGGCATTAGTCGTTGGTTTTCCTTGACCGCTCGTGACTGATCTCATCCTCTCCTCCCAGGTTGACCAAAGTTTGCGTGTCAGATGGAGCAACAGAACCATTCCAAGCAGCTATTGCTGCAGCTCAACCAGCAGCGATCCAAAGGGTACCTGTGCGACGTCATCATCGTGGTGGAGAACGCGCTGTTCCGCGCCCACAAGAATGTCCTGGCGGCCAGCAGCGTCTACTTTAAGTCGCTGGTCCCCCACGACAACCTGATCAACCTGGACACGGACATGGTCAGTCCCTCCGTCTTCAAACAGGTGGGTCACGTGACTGGCGACGTTTCACCGACTGGAGTTCCAGTGGTCCTTTGCGTGTTGAAGTTGAGGTGAAAAGTTCACACCAATCCGATCCTGCTGTTTTATCTGTGTTCTGATATGTGCCATCTGCCACCCTATGTTCTGTAGGTATTGGACTTCATCTATACGGGTCGCCTGTCGAACTTTGAGCCGGTCAACGACCACAGTATCTCTTCTCTCCTGACCGCGGCGTGCTATCTCCAGCTAACCGAACTGGCCGCCCTCTGCCGCAGGAAGCTGAAATGCAACGACCGTACCCCGTCCAGCTCCAACAAGCTGACCCCAGTCTCGTCCACCTCCCTGACCCCCAACGGACACCCCTCTGGTCCCCTCCGCGTCTCCTCTGCCCACCTCAGAGCCGCCCACCAGAACCGCAAAAACCACGCCGGGTCCAGGGGAGCCAACCAGAGGAACCAGAGAGAGGGTCAGGACGAGAAGCTGAGAGAGGACCTATCCGAGGAAGAGGTGTTCACGTCGGGGTCGCGCTGTGCCTCCCTCAGCCCATCTGGAGGCAGTAGGGTTAATGGGCTGGGTCTGGACCTGTCCAAGAGGAGTCCATCAGGTAGCACCACCACAGACGAAGTGTCCCCGAGCAGTCTCATGCAGAGCTCCTCCCCTCACTCCTCGTCTCTCTCCCCCACGCCCCCTACTGCGGCCCAGCCAGAGCCCATGGAGGACCAGGGACAGCCTGCAAACGCCTCCGAAGACTTCCAGCCCAGAACCCCTTGCAAGAGGCCTCGACCCCACAAGGAGGCGATTAGCCTGGGTGATGCGAGGAAGGAGCTGCCCGACGGCCCGGAGAAGCCACAGGATGAGAAGCTGGTCAGGGAAAACGGAGTGACCCCAAAGCTAGAGGACGGAGAGGTGGACGGGGAGGAGTTGGGCCTGGACCAGAGCGAAGACAGCAGTCACAGCGGCAGCGAGGGGGGAGGAGGAGGACGAGGAGGGAATGGGCGGAGAAACGCCAACTACGTCTACCGCCAGCTCCAGACCGGCTTCGAGCCCGGCGTCGGGGACAACCTGTACGTCTGCATCCCCTGCGGGAAGGGCTTCCCCAGCTCCGAGCAACTCAACGCTCACGTCGACACGCACACCCAGGGCGAGGCCTTCCCGGACGACGACGAGGAAGACGAAGAGGGTGGCGGGTATCCGAAGGAGGAGGACCCCGACCGGGACGACGGCACATCGCAGTGGGCGGACCCGGCGGAAAAACCCCAGCACCTCTGCACGGTCTGCGGCAAGGGTTGCCGGGACGCTGCGGCGCTGCGGCAGCACGAGAAGAGCCACTGGCTGAACCGGACGTTCCCCTGTAACATCTGCGGCAAGCCGTTCACCCAACGGGGAACCATGACGCGTCACATGAGGAGCCACCTCGGCCTGAAGCCCTTCGCCTGCGAGGAGTGCGGCATGCGGTTCACCCGGCAGTACCGGCTGGTGGAGCACATGCGCGTCCACTCCGGGGAGAAGCCATACGCGTGCCAGCTGTGCGGCGTCAAGTTCACCCAGCAACGCAACCTCCTCAGCCACCTGAAGATGCACGCGGCGCCCTCGTAGGGTCGCCCCGACGCCGCCTGGTTATGCCGCGACGCTGGGAAATTTGCCTCGCAACGGAGCCCGCTTCTGGAACCACTCGCGTTTTGGCAAACGTGCGCCAATCCGTCGACCTTTTTCCCCCAACCATCCCAAATACTCCCGGCATTATCGGGGCAACTGATGCCCGATGACCAGCTCGTCTCGTCAGGACCAGCTCTTCAGGACCAGCTCGTCCACATAAAGCCAGCCATCTCAGGGTGAACATCACACAAGTCCGTCTGACTAAACCAAAGACACCTGCCTCGCCATCCCGGGTACCTAAAGCCTGTAAGGATGAGACCACAGAAAAACAAAGATGACGAAAATAATAATAACCTTTCAGCGTCCAACCAAACCAGTCCTGTGCTGATGTTGCTTTAGGCTGTTGTAGCAACCCTGCGGTTCAATGCCTCTCCTACCTCATTCAGAGAAATCCAGAGCCTGAGACGTGAAGTTCTCCAACTTGATGGAAGACATTAGTGGGCTTTTGTCTGTTGGTGTTTTTGTAGATGATGATCTTAGGTGTTTTCGGAAGGGTTCAAAACCCGCTGTTATTTACTCTTAGAAGTTTTGTGAAAAAGCCAAACTTGGGGGTAATATTTGATAATAACGTATAGTTACACTTTTAAATGGGGCATTTTTACACAAAGGCGTTCGGCTCTGGCAGTGGTAATACTCTGACCTGAAAAATGGTAACCTGAGTGTTCTTTTAAGGCTTTGTCGAGCTACTACTTACCGACAGAAAAGCCCCTCGCCCATTGCATTCCAAAGTTGGAGCCAAACTGTATTTGGCGTGAAACAATGACCCATGTAAGGTTAAAAACTGAAACTAGATCAGTTACACTGCTACCTCGTCCCTCTAGTGAACCATCCCTCTGACTCGGCATCAGTCTGTCACATTTGATGTTCTCGACAAGTTCCCGTCGTTTCTTCATGCTTTAGAAATAAGGGTTTTCTGGACGAAGTTGAGTTCCAATATTTTTCCTGTATTTCAGAGCTAAATGTGTTTGTTGTTTCTGTGGTGGAATTCAAAGAAAGAAGTAATGCAAACCATCGGACAATTATAACCAAAGTTGTTCAGTGTCCAGGTGAAGTTTTGCCAATTATAATGAACTGTCCTGAATGCCAGTCTGTTTAGCTTACATTACACTCTTTGTTCTGTGTCATGTGCCAAAACGTTGTCAGGGTTTAACATTCGTTTAGTACCAGGCAGCACTTATCAGTTCCAACAAACTGCAGACTGTTTGGTTTCAGACATTGAGAATGTCCCCAGATAAAATAAGGGCCTGGGGAACCTGTTCCACTTATCTGCTATATCTTCAGGGATGGTTCTTTTGAATTTCCCATAAAGAACCCTGAGGTGTGTTCTCAAACCGTTGTCAACATGCTGGAAGCAGGAACGCTAGTTTCCTATGTAAGAGTTTTATTCAGGGGTGAACGGGGGGGTGATTTTTATAACCGCTTGTTTAAAAATTGTTCAAATATAGATTTTACTACTTTAGTTCTTCTCTTGAATGTTATATCAGCATGCATTGTATAATAGGTGCCAGCTCTTTCCAAATTTCCATAGTATTTTCTAAACCAAAGCACATAGGCATCTGACTGTGTGTGTGCGTGCGCGAGTATGTGTTGTGAATGAGTGCGTGTGCATTGTTTACATAAACTTAACAGCCAGACCTCAGGCCAGGAGTATATTTCCACGTCTAAAAACAAAGGAAAGAACAGAATTGTTCCATTGCATGTATTACCCCTGTAACGTGTCTGCATGTTCTAAAAATGTTTTTGTAAGCTTAACTCGTTGTTTGTGGTCAACCAAAATGTCTGCAGGATAGAAACAAGATATATTCAGGGGTTAGCCAAACTAGAATGTAATCACTCTTTCCTTTATCTAGGAACAAGTACACCTGTGGCATTTAGTCACACCCTTTTATCGGTTAGATTTTCTATTTCTCTGAGTCTGTGTAATTTAGAAAGATGTTTCAGACACATATGATTCTCTAATGGTGAATGTTTTCCTGTTTTTTTTTTTATCCAGTCTTTCCTCCAATTCTGTGGATAAGTGATGGCCATTGTCTCTTCATTAGGGCTCATAAAGAACCAATACTCTAATAGTTGCACCTTTCAGTGCTATGCTCTTTCAGGTGTTCCGCCATATTCCAGCAACACAAACTAGGTGTAACTTACATTTTCACTAATTATATGCTATTTCTGTCGACCCCTAGGCATTTTTTATAAGGGCAATTTGAGATAAACTCCAAATGAATTCTTCATCAAACACTCCAGTTTGTCATGTGATCTTTAGGGAACCCGATTGTATATTTTAATTATTTTTACCTACCGATGAGCAGCAATAGACTTGAACATGAAATGGTCCTAAAGCACAGGTCTCTCTGAGAAGCCAAGTCCCTGCAAAATAAAGTAGCCATAAACCACGTGATGCTTTCAGCCCAAGACTCGTGGCGACAGTGGGAATGTAATGGAACGTCCTGGCGTTGTCGTTTTACCAGAGGCTGCCAAATGAAATAGGACATTGTCTGTGCTGTGCTGTTCATTCATGTGTTTGTTTGTTTTCTGAGAATGTAAAATGTTTATTTGTCATACTACGTTCTGTTCATTGCTATATGACCCTTGGGTTTGGGTAGAGATGCAGTATGTATCGTATCATACAAAATGCTTCGGCGTTGTCAGAGCAACGATTGTGACTAATACTGAGATTCTTGTTGAATCTTTATCAGAAAACCAAAGGTGTCTATAGCCATTATTCCGTAGACACGCCCACTTTATGTATCCACACCAAAGGTGTCTATTGTCCATATTTTCATAGACACGCCCACATTCCATAGACACGCCCCCAAATTACCAAGGTCAGCAGGTGTGCTACGGTCGTTCCTGCGATGGCCGGTTTGTTAAACCATGTCACCTATTTCCAGCTGGATTTTTTAGTCCAACTTTCTCTGTTTTACCAAATGGTTGCCATTTGCTTTTGTACACGCTTGCTGACCCACCCAAAGTGTTTCAGTCCCTCAGAGACCAGATTTTTCTCGGTGTTCGGTGCGGGTTTACACGATGATGATGATGATGCGTAGAGATGCAGAATCCTCACGCTCTCGGTCTATCTACAGTCTTAATGTACAGAAACTACAATGTCAGCGTAAAATGATCGTTTATTAAACTCGATTGTACAGAAAGTGGTGGCGTTTTTGTTTTCTTCCCTCGGGCACCGGTGGTTAATGTAGTGCTGGGGGTTGGGGGGTAGATTGGGGCCCTGGTTTTTGTTGGGCATGGTTGGGGGAGGGGAACCAGAGGGGCAACATCAACCACGTGCATAATGGTCTATTGTGCCCAAGTCAAATAGGCTTTCCTTCTGACCTCTCTGGCTCACTCTTCATTTGCTTGCCTTTTGGCTATAACTTGCTTGGCGTGTGTGCGTGTGCGTGTGCGTGTGTGTGTGTACCCTGTGCACCCTGTGCATTAACTCGACACACCCATGCCCCTGTGAGAGCAGAGCGGTTGACAATGTGAGGCCCATGTTAAGCCCTCCCACCCCTATGGGTGTCACATGCCAGTTGACCCCTGAAAGGGTCAAGGTTCAACACAATAGGCTGCATTTTAATTCCAGCCCCTCCCTCCCAGTCCCTACGTCCTCCTGTTAGGGCCGCGGCACTCCTGAATTTAGCAGCCGGCAGCCATACGTCACCAGATGCATTTCAGTCTCGATTGCACAACGTGATGGGAGGAGCCAGCTGCTGGCCAAAGGAGGTTTGGGCGAATCAGAGTCCAGATAATAACGCTGCCTGAGCTGGTCTCCTACTTTTTTCCTTGTTTGTTTTTGTCAGGGGGGTTGAGGGCTTGGTGGTCAACACTGAAGAGTTGCTTGGGGAGTGAACTATTTATTTAGATTTATGTAGAAGTAACGATCGCTCACTCCAGTCACAGTGGGCACAGATAATGTGTGCGGGGGCGGGGGACTCCTAGCTTCACAGCTGGTCCCGTGGACTGAAAGGGGCCCTCTGCCCCCGCACACCCCAGCCACCCCTCACCTCGGTACCCAGAACCACCACCACCGGCTGGACAAAGGGGGGCATCTGGAGCTACGCTGGGTGGTGGGCCCGGCTTGGCAACAAAAGGATGGAGGGAGCGAGCAATGGGAACTCCTAACATCTGCTGCTTTCTTTCTCTGTATGCTAATGGTTGGTTGGTGGGTGAGGTGTGGACAAAGTCGTGCCCGTTGAGAGGACTCTGTTTGCGCCTCGGGATACGACTTGGGTTAGCCGGTTTGCCCGACGGAAGTTTGCTCAAAGTTGAAGGGGCGTAGGCTGGCCGTGTGTTGTAGTGATCTGCGATGGTGTATTTATTACATAGGATAGATTTGGATATGTAGGCTGTTATCTACCATGTTAATGAAACATCGTTTGGTTCTATGGATACAAATTCTGACCAGTGCGTAAAGATAAAGTTAGCCCCAAAAAAATAATTGTAACCTGAGAGGTAATTAAACTGGGCCAAACTCTTCCTGGTGTGATGTTGGACAGAGTCTCCTCGATTCTTCGTGCTCAAGTCGCTCCTTCAGGTTGGTTGTGCACCTTCCAGCTCAGATTTGGTTGTTGACCAGGGTTTACCACCCCAGCGTGTGTTCTGGCCTCCTGAATTGCCCGGTAATTGAGCGGTGGGTTAAGAGGCGTGACAGCTTGGCTGTAATGTCCATTGGAGGACACGTCGCAGTCTGCACTTCTCCCACAGCAGCTGTTGTTATGACGACGACGCGATGCCGTAATCTCAAAAGATGTTCGACGGGCGGCCCTTAGTCAATATCTCAGACGGGGAATTCTGCAAGCTTTGGGTGCTGTTATGTCAGGCGGTGTTTTACAACAGCGTCAACTAACTGTTTGTCGCTCTGAGTGACAACCGGCGGCACAGCAGAGAAGTCTCTTTCCGTTCACATCACATGCTATAGACCAACGTTCAGGGGCCTCGGGTTAATTCAACATTCTCATTGTCAACAAGATGCCTTATTTGATTGGTTATCTGCAGAGCACATGACTCTGAATTAACGAATTAACAAGAAATCTGATTAGCTGACAGGCAATGAGAGGACAGGGCCTTAAGGGAGAGATCTGGCCTAGGGTGGGGCCTCGCCAGGACTGGGCAGTACCCACACACACACACCGCCCCAGCTGGCTCAGATCAAGGCAAGGTGACTGGCAGCGAGATTATAGGTTTGTGTTGGAGCAGGATGTCCTCACCTCCTGTGTCCTGGAGCCAGTCCACGGAATTTCGGGTGACATGAGTTTGCTAGCTGTCGAGAAGAACATCACCTCCATTTCCAGTACCCGTGTTTTGTTATCAGGGCCCAAGCTATTTCCCTAGCCTACTTCCCTGGACATAGTCGCAGGAGACAACTTGATGGAAGATCGCAGCAAACGTTTGGTCAAATGGTGGAGAAAGCACCTAGAACTACTGACACTGAGTACGAGACATTAGGTAGCCTGGAGGCATTTAGTCAAAACCGACCAGAACATGCCTCAATTCTTCTGGGTTAATGTCCTGAGGACACATGAGTGGTAAAAGTTCACAATCTCTATGTTTACATGAAAATGAAACCCTTAAAGAAATAAACACCCGAACACATTCATATATGTTCAGCGATGTAATGGGGTTGCTTTGGATCTTCTGGCACTGGACGACATGAACGTCCACACGGCATCAGGGCATCATGAGAAAGCCAAGGCATTTAGGAATGAAATGTCAAACTCGGTGTCAGAAAGTCGGAACGGTTTTCAAAAAGCAATGTCAGAAAGCAACCAAAAAAAATCGCCCAGAAATGAGTGGACCAAACTGCCAGTAAAGAAGTGCAGGGAGCTCATGTATGCTTGATTGTAGTTACTTTAGCAAAAGCTGTGCTGCAAAATAGTTTTTTTAGTTCTTCGTGTGAATAACTCTTTTCAAAATAGATATTTTGTGTATCTTTTGAGAACATCAGGTCTAAATATAGGTCGTTGGGCGACGCACAAAATCGGGCATTTGAACGATCTCTGGGGATGGACGAGCTGGACTTTTCTGTATCGCTTTACAACTTTTCTACAACTCTAAAATGTTTTTCAAGGTACGTACATTTTGTTTAGTTATTGAAAAAGCCAAAAGTTTTTTGACTAGTTTTGGTAAACCAGCATTGAGGTTGACTGGGCTTTGATTGCATGGGAAAATGTATAACAAATTGGAAATGCGGGTAATTGTAGGATAAAGTAGACCTGTAGCAGGACAGAGAAAATAGTCTGGATAAAACAATGTAATATATTACCATGTAATGTGGCTGATTAGCCATTATATATTTAACAAAACTTGTTAAGGAATACCCTGCCCATCGAGTCGACCACACAATTTAATTCTTACTGTGGTTCACTGTGTGAGACCAAGTCGGACAGAATATGTGCAGACGATCTAGGTGCTGCTGTAGGCCTTCTGGTTGGGCAGAGGAGCACCAGGTCCTCGCATTATCCCTCATTTTGTTTCTACAATCAGTTGATCCTGTTACGGGCAATATGATTAGTTAACGAGAAGATGATACGCGCGTTCTGGTTGGTTGGAGACTTTAGGTTGTTGACAGGATTGCCTGATAGAGTAGCTGACTTTGAACTAAGATTTTTTTGTTTGTTGCAAGAATTGGACGTGTCAACAAATGAAAATATTTAAAGAAAAAATCTTGTTGACAATATCTAAACTAAAGCAGATATGCAGCCCACCAAATAATTACATACGATGTATTTTACCAAAAGATGGAATCATCTCAAATGTTTCAACACAACACTGTTAAAATGTAATGACCCTTTAACTAACATGTATGTTTTTACAATACTGATAACATATTTTGATCATACAAACATTTACACACATTTTCCAAAAGTTAAAATGATCACCAATAATATTTCAAAACTTTACGGCCGAGGGAAAAGAACGCAGTTTCCGTCATATATAATATTACCTGAACTGAGTTGAGACCCTCTGAAAGCTCTCTACTGTGGTCACAGTATTGGTAAACCCAAACCGCTTAAGTTCAGGTCATGGGTAAAGGTGAAGAAAGGTCACAAGAAGCGGTCACACAACTACTAAGCAGCTGGTATTTCTTGCACTTATTGCAGTGGGGGGTGGGTGTTGGGAGTGCCGTCAACCAGTTTGTTCATGAGGCTTTCATTGCTGTGAAACCTGCTCATGATCAGGCTGTGACACAGGAAATGGCTTACACATTGTGGGAGGACAGACATGATGTGAGTCATTTATAATCATGACATGTTTAAAATAGGACAGTACCAGGATCCCATCTCTAATTTCCTTGGTTTGTCGTTTCTCACCGTTTCAGGCATTGGTCTGTCAAAACAAGCCCCTTTTATCACTAGATAAGGTTTAGGGTTTGGTCATCGTTAAGGGTGCAGGTCCAGCGGGCGATGACACCAACTCACTGTGTTTCGGAGAAATCCTAATATCTGTTGGCAGAGCAGCCCTGATTGGCCTATAGCCAGTTCCTCTGAGATTTAAGACGCTTGTGGCACTAATCTGGTGGATCTGAGACCAAAGGATTCCTTCAAGGGAATAGACCACTGTAATCCAATTCACCCACCTAATTCGACAGCACGGGGGCACGATCCAGTGCCAAATATATAAGGTTGTATAAGATGGCATGCCTTATAAAAACAGTAGATGACTAACGGGTGGGGTGAGACTTCTCATAGTGTGTTAGCTAAAGAGGCCATGTTGTGACAGCCTCAGGCCAACTCTCTTAAGTCAGTGGTTCGCAGAACTCTCCTTTTGACGTCCAGCCATGTCACACTTGGATGTTAGTCCTGACACGGCCTCATGGCAGTAGGTCCCTGCGGATTTAGGACAGAAGTATAGAGAAGTGTCTTCAAATCACGTCCTTACATTACACCTGGGTTGATCAACAAGCAGGTTTTAAAACCTGGTCTCATAACAACACATGGACAGTGACTTCACCACGCCATCGAGGACAGTGACTTCACCACGCCATCGAGGACAGTGACTTCACCACGCCATTGAGGACAGTGACTTCACCACGCCATTGAGGACAGTGACTTCACCGCGCCATTGAGGACAGTGACTTCACCACGCCATTGAGGACGGTGACTTCACCACGCCATTGAGGACAGTGACTTCACCACGCCATTGAGGACAGTGACTTCACCACGCCATTGAGGACGGTGACTTCACCACGCCATTCAGGACGGTGACTTCACCACGCCATTGAGAACACTGACTTTACCAGGCCATTCAGGACGGTGACTTCACCACGCCTTTGATGACAGTGACTTCACCACGCCATTGAGGACAGTGATTTCACCACGCCTTTGAGGACAGTGATTTCACCACGCCTTTGAGGACAGTGATTTCATCACGCCTTTGAGGACAGTGACTTCACCACGACACTCAAGAGGCCACAGATCTAATAAATAGTTAGGTGTGCTAATCATTTTTGTAGATCTCTCTGCAAAAAAAATATTTAGCTTGAAAGTAAGAGTATTTCACATTTTTTTTATCCCAACATTCCCATCTTTTGTAGTAAAGTCTCCAGACTCTGGAATGGAATGTAAAATCAAATGCTTAGAATGGAAAAGTCCTGTGTGTAGGAATGGTCTCAAATCACCGTGACTATGTTCTCCAACCTAACACTCTCAATGGGAAATTCCTTACAAGGGAATGCTGCACAAATGACTGAAAACAAGAGTGGTTATGTTTTTAGAAAATATAATACGTGAAATGTCTTATATTGTTTGATCCCGTTTGATAATTAATTGAAAAAAACATATTCATAGAAATTGAAGTGGAAACTTACCATCTGCGTTTCTGCCTACCATTAAGGATGCTAATCGTTCCCGAGAGGACTGTACCCTTACTCCTAAACACGATCCTAAAAGCTGTAGGGCATTTTCAGGACAGGCCATATTTATATCACTATGGGGCAGGCTAGCTTAACAATGTGTGATGTGGTTGTCCCAGCCTGATATTCTAACACGAATGTACAGTCATCTGATTAAAACGTAAACGCCACGAATCCCAAGAGGTCCCAGACGAAGCAAATGCTTCGAAAAACTTTGAAGTCGCTGCCTAATAATAGTTTGGGGAAAAAGCCCATTTGGTGTGACTGTACGTGTCCTGACAGGGATAATCCTCAAGCGAGGTGTTAATGAGAACACGCTAAACCAAATGAAAAACAGCAACACGTGTGTCAGGTGTCTGTGGGTGCGGGTTTATGTTTCAGCATGTCATTACAATTTCACATGAGGGGAAGTCTGGGGAAACACAAACGACGTATGCGAGCACGCACACACACAAACACACACAACTAATTTTATACTGTATAGGGACCTGACGGTCACAAAGGTGCACAATGTGTCTAACAACAGTGACAGTACAAAACAGACATTAAATCAAACAGTTTTAACAATTTAAATACGGAGGACAGGTGACTCAAAGCATGTTCCTCTAGGGCTTCGAATTGTAACAGCCGTTTCTCCACTTTTGTTGTGAAATACATGTCTTCAATCATCCATTTGCAATCTACAGTACATAATGTACTTTAGCATACTCTATATTAACTTGTTGTTTACTGTAGTACCCTTAAAAAATACTAATACATAGGGAATTTCAGATAATACATCGTTAAAAACAACATTTAGATAAAAAAGAATACATTAAATGATTGACAGATGTAGGATCCTCTTCACAGACTCTTAAATAACACATCTTCAAAAAGACCAAAACTGTGTGTGTGTGTGATATAGATAAACACTGTAGGCAGACAATGATGACAGAGGGGTAGTTAAAGGGTAGATGACAGCAATCACATATGTTGACACATTAAGACGGTAACAGCAGATCATCACAGTAATTGTGCCAACGTTGGAGAAATGGCTTTTTTGGGTTTTCGTACTCGTCATTCCCAACAATGCATCGCTAAACCCAAATCCTGGAGGTACAAGTACAGAGTTGAAGGCGAATAAGATCTTTTCTTTTGTGCAGAAAGAGGAATGTCTCCAAATAGAACTCACGCGCACACACACACGCGCGCACACACACGAACGCACCTAAGACTGCTTTCGAAATCGTGTGAGACGTTAATACAGGTAAATGTCTAATCTTGAGACATGCGGTGTTAGTGGGTTAGTAAGTACACAAACACTGGTTTATCCTGGACTGGAGCCAATCACATTGGAGCTCATGATGACATGCGCACACACACACATACTCTCACACACACACACACACACACACACACACACACACACACACACACACACACACACACACACACACACACACACACACACACACACACACACACACACACACACAGTATGGACAGATACAGTCACGGGTGCCACCATTAGAAATGATCCCAGAGAGATCACTTATGACTAGTAAAGAAGTGCGTGCGCCCACACACACACACACAAACTACACACACATACTAACACACACACACACACACACACACACACACACTAACCCACGCACACACATACTAACACACACACCCGCACAGATACTCACGTGCGCACACACACACGCGCACACGCACACGCACACACACAATGTTACTGAGTGAAGACATCTCTGACTGATGTGATAGATATATGGACTGGTTGATCGTAATGGAGTTCAACAAGAGCTTACATGATTAAAACAATCAACTGGTTGGTTGGATGGTTTATATGTTAGGCTAGTTGGCTATTCAGTAAAGAATGCCCGTCAAACTATTCTTCACAAAATTAAATTACAAAAAGTAGGACAAAAATCTACCATGACTTGTTTAGTTCTCCTATGGAAACCAGCCGTGTCTCATATCGACCAGAACAGATGTCCCTAGCATTGCAATCCCACTACAGACAACTATGGCTGAATGTTTATTTTTACCAGCCAGTCCAAACCTTTTCTTTTGCTTGCTTGTCTGGCTTTAAGAATATATTTTTTGCATTAGTTGATCCAGTTAGTAGGGTGTTTTCTCTAGTTGTGGGTAACAGCTCTCGATTAGGTTCCAATCAGGCGGGAAAATACAATGGTCAATAAAGTGCACAAGATGCTTAATTCTAGCTAGCAAGCTGAGGAAAACCTCTCACGTTCCAGACAGGTTAAAACTCAGGACACTGCCTACAGAGGGGATAGGGCCTCAGTTCAGAACAGGATACAACAGGCTTTCACTAAAGGCTAATATCGCAGGTCTTCAGTATGGGATCTGGTTCTGGTAATACTGTAGCATATCGTAGGTCTTGCTCCTGAACAAAGACAGAGAACAGACAGCATCTTGAGGTTCTGTAACAGCATAGAATATAGAAATATATGTATACAGAAGGATAGCATATAGTATGTGTATACAGAAGGGCGGCATATAGTATGTGTATACAGAAGGGCAGCATATAGTATGTGTATACAAAAGGGCAGCATATAGTATGTGTATACAAAAGCGCAGCATATAGTATGTGTATACAGAAGGGCAGCATATAGTATGTGTATACAGAAGGGCAGCATATAGTATGTGTATACAGAAGGGCAGAATATAGTATGTGTATACAAAAGGGCAGCATATAGTATGTGTATACAAAAGGGCAGCATATAGTATGTGTATACAGAAGGATAGCATATAGTATGTGTATACAGAAGGGCGGCATATAGTATGTGTATACAGAAGGGCAGCATATAGTATGTGTATACAAAAGGGCAGCATATAGTATGTGTATACAGAAGGATAGCATATAGTATGTGTATACAGAAGGGCAGCATATAGTATGTGTATACAGAAGGGCATCATATAGTATGTGTATACAGAAGGGCGGCATATAGTATGTGTATACAGAAGGGCAGCATATAGTATGTGTATACAGAAGGGCAGCATATAGTATGTGTATACAAAAGGGCAGCATATAGTATGTGTATACAGAAGGGAAGCATATAGTATGTGTATACAAAAGGGCAGCATATAGTATGTGTATACAGAAGGGCAGCACATAGTATGTGTATACAGAAGGGCAGCATATAGTATGTGTATACAGAAGGGCATCATATAGTATGTGTATACAGAAGGGAAGCATATAGTATGTGTATACAAAAGGGCAGCATATAGTATGTGTATACAAAAGGGCAGCATATAGTATGTGTATACAGAAGGATAGCATATAGTATGTGTATACAGAAGGGCAGCATATAGTATGTGTATACAGAAGGGCATCATATAGTATGTGTATACAGAAGGGCGGCATATAGTATGTGTATACAGAAGGGCAGCATATAGTATGTGTATACAGAAGGGCAGAATATAGTATGTGTATACAAAAGGGCAGCATATAGTATGTGTATACAGAAGGGCAGCATATAGTATGTGTATACAAAAGGGCAGCATATAGTATGTGTATACAAAAGCGCAGCATATAGTATGTGTTTACAGAAGGATAGCATATAGTATGTGTATACAGAAGGGCAGCATATAGTATGTGTATACAGAAGGGCAGAATATAGTATGTGTATACAAAAGGGCAGCATATAGTATGTGTATACAAAAGGGCAGCATATAGTATGTGTATACAGAAGGATAGCATATAGTATGTGTATACAGAAGGGCGGCATATAGTATGTGTATACAGAAGGGCAGCATATAGTATGTGTATACAAAAGGGCAGCATATAGTATGTGTATACAGAAGGATAGCATATAGTATGTGTATACAGAAGGGCAGCATATAGTATGTGTATACAGAAGGGCATCATATAGTATGTGTATACAGAAGGGCGGCATATAGTATGTGTATACAGAAGGGCAGCATATAGTATGTGTATACAGAAGGGCAGAATATAGTATGTGTATACAAAAGGGCAGCATATAGTATGTGTATACAGAAGGGAAGCATATAGTATGTGTATACAAAAGGGCAGCATATAGTATGTGTATACAGAAGGGCAGCATATAGTATGTGTATACAGAAGGGCAGCATATAGTATGTGTATACAGAAGGGCATCATATAGTATGTGTATACAGAAGGGAAGCATATAGTATGTGTATACAAAAGGGCAGCATATAGTATGTGTATACAGAAGGGCAGCATATAGTATGTGTATACATAAGGGCAGCATATAGTATGTGTATACAGAAGGGCAGCATATAGTATGTGTATACAAAAGGTATCTGATTAGGGCTGCCCCCTGTACCTCAGGTAACTGATTAGAGCTGCCCCTCTCAGGGTTGGGTAAAATGCATGACACATTTCAGTTGAATGCATTCAGTTGTACAATTGACAATATTGGTCTATTATATTCTATAATAGGAACTGGGCCATACAGTATGGAAAAGAGCTAGGAGTTGAAATGGGACCGGGCCATACAGTATGGAAAGGAGCTAGGAGTTGAAATGGGACCGGGCCATACAGTATGGAAAGGAGCTAGGAGTTGAAATGGGACCGGGCCATACAGTATGGAAAGGAGCTAGGAGTTGAAATGGGACCGGGCCAATGGTGTTACCTGCTGCTGAGGAAGCAGCTCTGGATGACCTTGATGATGAAAGCAGCCGCCTCCTTCTCACTCATGCTGGGATTGAACCGCTGCCTGTTGACACACACACACACACACACACACACAGAGAGAGACACACACACACACACACAGGTTCAGAAACAGTAAAATCAATCTTCGCTAGATTGAATGTCCAGATGTATTGATGCACTGACTTGAGCAGTTTGATGGTTTGTCCTCTGAAACATGGCAGTCCAGTGTCCAGCATCAGAGTGACCAGAGACACCACCGCATCCATGTACGGCCTGGGAGGCACAGGAGAAACAAAGATCAGTAAAACCCAAAGAAAGACAGAGACCTGTGTGGATAGAATAGAGCTGGTACAATGAACAACATATGACTTAAAAATGAATTACTGCAATTTATTTTTATAACAAAAATACAGATACATTTATAATATTATGGGTGTGTCCATATGTTCCAGCTCTAGGACAGAAACACTCACACATATACATTCTTACCTGACGGCCAGGTATCCCCTGACGCACATCTCCATGAACCATTTGAAAGGTGTGGCCTCCATCTTTCCTCCCATAATCATCACCATCTCATCAGTCAGCTTGATATCAGGTTCCCAGCCCAGGTTACCACCAGGAGAACTCTCAAACATGAAGCCAAAGTCTGAAAGAAGAGATACCAGGTTCCCAGCCCAGGTTACCACCAGGAGAACTCTCAAACATGAAGCCAAAGTCTGAAAGAAGAGATACCAGGTTCCCAGCCCAGGTTACCACCAGGGGAACTCTCAAACATGAAGCCAAAGTCTGAAAGAAGAGATACCAGGTTCCCAGCCCAGGTTACCACCAGGAGAACTATCAAACATGAAGCCAAAGTCTGAAAAAAGAGATACCAGGTTCCCAGCCCAGGTTACCACCAGGAGAACTATCAAACATGAAGCCAAAGTCTGAAAAAAGAGATACCAGGTTCCCAGCCCAGGTTACCACCAGGAGAACTCTAAAAATCAAGCCAAAGTCTGAAAGATGAGATACCAGGTTCCCAGCCTAGGATACCACCCAAAAATCAAGCCAAAGTCTGAAAGTAGAAGCTTTTTAGACAACTCATATCAATTACAATATTTAACTTTACTGACCCAGAGAAATAAAAGGCATTTCCATATGAGGGCATCTTTTTCTTCATATTCCTCTATGGAGAAAGGACATGTATCACAAACCACTTTTGAAGAAATTTATTTTGGCAACTTTGTTAACTGGAGTATCTTTTCCCTGTAACAGTACAGCTGTTTGTGAACATCCACATGCACCAAATATTGCTGCCTTGGAAAATTAAGTCTAAAAGGTATTGCATTTATTTCCCACTGATCAAAAAATAAAAATAAAGTAGTTTAATAGAATAGAAATCACAGCTATGTATTGTTTTAGTAGGTGTTCACACCCCATTCATTCAACATAACGGGTACATTATTTTTATTTGACTTATTTACTACCAGCAATTGTTTTAGGATTTGGATGGAATTTATGTTGCACCGATGTGACAGAGATCACCCTGTCTGTACTAAATAAATGTGTGGATGATTCTGTACCTATAATAAATAAATCATCCTGTCTGTACTAAATTAATGTGTGGATGATTCTGTACCTATAATAAATAAATCACCCTGTCTGTACTAAATTAATGTGTGGATGATGCTGTACCTATGATAAATAAATCATCCTGCCTGTACTAAATTAATGTATGGATGATGCTGTTCCTATGAGAAATAAATCATCCTGCCTGTACTAAATTAATGTATGGATGATGCTGTTCCTATGAGAAATAAATTATCCTGCCTGTACTAAATTAATGTGTGGATGATTCTGTACCTATGATAAATAAATCACCCTGTCTGTACTAAATTAATGTGTGGATGATGCTGTTCCTATGAGAAATAAATCATCCTGCCTGTATTAAATTAATGTGTGGATGATGCTGTTCCTATGAGAAATAAATCATCCTGCCTGTACTAAATTAATGTATGGATGATGCTGTTCCTATGAGAAATAAATCATCCTGCCTGTACTAAATTAATGTGTGGATGATGCTGTTCCTATGATAAATAAATAATTCTGCCTGTATTAAATTAATGTATGGATGATTCTGTACCTATGTGGATGAGGTGTCCCTTGCTGTCCAGCATGATGTTCCCATTGTGTCGATCTTTGATCTGCAGCAGGAACAGCAGCAAGCTGTACGCAGCCATGCTACGGATAAAGTTGTACCTCGCCTAGGAAGTGTGGGAGGTAGTGAGGGATAGGGGGGAGAGTGAGGGGGAGGGGGAGGGTGAGGGAGAGGAGGGGGAGGGAGGGGGAGGAGGGGGAGGAGGAGAGGGGGAGGGAGACCGAGAGTACAATTGCAGCATTAAAACACAAGGAGTTGACGTGCCTGTGTATTAAAATCAGCCGAGTCTATTCATCTGAAACATTGACGGACGAGGACCAGTAGCACGGAAGAGACTCGGGTCAGGAATCGGTTGGGGAGTCATGGGAACCGTCGCTCGTCTCACCTTCTGGAAGGCCAGAGTGGACTCGTCTCCGTACTGGTTCCTGAAGTAGTCGTACATCCCGAAGTCCGTCTGTCTGCCCAGCTGGTCACGGGACTTGCAGTCTGGGATGCACTCGATCACGCCACACTGGACCGAGACAGAGAACCGTTACTGGGATTCACTGCTGACTAATAGACCACACTGGACCCAGACAGAGAACCGTTACTGGGCTTCACTGCTGACTAACAGGACTGAGGATTAGGGTACGGAGGCTCGCCTTACCCCAGGGGCAGTAGCCACCACTCTGTAGGGAAACACAAAAAGGTCCAGTCCCACCAGCTGGAAGATGTTCTTAAACAGACCAATTATCTGAAGAGCCAGCATGTCCTGAAAAAGCAGAGAAGGAAAGGTAAAGACAAATAAAGAGACGGAGGGAATAAAACCCTGGGTATGTACAATATGCGCATGCGCGCGTGTGTGTGTGTGTGTGCGCGTCCACCTCACCTGCCTACAGTCATCGCCGACTTTAAAGATGGCCGCCTGCCAGACGATGCGATGGGCTACATCTTCACTGTCCTCTCCGTCCTGAGAGTCTGAGTGACAGCGCAGGCCCTCCTTCTCCAGCTCACTGACTCCACAACGCTTCACCTTGAACTTGGCCAGGTAGGGGGCCTTGGCAGCGCTGGGTGAGGCACATGAGATGTTTGTAAATAACTCATCCCGATTAAACCAGAAAATAACATAAGGAATGTCAGTACACAACACTGCCTGGTTTATTCTGGAATGGTCCGTGTGATAAAAAAAATAAATAATCGCCGAATATCAATCGATAACACAATGTTCACCTTTGCATGGGTGTTCCGGACTTGTAGTCGATGTCTAGTACGATGGCTTCTGGGTTACTGGGCAGGTAGCAGCCTGCAGGTTTACCACCAGGGGGAGACAGAGACACAGGTAAATATATCACACACACATGCTTCCATTAGTATATGACTGATTACAGAGACCAAACTCTTCAGACAGAACAACACCCAAGTTTATTTATACCTTACTGTAACCAGACAAAATAAAGCCAGTCTGTTAGCGATGGTTACCTGGCTGGACTTTGATGTCAGACAGGGCTTTAAGACACGCCCTCTTTCTCTCATCTCCCTTGGGGGTGGGCCTAAAAAACAGAGATTCATGACCTCCCAGGTTTACAGTAGCGGACTAGCAGGATGTGACATCAGGTTAGATTTGACCCAATGGACGTTAGCCTTACTTAATGATAGCGGAAACGTTGGTGATTTTGTCAAAGAAGTCAAACTCTCTCTGGAAGAAGTCTTTAGCTGCACCGGACTGAGAGCCGATAATCTCCTCAACCATCTCCTCCAACAGGTCCCCGATGTCAGCTACACAGAGAGATAGAGAGAAAGAGAGAGAGAGAAAGAGAGAGAGAGAGAGAGAGAACGTCTGTACGTACGTAAACGTGTCTGTGCGTACATGCGAGTTAAAATACTGTCGAATATTATTCTGATTTCGGAGACCTGCTGATGAACTTTACAACGCCATGTTGTAGCAGGATTCATTTGGTCCGGCAAAACCATGTGTGTGTGTGTGTGCGTGCGTGAGAGGGAGGGATACTTAATATGTGTGTGTGTGTGTGTGTGCCTTACGGTCTTTGTGGTGTCCTTCCTCGTCCAGGTAGATGTTAGTCTTCATGTTCCAGATGAACTGGTGGGCCAACAACTGGGACTTCTGTGCAGCCCAGAGGATGTACTCTCTCACGTAGCCCATCTGTACACACACACACACACACAAATTAAGTATTCCTCCTCCCACACACACACACAGATGCACACGCACACATTAAGTATTCACACACACACACACACACACACACACACACACACACACACACACACACATCAGAAACATTACATTAAGTGTGATGTGGTGACACTTACCTTGTCATAGCGAAGGGCCTGAACAATCTGAGGGATATAAAACAGGATGGCATCCTAGCGGAACACAGAGATTTGTTTAGATCGGACGCTATAAAGTCTCCGTCAGGCTGTGTGTGTGTGCGCGCGCGTGTGTGTGTGTTTATTCCGTACCGGAGGAAAGGAGCGCAGTACTTTGACCCCATACTGAGCGGTGAGGGGGTGTGGGGGGTACATGGAGGAGAAGTAGGACAGGCCGGTGGGGGGGTCAGTAGGGGCCCAACACAGAATGTGACTCAGCTCGGGAGAGTCTGCGTCGATGGTGTGCCACGTCACCAGGAACTGGGGAACACACACACGTTTTATTAGCGTCTGAGCAGTGTTATTATTAAATAAATTATTAGCCAGCATCAGTCTGGAGCATCAATTAGGTGGACGCTTCAGATGGCCATCAAATACCGTGGCCATTTTTTCTTTTTAATGAGAAAACCAGCAGAAATAAAGTGCTCATTCAGGTCGTAAAAGATCTCAGATTCCGAGGGGTTTCCTCGTTTTAGAGAATCTCCAGCACACTAAGAAAATATCTAGATTTAGCCTTTTTTGTTCCTCCAACGCCTAAAAAGCAGTTTTCCAAAATGAGGCGCGTGATTGATTTATGTAGTAATGTTAGCTAATTAAAATATATGCTAAACTAGCCACTAAAATAATTTTTGTGACGTGAACATTGTAACAAACAGTCCAGCTATCAATAATTTCACTTTTTAGAGATGATGTAATGTTTTCAAGCCTCAGTATCTTACTGACGCTCTGTAGAATTTGAGATCTGGGTAAATAATATATATATATATGAATGAAACTGGCAGTTTTAATTTTCACATTTTTAGTCTATAAAAAGTCTATATATAACACGGTGTGACAAACCTCTACATGGTGTTGTAAGAACTGGTCTGTCCTGCATAGCTGATAAGCAGCATTTAAACAGCGACTCACCTTGACGGCCTCGGGCACGTCACTAACAGCTCCGGGGTCAAGCCTCACCAGCCGGGTCACCTCTGCCACTATGGAATCATTCTTAAACCTGAACACACGACGACCGTGTTAGTGTGTTTCACACAGAAAACCAATGTGAGAGACAGACACAGCACAGGTCAGGGCCTATTGAGCTATTCTCCTGCATTCTGGGACACGGAAATAGAGAAACCGATTATCATATCATTTGAAAACCTAAAGACACATCAGGACGAAGATAAAAAATGGTATCATGCAGGTGTGTGTGTGGTGTGTGTGTGTTCGGGTGTACCTAGCAGGTAGCTGCATGGCCAGATAAGGAGCTATACTCCAGGCCAGGTTGACATTGTCCTTCCACTGTTTCTCACTCAGGCTGATGTACTTGGACCTCCAGTTGGCGATGCTGGTCTCCACAGACTGCTCTGTAGCGATGGCCAGCTCCAGGGTGGACAGAGGGTTGTACCAGGTGGTCAACCGTTCAATCTCACTGGCCTAGAGAGGAAGACAGGGAATGATTGACACGGAGACCGACGAGCAGGAGGCATGTGAACTGTAATTGAATAGCAATAACGGCAACAACGTCAGAGGCTCCAGTGAGTCCGAGGGCCTCTACAGACAGGTCCTCTACAGACAGGTCCTCTACAGACAGGGCCTCTACAGACAGGGCCTCTACAGACAGGGCCTCTACAGACAGGGCCTCTACAGACAGGGCCTCTACAGACAGGGCCTCTACAGACAGGGCCTCTACAGACAGGGCCTCTACAGACAGGGCCTCTACAGACAGGGCCTCTACAGACAGGGCCTCTACAGACAGGGCCTCTACAGACAGGGCCTCTACAGACAGGGCCTCTACAGACAGGGCCTCTACAGACAGGGCCTCTACAGACAGGGCCTCTACAGACAGGGCCTACCAGTAGGGCCAGCAGTAGGGTCCGGCGCTTCATGTAGTACTTATGCAGCTGAGTGCCCCTGTTACTCTTCTTAGACAGACCTGGAGACAGTAGAGACAGGATGTCAATAGTACAGGAGTGTGTGTGTGCGTGTGTGTGTGTGTGCGTGTGTGTGAGGGAGGAATACTTAGTGTGTGTATGTGTGTGTGTGTATGTGTATGTGTGTGTGTATATATATATATATATATATATATATATATATACATACACACACACACACACACATACACATACACACACACACACACACACACACACATATATATGTGTGTGTGTGTGTGTGTGTGTGTGTATGTGTGTGTGTGTGTGTGTGTATGTTACCTGATTTCTTGGAGGCGGTGGACATGCCGGAGGACAAGGGGTAAGTGTTGATCCAGCCACTCTGGCCGCTCTGCTGGGAGCGAGAGCTGGAGTCATGTGACGCGGTTGACCTGGGGTCCTGAGCTGTCATTACTGACAGACTGTTCAACGAAGGGTCCTGGTTGTCTACACACACAGACACACACACACGGACACACACGGACACTCAGAAGACTGGCAAACACAGACACTTTCCTGTCCTTCGTTGTTTTGGTGTTGGCATTTATCACACTATGTGACACAGCTATCAACACCTCATAATTAAAGTCCATCTCTTTATCTCCCCTTCACAAATTCTACTGTCTGCGTCAAATTCCTTAAGATTTTTCTCTTTCTTTTTCTTCATCTGCATCCGTCAATGTTTATTCTTTTATACAATAACATGAATCCATGTAATGTATTTACCCTTCCCCATTCCCCCATCACTGTAATGAACCACACACCATCACCGTAATGAACCACACACCATCACCGTAATGAACCACACACCATCACCGTAATGAACCACACACCATCACAAACCACACACCATCACCGTAATGAACCACACACCAACACAAACCACACACCATCACCGTAATGAACCACACACCATCACCGTAATGAACCACACACCATCACCGTAATGAACCACACACCATCACCGTAATGAACCACACACCATCACAAACCACACACCATCACCGTAATGAACCACACACCAACACAAACCACACACCATCACCGTAATGAACCACACACCATCACCGTAATGAACCACACACCATCACCGTAATGAACCACACACCATCACCGTAATGAACCACACACCATCACAAACCACACACCATCACCGTAATGAACCACACACCAACACAAACCACACACCATCACCGTAATGAACCACACACCATCACCGTAATGAACCACACACCATCACCGTAATGAACCACACACCATCACAAACCACACACCATCACCGTAATGAACCACACACCAACACAAACCACACACCATCACCGTAATGAACCACACACCATCACCGTAATGAACCACACACCATCACCGTAATGAACCACACACCATCACCGTAATGAACCACACACCATCACAAACCACACACCATCACCGTGATGAACCACACACCAACACAAACCACCACCGTAATGAACCACACACCATCACAAACCACACACCATCACCGTAATGAACCACACACCAACACAAACCACACACCATCACCGTAATGAACCACACACCATCACCTTAATGAACCACACACACACAATGAACCACACACCATCACCGTGATGAACCACACACCAACACAAACCACCACCGTAATGAACCACACACCATCACAAACCACACACCATCACCGTAATGAACCACACACCAACACAAACCACACACCATCACCGTAATGAACCACACACCATCACCGTAATGAACCACTCACCATCACCTTAATGAACCACACACCATCAACGTAATGAACCACACACCATCACCCTAATGAACCACACACCATCATCGTAATGAACCACACACCATCACAAACCACACACCATCACCGTAATGAACCACACACCAACACAAACCACACACCATCACCGTAATGAACCACACACCATCACCGTAATGAACCACACACCATCACCGTAATGAACCACACACCATCACCGTAATGAACCACACACCATCACAAACCACACACCATCACCGTGATGAACCACACACCAACACAAACCACCACCGTAATGAACCACACACCATCACAAACCACACACCATCACCGTAATGAACCACACACCAACACAAACCACACACCATCACCGTAATGAACCACACACCATCACCGTAATGAACCACACACCATCACCTTAATGAACCACACACCATCACCGTGATGAACCACACACCAACACAAACCACCACCGTAATGAACCACATACCATCACAAACCACACACCATCACCGTAATGAACCACACACCAACACAAACCACACACCATCACCGTAATGAACCACACACCATCACCGTAATGAACCACTCACCATCACCTTAATGAACCACACACAATCACGTAATGAACCACACCATCACCATAACGAACCACACACCATCACCGTAATGAACCACACACCATCACAAACCACACACCATCACCGTAATGAACCACACACCAACACAAACCACACACCATCAACGTAATGAACCACACACCATCACCCTAATGAACCACACACCATCATCGTAATGAACCACACACCATCATCGTAATGAACCACCCACCATCACCATAATGAACCACACACCATAATGAACCACGCACCATAATGAACCAGGCACCATAATGAACCACACACCATAATGAACCACGCACCATAATGAACCACACACCGTAATGAACCACACATCATAATGAACCACGCACCATACTGAACCACGCACCATACTGAACCACGCACCATAATGAACCACGCACCATAATGAACCACGCACCATAATGAACCACACACCATAATGAACCACGCACCATAATGAACCACGCACCATAATGAACCACGCACCATAATGAACCACGCACCATAATGAACCACACCATAATGAACCACACACCATAATGAACCACGCACCATAATGAACCACGCACCATAATGAACCAGGCACCATAATGAACCACACACCATAATGAACCACACACCATACTGAACCACGCACCATAATGAACCACGCACAATAATGAACCAGGCACCATAATGAACCACGCACAATAATGAACCACGCACCATAATGAACCACACACCATAATGAACCACGCACCATACTGAACCACACACCATAACGAACCACACCTTAATGAACCACACACCATAATGAACCACGCACCATAATGAACCACACACGGTGAACCACACACGGTGAGCCACAGGGAAATACCAAATAGATGAGATTGTAGCGTTACACCAGCATTCAATGGAGAGGAAGACGTTTTACAAGCACGGTATGATGACAGCGACAGAGCGTTTTCAATGAGATGGCCATGCGTGGTTTCCACAGGCGCTGGTAGAACGGAGCACTAACCACTGACCCAGGGTCAGATGTTAATTCACACACGTAAATGCAACGGGTCGGCGCTAATCTGGATCCTAGAACCCAGGTCAGTTAGGGCTAGTTTATACCTGGACATATCTGATGTGTTATTACGACTGAGATTGAGTTTCTATCAGGATCGCTCGGGGAAAGACGGGGGGAGTAGAGCAATGTGGGTGGTGGACAAGAAGAAAAGCTAGCAAATTTCTCAATTTGTCCATTTTTTTGTTTGACAAATTGACAAATCGAGCAGAGGGACGGTTCGGCATGATATGTAGAGAACAGCAATATAAATAATCATGCATTTTATCACAGGTGGCAAATCTGTGCCTGACCCCCACAGAAGATAAATTGAGAGGGTACAGACTGAGAGAACATACGGAGGAAAAAGAAGGAAAATAGAGAAAGAGAAAGAAGACTGAGAGGAAGAGTAAAAGACGAGAGAAAGAAACTAGAGGAAGAGCGAGAGGAGGAGAACTTTTTCAAAACTTTTGCAGTTTTTTACCAACTGCACCGGCCAGGCGTCAGATTTGCCCTGTGTAAAACATGCTCCGGTAGTCCTGCTGCTGTAAATCAGCCGGTGTCCCCACCGCTGGTGGCTTACTTAGCATCGATATCGGAGTAGTGCTGGACACGATTAGCGATCCAAATATCCCGGCAGAGAGGGTGCTGGGGGTGGGCACGGCACCTAGCTCACCGGGGGGGACCAGATGACACGCCGCCAGGTACTTCTTGTCCGACAGGAGGCTGGCATAGAAGCGGATCGTGTAGCTGATGTCCTCGCGCAGGCGCTTGTCACCCTGGGTGGGGAACTTGGGTGGGGCGCTAGACGCGGAGAGAGAAGGGGGTGGGGACAGGGAGACGAGAAGAGAGGGAGGTGGGGAGAGGGAGGTCGGGAGATTTGAGATGTTTATATATGATGATTGAAAAGAGAAATGTCAGTAGTGAGATGTACTGAAAGACTGTCTTACTGTGTGTGTGTGTGTGTGTGTGTTTACCTGAAGTAGTCGAAGGCAGTGGAATAGATCTTCTCTCGGAGGACATTTCTGATGGTGGCGTTGGTGACAACATCGGAATGGAGTAATGCTAGACCCAGAGTTAGGAGCCTACACACACACACACACCACGGAGTTGTGTTAATCGCTATTTTAGCGGGATCTATGGTAAGTTAGTGTGTTCACAGTATATGTGTGTGTGTGTGTTCATAGTATATGTGTGTGTGTGGACCTGAAGCGCGGTCCAATTGCTGCTACATGGCGGTTGAGGCTGCCTTTGGCCCCGCCCACATTAAGGGAGAGCGAACGTTGCAATAAACTGCCAAATATCTCCACCTGGTCTTCACTGGAATATTTAGCTATCTCAAACCTCTGGACCAGAAACTAGAAAGAGAGAAAGAGAATAAAAACATCTGGACCAGAAACTACAGACAGAATAAAAACATCTGGACCAGAAACTACAGACAGAATAAAAACATCTGGACCAGAAACTACCGACAGAATAAAAACATCTGGACCAGAAACTGCCGACAGAATAAAAACATCTGGACCAGAAACTGCCGACAGAATAAAAACATCTGGACCAGAAACTGCCGACAGAATAAAAACATCTGGACCAGAAACTGCCGACAGAATAAAAACATCTGGACCAGAAACTACCGACAGAATAAAAACATCTGGACCAGAAACTACAGACAGAATAAAAACATCTGGACCAGAAACTACAGACAGAATAAAAACATCTGGACCAGAAACTACAGACAGAATAAAAACATCTGGACCAGAAACTACAGACAGAATAAAAACATCTGGACCAGAAACTACGGACAGAATAAAAACATCTGGACCAGAAACTAGAGAAAAAAGCATCTAGAACAGAAACTACAGACAGAATAAAAACATCTGGACACAACAGCCCACATTGTGCACCTCAATAAGCAAATGGCTCATTATGTTGTTTGAAGCACACACACCCACACACCCACACACACACACACACACACACACACACACACACACACACACACACACACACACACACACACACACACACACACACACACACACACACACACACACACACACACACACACACACACACACACACACACACACACACACACACACACACACACACACACACACACACACACACACACACACACACACACACACACACACACACACACACACACACACACACACACCCACACCCACACACACACACACACACCCACCTCTATCCAGATGCAGTGAGGGGTAACATCAGGAGGACATGGGACAGGCTGACTTTCCTCTGAGGCAGCCAGTGGGTCGGCCTCCAGTTGAGCATCAGAGAACAAGCCCATTTTGAGCTCCACGGTCATCTGCCACGCTCCAGCCATCTCACGCATGAACTACAGTGTGATATAGAGAGACAGGGTTGTGTTAAATATTGCATGTAAGTATATTCACACCGGTCCACGAACAATGCGTTTGCTCACCGGGACCTCCACTCCGGTACGAGCAGCCAGCAGCCACTCCCAGCAGGCGATAGCCGTCTCCATGCCGTGTTCAGTAAACATCTTTAGAGGAGACCAACACAGATGATGAAGCAGCTGAGGATCACAATCTACAGAGAGAGAGACGAAAGGAGAGAGACAAAGAGATAAAGGAAGTGAGACAGGTAGAGGGACAAAGGAAGTGAGACAGGTAGAGGGACAAAGGAAGTGAGACAGGTAGAGGGACAAAGGAAGTGAGATGGAGGAAGTGAGACAATGGGAGAGAGGAAAAGGAAAATAGACAGAGACACACAGGAAGAGAGAGAGGCAGGGAAGCTTTATAAACAGGGTTTGGCTGTTTCTCGTTCTGGGTCTAAGGACCAGTTCATTGTTGCGTCCCAACTGACTTGTCAGGTGATGTCTGTTAACATGTGAGCCCACCTTTAGTGCTGATGAGCAGAGCAGCTAGTTTGAACATGTGTTCAGTGAAGGCCTCGTGGTTCTGGTTGTCGAGAGCCTCTGTCATCTGTCGGATCATCAGCCTGGGTAGGTCCGATTGGCTACGAACCGCCTCACTGAAGTGGATCATACCTGCCACCTGGAGTTAGTAGCAGACACATGCGGGTGTCAATGACAGCGTCTGAATAGAAACAGGCCGATTAATGAGTGAGTTTAAGAGTCTCTTTGTGTCACTTGGTACCTCCCCAGCGTAGCGGTTCCTCAGGTTTAGTGAAGCCATGAAGTTGGAGTAGTCCTTCTTCACACAGGCTGGCCTCTCTGTCAGCTGGGTGATCTGCAGGAGAGGAAGAGACGGAGTACCTCTTAAACGTAACCCCAAAATAACCCTTAGTGCCTCATTTTAAATATACCCTCAACCTGACTAGAACCCTACCCTTAACCTGACTAGAACCCTAACCATAAACTGACTAGAACCCTAACCGTAACCTGACTAGAACCCAAACCTAACACCAAGCCAAGAAAAGCTACGAATACTCATGCATGAACAGTCCTCACACACACACACACACATACAATTTGATCTAGGTTATTTAGGGGGTGGGGTTTAGGGTTGCTTGAGAAAATAGGATTTTCAATAAAAAAAAATATTTTGATGCGTGTATGTGTGGTCGTGCCTCATCCCAAGTACAGTGTGTGTGTGTGTGTGTGTGTGGTTGTGCCTCATCCCAAGTACAGTGTGTGTGTGTGTGTGTGTGTGTGTGTGTGTGTGTGGTTCGTGGTTGTGCCTCATCCCAAGTACAGTGTGTGTGTGTGTGTGTGTGTGTGTGTGTGTGTGTGTGCGTGCGTGTGTGTGCGCGCGCGTCTCACCCCCAGTGTAGTGCTCTGTCTGTTGTAGCCAGCGAAGTGCAGTATGCTCTCAGTAGCCATGGCCAGGCCCGTGTGCTGGGACAAACCAGACACCCAGTTCTGATGTTTGTTCAGGTACTCCTGTAGAACAGGGGGAACACATCGAAAAAACGTGTTCTTTAACAAACGTGGCCCCTAAAAAGCCACCCAGAAGCTCTTTATAGCGACCTCAAATAAATGTGTGTGTATTTCTCACCTGCAGGTGTGACTTGGTAACAGAAGGGGCCCACTTCATGGCCTCTTTAAGGATTTCCCCACAGCGAGCAGCAAAGTCCTTGACTATACTCTGTGATCAGCGAGACATAACGCCAGAGCATTCAGTGATGGGGTGAACACATAGCTACATATTTTGTGATGATCTTTGGACGACGTCACTTATCGTTGACTCCAAACATGCGTTTGACTGTTAGGCGTATTACATTTTAATTGTATCTTGCTTGCCAGTGCAAGCAGTACTAAAACCTCAGTTTTATCCTATAACTTCCTAAAAAGCGAGAACATTTGTTCTAAGCACTTTTATTCCCATGATGATCAAAGTTGATCTCGTGCTCTCTCTTTGTGGTAGACAAAATATTGGAAACGTCAAAATAAAAATCGGCCTTAGATCACAATACAGAATCGTCTTTACGGATAATATTGTTCAGCGACGTCCGAGTCACTTCCGAGGCCTGACATCATTCCTACCTCTCTGGCCTCATAGGTGTCGGGAACAGTGATCCGGTAGGGAGTGTCGGGAATATCGTAGTAGGGCTGGTCCTTATGAATGTCCTGGATACGGGAAAACAAGAACATAATCCGTTAAGGACGCACAGGACAGGACGATGAGCGTGGGCTAAAGGTTAATGAGAAGGTGTGTGTGTGTGTGTGTGTGTGTCCGTACCGCGCTCAGGGAGAGGGACAAGGTCTGCAGGATGTCCAGCATGGTCTTCAGAACCCGGCCACTCCACAGCAGATGGGGGAAGGTCTCTGCCAGACCGGACAGGTATTTGTCGGCCACCCTGCGGATTCTTTTGTGGATGTGGTTGAAGTTGACCAATAGGAACTGAGCGTGTCGCTCCAGCTCTTCCTCGTGAGCTTTGGTCTTCGGCTGGGGAGAGAAAGAAGTCGAGAACGAAGCGGAACGGTTACATGGAATATGATAATACGATCATCAAATGTTTACTGTATGCTCAGTTCAGTGTTACCCGGTGACCTTACCTTCTCAGCCATCATCTGTAAGAACACTTCGAACACCTTGTCACCCACCGCGATCACACACTGCATCATGCCTGGACATGGAACGACACACTGATAATATGTCTGGACTAGTGGAACAACTGACTGTCTAACACGACTGGGCTGACTGTCTAACACACAAATACCGACTGTCTAACACACACGTACTGACTGTCTAACACAACTGAGCTGACTGTTTAACACAGGTATTTGTTTATTTTCTCTCTAACGCTGCTCACCAGACTTGTCCTTTTGAATTGCTCGGTCCTCAAAGTAGCGGAACATCACCTGGAAACGGTCCGAGTCCAAAGACCGCAGCATCCTGTTGGGGAAGTAGGCATGGTTAGCCCCTTATAAACACCATATAAATGCATTTTGTGAGCGTGTTGCCAGCCGTTCTTTCCTTACCTCATGTACTCCAGTCTGTATACTGATAGACACCATATAAATGCATGTTGTGAGCGTGTTGCCAGCCCCTCATTCCTTACCTCATGTACTCCAGTCTGTAGACTGATAGACACCATATAAATGCATGCTGTGAGCGTGTTGCCAGCCCCTCATTCCTTACCTCATGTACTCCAGTCTGTAGACTGACAGCAGATAGGTTGACATGGCAAAGTCAAGTTTGTTGATGAGAGCAGCCACCTCAGGAGGAGGATCCAGCAGGTTTATAATGGTGCTCCTCAGGTCGTTGAGCTCCGCCTGAACACACACACACACGAAGAACATCAGGTTCAGTAGGATGTGTGTTTGTGTGTGTTCACAATCTGCATCTGTGTGTGTGTGTGTGTGTGTTGATGTGCGTACCGCGGTGACAGTGTCATTCTTCAGAGCTGAGTTGTACTGCAGTTCAGAGCGCAGTGGTTCTCCACTGGGGAAGGTGAGTAGAGGGGACTTGGTGGCGATCTCACACACCCCCTCATACCACTCCTCTGGCCACAGACCTACACACCACACAACGCCCAATATGATACAGCGTCCAATAGAAACAGCGGGAGGACTCTGTCATATGTAGTCAGTCATACTGTGGGATTTGAATTAACCAATCTAGCTGGCACAGTTAGCACAGTTACTACAGTTCCCACAGTTAGCACAGTTAGCACAGTTAGCACAGTTAGCCCTACAGGTGCATTGGTAACCAGTATAACAGAGATTATGTACCACTGGACAGTGTGGTATATGGCCAATATAACACAGCTTAGAGCTAAATTCAGACACATGGCTATTGATATATTGGCTATATACCAGACTCCTATTCGGTGCCATATTGCTTTTAAACGGTTACCAAAACATATACAACATTGAAAGTATGTTCAAGTACTCTCATACACGTGGTATTTGTTAGCAAAAGCTACGCTACAAGGTCGGAACCACCCAGTCCATGATCCAGTAAATATATGTTATCATAAACCTCAACACTCACCTGATCCCTCAACAGCAAAGCCCATCACCACAGAGTAAAGCCAGAAGTCTCTGAACAGCTTCTGCAGACGCGGCTTCGCTTCCTTGATGGGCGGCAGACGCTTTGTCAGCTACACAGAGACGACGACAGAGGAGACCACATCAATACTAATGTGACCTTTACTGATATGCACACACAGCGGTGTCAGAATCAGATTCCAAGACCATCGCCAAGCAGCTTGGTGTGAGAATGACAACAGTTGCAGGTGCAATTATTCGCAAATAGAATAAACATAGAATAACTGTGAACCCTGTAAGTCTGGGGCTCCATGGATGGGTATTCCAGCAGGGCAATAACCCGAAACACCCGGCCAAGGCAACAGAGGACTGGCACAAGAGGAAGCACATTAAGGTGCTGGAGTGGCCTAACTGGGAAGAGTCAATTCTGGGTGAACTGGTCAGAAATATCCCACATACCACAGCGATTACAGGAATCAGCACTCCCAGGTTCCCCGCACTGCTGGACGCCTGTTAAAGAACAAGAATAAGATCATCTCAAACATAAGCCTGTTGTGCTTGTGCCCTCTGCATATAGCTAGTGTTAAGGTGGGGTACCTTCAGGGCAGGGCCCTTGTCTGGAGCCCTCTCACTAGCCCTCTTGCCCTCCAGGCCCAGCTGGACAAACAGCTCCAGGAGATTGACCAGCAGCTCATCTACCATCTGCTCTGCTGCCAGGTTAGCAGCGATGTTGGCTAAGGCGTTGATCACGGCCAGGGAACAGTGTCTGAAACACAAAGGGGAAAACAGTCTCAGCTGGAGTGGGTCCATGGAGCTGGTTATGGGTTGAGACGAGGGGTTAAAGGTTAAGGACATACCTGTATCCGTGGTCCTTGTAATCCTTGGTAGAGTAAACCATGGACGAGGCCTTCACACTGATCTGTTGAAACAGGTTCCACACCTCCTGGTAGATGTAGAGCTGTGGAGCAGTACAAGGACACGTTTACTCTGAGAACCAGGGGGAAACAGGAAATTAGGTTCAAAAGGACTAGTGACTCACATTGCCAGTGATGACCATGCATCCCAACTGATCTATGATCAGTACGTCTAGCTGCGACGGCGGCTGGCAGAACTTCTGCTGTAGGATCTGCAGGATGGGCTCCATGACGCGGGGCGTGTCCCTGAGGGCCACCGCGATGTGACCCAGCGCCCTGATGGTGTGGTCAGGGATCAGATGGGCCTCCCTGAAGGAGAGAGACAGAGAGACGCGGTTGGTCAGTGGGGTTGTCAATCACTGCCTACGACATGGGGATTGGTCAGAGCTGCGGTCAAATACCGCAGGAGAACTGTTCTCGCTGACAGGACCATAAAGTTTAATAAGAAAACCAAAAGTTATTTCAAGAAAGGTAATTCAGTATGTTATTAGGAACAGTGAAATAGATTATGGAAAGGTCAGATATAAAACGTACTTGTCATTCTCCTGGGAGATATAGAGACGGTTGGACAGGCTGGCAAGGAAAGCCTCCACAATAACACTGTCCATAGTCAGACCTGCCTTCAGACACCTTGGAGGGATAAAGAGAGAGAGATGAACTGGAAGAATAACAGAAGAACATCTCTTACTTGTCCCGTTTCTACACAAAAAAACGAGTCCTCCCCAGCAGACGTCATCTCACCGGCAGATGTTATCGATGGAGATATCTCGGAGCTGTTCGTACATGGACGGCTGGCTCTTCTTATTGGCGTGAGCGCTGAACGTGGACTGGGAATGCTCGTTGGTCACGTGGATCTTGATCTCCCCTTTCGCGGTGGTGGACTGGCTGTGGTACTTGTAGAGCTTGACCAGGACAGGTGAGGGCACGACCAGGAAGTCTCGCAGGGACATGGTGACCGAGTGGGCCACAACCGGGAAGCGCTCGCACAGCCGACCCAGACCCTGAAACCGTAACCGGTCGTTACGGTGCCGTTCCGGGAGCGGCAGAAGGCGACTCCGAACGGCACGAGCGCCAAGACGAAGGGCGTGAAGAGATTACTGCTTTTCTTACCTGCAGGCAGCAGATGAGCAGAGGCATGTGAGCGATGATCACCTTGCTGGAGGTCTTGGACTGCAGCTTCTCGGACAACTTGGTGCACAGGTTCTCAGCCCCTGGTGGACACGTCAATTGAGATTTATCAATACATGCCAACACACGTGGACACTCAAACACAGATGTCTGAATAAACACACACACTCTCTCTCCCTCTCCTACCCTGCTCCTCGGTGACAGCCCAGACCATGAGGTCCACACAGGCCGCGTTGGCCTGGCACCGGAGCTTCAGTGGACTCAGTTCGCTGTGGAGATACTCCACGTCGTGGAGAATCCTCTGCAGCTCTGACTGGCTGCTGCTGAACTGCTCCAGCACAAAGTCATGCACCTCCTTCACGTAGCCCGTCTGCAGGTCTGGGAACAGCAGCACAGCAACGTTAAAATGCCAGTATGACGGTAACAAGCAACGTGGAAAAACGCCCTATGGCAAACAGCGAGCGGGTCATATCAGAGGGATTCTGAATGTCTCACATGGGTACGGGTGAGGGTCAGGTTTAGGGTCAGAGGTCATGGTTAGGTTTTGTTACCTTTCAAGTTGTACAGCGTGTCCCTCAGCATCTTAAAGATGGCAACGTACAGCGGATCACTGAAGGTCTTGTAGTACAGGTGCACGCCCGGGTTCAACTAAAGCGGCAGAACACAGCAAAATCAGATTCAGAACCAGGCAGGAATGGTGCTTGGATCGGAACGGAATAAAAATGCACCTACCTCTAGAAACTCTTGCAGGGCATCGTCAATATTTTTCAGAAAGGACTCCGAGACAAACTGCTCAACCTAAAAAGAAAAGTCACATGGAACACTCAGAAAGGAATTCAAAATAAAGGTTTGAGCCGTAGAATATTTTAGCGCGCCGCCCACCATGCTGAGGAGCTGACGCAGAATGTCCAGAGGAACGTCGAACTCTCCCTGGGCACTGCCCGTAAACAGGGGAGACACCGAGAAACTCGAACCAATGGTGGAGAAGTAATAGTCCGGATCCACAGCACTGCCGTCAGGGAGATACGAGCCTGGAGGAAGGAGGGACACTCAGAGATCTATCTGCCAAAATGTGACATGGAGGAAGGACAGTCAGAGATCTATCTGCCAAAATGTGCCATGGATATCAAAATAACTAACTGAAATATCCCAGAAATGTGGGTCATTTTTGTCTGCATTATCATCTATGTCTGGGGACACTTAAAAATGTCCTTGTTTTTTAATGCCACCTGTAGATGCTACTGTGTTGTGCCACATGGTTTGGGGGTGCTTTGGCGTGTTGAATTGGAAGATTAGTACAGGGTAAAAGGGATTTTGAAGAAGAAAACATATCACTCCATTCTGCAACACCATGCCATACCCTGTGCACGGCACTTGATTGAAGACATTTTATTATATACGTACGTAAGAAGCACCTTTCAAGCCAATTCAACTTTTGGCAGGTGCTTCAGGAACTATGGGGTAAAATCTGATTTCCCCAACAAAATGACAACTAGAATGCCAAGGTTCTGCAAGGCTGCAACTGCTGGGAATGGAGGATTCTATGACAAAAACTAACTATTATTTCAAGTAAATATCATTATTTCTAACCTTGTCAAAGACAGTATATACAAGGACATTTGAATGGTAATTTATGTTGTTACCTTCAAAGTACTGTGCTGAAGGGTCAGCTTGGGAGCTGGGGGTCAGTCCTGCTCTCTCTGGACTAGCCTAATGAGAGCACACCATTTTCAGACATTTCAGATAAGTTAAATGTTGTAATACTACAGGCAAAATGTAGTAGTAATACAAGGTTATTGTAGTAGTAATACGAGATAAACATAGTAGTAATACGAGGTAAACATAGTAGCAATGCTAGGTAAATGTAGTAGTAATACGACATAAACGTAGTATCAATGTTAGGTAAATGTAGTAGTAATACGAAGAAAATGTAGCAGTAATAAGAGGTACACTAGTAAATGTAGCAGTAACACAAGGAAGATGTAGTAGTAATACGATGCAAATATAGAAGTAATATACAGAAGTATTAGTAGAAATTGTGTTAGTATGTAGTAGCAGTAGTACAGCGGTAGTACAGTGGTAGTAGTAACACGGCACTAGTAGTAATGATACCTGTTGTGACACGCTGGACACGGAGCTTCCCTTACGCTTCACCGTGTCTCCATGACAAACAGTGAGCAGTGAGGTTGGCATGATTGAGCGGAAGTCGTTAAAGGAGCGCCGTCGCGACGGGTCGCCGCCGCCCTCGGTGCCGGGCACCGGCGGGGTCGCCGCCCGTGGAAAAAGCTTCGACAGCAGGGGCTCCTCTGTGTTTCCATAGCGACCAAAGGCCCGGGCCACGCCCAACAGACAAGGCACAGTGTACCGACACAGGTAATCTGATGCGCAGGAGCGAGAAAGATATTGTACACTGCTGTTGTTTCACAACATTAGAGGACAAGTGGTATGACTTAACAACTGAACAGGGACCAGCCTAACCAGTAGAAATGCTTGAATTAAGAGCCTGCTGGAACCTTTATCGTGGCCACCTGGCTTCAGGCAGATGTTCAGCAGGACCTGCATTAAGTCCATGATGGCTTCAAGGACTTGTCCTCGTGTGGAGCCATCACGCTGGGCCACGTCGGAGAGAAGAGTGACCAGACAGAAGCAGAAGTTCTCAGCCACGGGTAGGATATCTGTAGAACATGAAGATGCATAATCACCTAGCAGGAGGCTGAGCATGACCTCATATTGACCTCATATTGACTTGTGTGCCAGACAGACAAACGCTGTGGTCTCCTTTACCTCTTCCTTTACTCCCACAGCTTTCCACAATCCACTGCACTTTGGGAAGCCCCTTCAGCAGGCCCAGCAGATAGGGCACGATGGTGTCTTTGTGCTGCAATGACAACGTGATTCACAAACCCGTTACAGGAAACAAAGGCCAGTAAACAAATTAGGGGAGCCCGGCACAGATGGCCGTAAATAGAATGTGTTTAGTGGCCTGAGAAGGTCAAGGATTCAAAGGAGGGTCTGTCCCATTATTTAAATGCCACCGTTAACACTGGTAGTGGTTCCAGTTTGATGTACCTGTAGATCAGATTCAACCAGGAAGATTCCCAGGGCAATGACCGCATCCCTTCTCCTCTCGTCCAATTGAAACACCCCTCTGAAATCTACTGGACACATGCATAGCAGCTTCTGTACCTGAAACAGGGAGCAAAGAGCAAAACTAGTGATTTCCATTTTACGTTTGACTAGTAGTCAGACTTCAGACTTAAATGTCAACATTAGAGGAATAAGGACCTGTATGAGCACCGAGCAGAACCTGGACTCTGGATACATGCTTACGTGGTCCATCAGTGGATCCCTGCCACCCTCTGAACCAGATGTGAGAGGTATACATTCTGGCCCTGAACCACCTAACCCTAACCCTGTCCCTGAACCACCCTGTCATTCTTCAGAAGGTGGTGACACAGTGGTAAACTAACGATTGCCATTTTTATTGATATTTGTCTATTTCCCTTCCAGCGTACTGTCTTCTGGTTCTTCATTGTGGAAGGCATAGTCATTATTACTGGGTTGTATGGAAATTTGAATGCTCTAACTGTATGTTGCTCTAGAGAAAGGTTGTTCAACATGTGTCCATGTGGCAAAAGAATGAACTGTAACTATACACACAACATACTTTGTTAAAGAAGAGAATAATTATTCTGAACGACAAGGAATTGTCGAATTGGTCTAGAATATGTAAAATGTTCTCTCCAATTCATAGCATAATTGGCTAAATTTGTTTCAGACGAAAATACTAATTACCCTTTAATTCTGTTTCCTGCAAAGCCACGGAAACCATGGTATTGCCAGCTTGACTGCATTCCAGGCAGACAGCCAAGCAACGGCAGACCCTAGCAACAGCGGACCCTAGCATTAATTACTTAACGAGGATCAGTATTTAAGCACAGTGGGTGGGATTACAGACAACAGTCAACACCATCACAGCGGAGAGAGCGTGAGTCAGAGAGATAATCCATGTGTAAAAACACACGCACGCACGCACACACAGAGAGAGCAGTGCTGAATATAAGAGTAACCCACCAAATATTTAATCAAAAGGTCTGGACCTCCATGACCATGACACAGGAGATATGCATAATGTGTACTTCCTAGGCCAATAGCAAGGTTGTTTGGTCATGATTCATTCCGGTTGTTTATGCAATACAATGCAAACAGTTCACATGTTGAATACAATTTAAAGAACCACAGTATTTATAGAGGACTAGTATGGCCTTTGGCCAATAACTCTTCCCACTCTATTAATCAACATCAACACCATACAGTCACAACCCTATCAACAATCATGTTGTTGGTTTTATAAAACTGTGATACAATAATGTGATATCTGTCAAAACCAAACTGTATCTGTATAAATCGCAGAATGTTGTAATGCAATAAAGAATATAGCAAGTTCAAGTGACCAATGAATCCTCCAATGAAAATGTTTAACAAATTAATGGGGGCGTTCCCTTATAATAATAATGACACTTTGTATGCAAACTAACTTCCCCATATCGTTACGGAAGAAAAATCAACCATGGTCGACAGACAGCTCATGCACAGTTAACAAGTGACTATCTACAATACGATAAACTTGCCAGCAATATTGTGAACATGTGCACACCAGGCTTTTTGCGGTGTCGTGTTCGGAGTTATGGGAAATTAAAAGCCAAAGTCAAGGGCCTGCTCTCCTTGATTGAGAATGAATGACTAGAAGTCATCTATTACCGGCGTTACTTGGGGATAGCAGTTGTTTCCTGCAACAACAGCAGTCTGGAAACCCCATTAACTGGCTAGTCTTGCTAGCATTAGCATAATTTCCCTGTATAATAGATTTATGTAGCGAAAACGTAGTAATACGACTAAGTTTCTAAACAAACCGGCTTAGGTAATAGCCAACTTAGCACTCACCTTATCTAACGGCGCGGGGCGGTGTGCAGCCAAGGAGCGGGCCAGTGACAAGACGGTATTAAAATAGAAACCTCTCGATCCCGCAACTTGGACAGACATCATTGCAATTCAAGACAAACACTTAGTAAAAAAACATTTTACATCGCCACTTGCTGCAAATGGGACTAGCTAGCCAGCTAGCAAATATTAGCTACGGTCATCTCTGCTAGCGGAGACAACAACTACGGTGGCCGCTAGGGTTCATACGACGCAGTACAAGGTCATCAGAAAACGTGTTATTGTTACTAAATGTAAGCAACGATAAGGTTTTTTAATAAAGAATAATTATTTTGAGAACGAGACATGTAATAATTATATATTAATACTTTGTATGTATATTTTTTCATATTTAAGAGGCAATAAGGGATTCATTGTGCGATTTTTGGCAATTGGTGCTAAAGACATCAACCAAGAAGAGATTTATTTTATGGCTATCTGGCGTGTGGTTCTACTTGCAGATTATGTGAGTATGTATATGTAAAGAAAATATTACACCTGAGATCGTGGGATATGATCGTGATAACGGTGATGTTATTACCTGAATTGATTACTGTGATATTGCTCTTGGGACTGGGATGAGAGGCCTTTATTTGCCTGTTAGGGTCTAGGATGGTTTTTGACTGAACAAGGCCCCCAGCTGGTCAACTTAATGAACTCACTGTCATCAGTGATGATGTCAACCAGTGGTGTCATCGCTGCCAAATATATTTTTAAATAAACAGATTGGTGTGTCATTGCATTGATTTATTAGGGTCCTTGACACCAAAATTGTTCTTCATTATATACTAAAGTGATGGAAAAGAAAAGTGGAGGAAAAAAAACTGAAAACCAACTCCGTGATTTAAGGTGGATGGGGTGTTACGTTCTGGACATGTTTGGCTGCAACTGGCACACTACTAGTCTTTGATGATGATCTAACTGCTGATGGCCGCAATAGGACAAATTATTCTCTGTTCATATGCTACCAAATGCTTCTTTAAACTTGTGTGACGGCACTTCATCACATTGACATTGCTATTTAGCAGTTTTCGGGGGAAAGTGGAAACATCTAGACTGTTTAATTTAATCGTTCTAATGGAGACTGAAAGGAAAAAGAGAAATATTTAAATTTGTTTAGTGTGACATTTTGATGTTGCACTAAATCTGTAGCAAACAGACTAGAGGCAACAGAGACAGGAAGTACAATCTGCAGTGACTGTTCTGTGTGCATTGCCTTTCAATAAAACATGTTTACTGTAGACATATCTAATGGGCAGGCCAAAACATCCATAAGGCTTTGCAAAATAGAAATCTATAGAAATCAACCATGAAAATATGTTAGCATAAATTGAAAATCAATGGAATGTATAGATATTCTATAAACAACCAGGGAACCTTACAAAGCAAAATCTCATTAATCATATAAAGCTGCATTAGAATGATATTTGGTAAGCTGTGCTGCCGACCAGTAACATCACATTTTATTAAATCGGCCAATGAAAACATCACAGCAAGGCCTCAATGCTCTGTTACTTTACATATACAATTATGTTGTACTGTATGTCATCAAGGAATAAGTACCCCAGCGATATACAATACACATGCCAACTCTATAGACATTCAATTAGAGGTTTCATTACAGATTTATAAAACAATCATAAAATAAATGTGCAGTTTCTTTGATACACCATCCAATAAAAATCCCCCAAAACATAATCATTTGGTAAATGGAAATATATATACATCCATACATCTGTCTAAATCTTGGTCAATTTTCTCATGGAATCTACTTAAACATTTATTTGAGTATACCGTACCACATCTCTGTATGACTGACACCAAAACCAGGGTCAGCACCAAACAATTAAAACCACGAGTAATTACCGCCTGAATTACAACAATCACGATCGGATTTATACATTTTTGTCATTTAGTAGACGATCTTACATCTCTTCCAGATGCAATTTAATTATTGTTGCAGAACAATTAGGGTTAAGAACACAACTAGAGATTTCTCACCTTAACGTCATAAGGATTTAACCCAGAAGGTATTGCTCACCACATAGTATTTCTCTCTAAAATAGCTCAGAATAAAATGATCTATAAAGCATTTTGTAATAATTGCACTCAGGTGTTTAAAACAGCTAAAACATTTCAGAACTACATTAGACCTGGAAAATAACACCCGTTTGACCACCGAATATGCATCTGTTATACTGCTATCAAGGGAAAAACAAATGGGCCAGACCACCAGACCAGACATTTAAAAGAGTCACATGTTCACATGTTATATACAGAATCTGGTGTTTCTAAAGCCCCATGTCATCCTCTCATTTCAAGTATTTCCTGATGATTTTCATCACAGTTTTTGAATTATTTTTAAATCATGATTAAAATCAAGTTTGCAAAAAATAAAAATTATCATAACACCATAAGTGAATGGAAGCACCGTTGATTTAAGACACTTCTCTGGAATGACACAGCGTTCCCGTTCTTCGGGCACACAGCCCTAATCCACCCCCATTCCACCCCCCTCAAGCCCCCAACCCCCCCACCCCCTTGTGGATATAAAGACAGTAAGTATAAACAATACGTCCACATAGAACCTGATTAAATTCCAGGCCAAGTGCACTCAACCCAATATCACTTACATATATCATGGCTGCATTTCATTCCAACTACCGTAGTGAACCCAGGCAGGGGACATGACAACGGAGTTGAATGAAATCCGTCCAGTCATGTAGGAGGTAGTCATGGAGAACCTGAAGAACGGGCAGGAGGATCAGACCGTGGTTGTAATGCCAGAGGACCAGCCCGCCGTTAGCCACTCCTCAGCGGTCGTCATGGAGCCTCGGTCTCATCAGTCTGTCTTCCAGACTTTGTTGAGGACCTTCACCACCTCCTCGTAGATGATGAAGACGATGGCGACGTCCATACACACCCTGCCCAGCCTGGGGACTGTACCTTTGTAGAAACTGTGGGGCGAGGGGAGAGGTCAAAGGGCAAGCACAGGATCAATGCTCTGATCGGACTATTTAAATCAGAGGTAAATGGGTGGGTCAGGTAAAGCTAAGCAGAAGAAGAAACACTTACGCTTTAGGTCCCTCATGTTTCATGATCTTGATGGCACAGTCCAAAGTGCTTTTATACTTGTGAGCTTCCAGACCCTGTAGGTTGAGACACTCATGGTTTAAGTAACAATACAGTACAAATCAATACACACACACACACACACACACACGTACATGCACACCGTACAGTATAACAGGATGAAGTCACTAAATGTCACGTGGTCATTAATCACGGCAGTGTGTACCTGCATCCTGGTTTTGACAACATCCAGAGGAGTGTTTCCAAACACACTGACAGCACCAGCAATGGCTCCGAACGCACCAGTGACCAGAGGGTTAATGGACTTGTCGGGGTTATCACCTAAGGAGCGGACAGAGTCAGACTCCATACACAGACACACACAGGTGAACAACACGCACACACACACACACACAATATGGCAGATCCCCGTGCACACACCAATCAGATGATCACACACACCTTTGTACCAGTTCCTGAGAGAGGTCATGACGTAAAAGCGCATGGCCTGGTTGGATCCCTGTTTCAGCACAGTGGCGGTCAGTCCCTGATAAGTCCCCCTAAGGCCTGTGGAGACGAGGTCATAATACATTGACTTACTGCCAATAACCAGGAAATAACTGATTCAACATTTACAATTAGAGACCACGATCACAAAGGTCCAGCAGATGGCATTAACTTTATAATGTTCCCGAGTCTTCACCCCACTCCCCCCTTTCCTGTGGTTGTGAAGTAAAATCACACATGTTGTGTCAACAGTTCTGTCTCCCCGTCTTACCTTCTGTTCTAATGATCTCCCTGACCCCGTGAAAGAATCCGCGATACTTTGGCTTCGCTGAGCACTGATCGTGGATGAACTTCACCTGAAAGGACACGCATTTAAATGATGTCATGGCGACGACAATGATGACAACGACCTGGGGACCAGTGATGTCACACCAACACCTTCATAAAGCGGTTTTACGATACGCTCGACCCACCTTCACAGTCTCCATCGGGCAGACCACCACCACGGCCTCAGCCACCCCGGCCCCCAGGCCACAGAGCAGGCCCTGTGTACTGTCCAGCTTCCCACTCCCATCACGCAGCTTATTACTGAGGAACTCGAACACGCCGAACCTGACGGAGAGAAAGAAGTGTCATTAGAAAATAGAGCTAGACCGATAGACGTCGTGGTGTGTGTGTGTGTGTGTGTGTGTGTACCTGACCGCAGCTTTGGGGATGGAGCCGTAGAGCAGTGAGCTGAGCCCTCTGTACAGACCCCTGACCCCATGACCGTCCACTGTCTGCTTCACACAGTCCACTATAAGGACGAGACACAATCAGGAGGACGACCAACACCAAAGTCCACTGCAGATATTTCCTGCCACTTCGGGGTGCTTTTTAAGTACAGAATTTGCTTGGCGTTTTCACTTATATTCCGACGGTTGTAAACAAAGGGATTGACAAGTAGAAGAACTGTTAAGAGCGGCTTCAATCCCAGTTTAGTCTCGGAGGAAGCACGTGGAACACATGCTGGGAGATGTTAGGAGAATTTTGCACAATCATTGACTTATCAGCTACAGCTGAAGGGGAAGCATCCGAAATGAATAGCAAACTTAAACAGATTCACTTGGCTGGATATGACGTACAGTAAATGTAAAATGCGGGTACAATAACTTGAACGGGATGGATTCTACGAAGTCATTGTGCTGACGTATTCAAGTCAAACTACAAGTAGTTTTGTTGAGCATCACAATAAGTAGTAGATACTTTCAGATGATTTGAACATTATACAGGAAACAAGCAGGTACTGGAATGAGATGCGATCGGTGCTTTAAATGCAAAACGTCATCATTTGAAAAACAGCGCAGAGACATGAAAACACAAACTGTTATGCCATGCACAGTGTCCGCACGCTTACACAATAAAGACTTCGAAGGTGTCATCTCATAATGTTTCTTGAACAATCCCTTCAACAGCCGGTGAACGTGAACTCTCAGTATGACTTGACAAACATGTTGTTTCAGAGAGACTCCAAGCCAAAGTCTACAGACTCTCACAGCAAATAACATTGCTAAACTGAACACACACACACACACATACACTTATTGCAATAAATGGGTTAGGCTGCAGGTTTGGAGCGTTTGGTTATAGATGTGACTGGTATTAGTGCAGCATGTATTGTCAGGTAACCCCTCCCCCCCCTGTTTGGGAGACACAGCTGAAACAATTACCCACCAATGCCTTTATATCTGGGAGGGTTGGCTTTCTCATCCAGCTGCAGCTGAGTCTTCACATATTCTGTTGGGAATGTAATACAGATCTCTATTCCTCCAGCAATACCACCTAAAGAAAGAGAGAGAGAGAGAGAGAGAGAGAGAGAGAGAGAGAGAGAGAGAATAAGAGTTCGGGTTAGGTGGATCTATATTGGGTAGGCTCTCCTATGCCCCAACTGCAGGTTTACAGTAAAACTAGATGGGTCTTCTCTGCTGGTCTAATGGATGTCAAATTTATACATGTTAACTAATTCCACAAATAAAATGACATAAAATAATAATAAAAACCTCTATAAAGTATAATCAATGTCTCAATAACTGAACAATTTCAAAATATCAACAAGTGAGAGGATCTGCGGTAACCTCCTGGTTCCACCTTAACAAGTCCATGCAAACAGAAAGAACGACTCTGATTGGCTGAGCAGGAACTGAATCTGCCCATAGGATACTTCCCTGGGTGGGACTCCACAGACAAAGATAAAAGAGGGGTAAGCGCACGCACACGCACACGCACACAGTTATAGCTAAACAAACACACTCATTGACTGTTTTACTGGCCTAACAAACGCTTAGAGATTATTGCTGGCAGCCAACAAAAACTTTAGATCCAGAAGCATCTGCCAAAAAACGTCCAAAATCACACCAAACCACAGATCTAAACCAGTTCTAAGTGAATTCTCTCCATAAATCAAACAGTTCGATTTGGAGTGAGAAAGACTGACCCTTAGCCTTGGTTGGTTGAAACATGTTGTTCTGAAAGAGACATTTGTTGAGACTCTAGCATGCCATTCACCCCAAAGCCACAGGCATGCAGGGAAGACACCCCACACAGGAATGAACACTAGTTGAGTTTTGGATTTACACACACACATATACACATACATACATACATATATTTATATGTATATACACACGGTTTACAATCCTCTACCAAAACAATAGTTTTTCTCATATGAATATTTGCATTTGTGAATATTATGGCATTAAAATTAAGAATAAACAACGTTTTTCCTTGGATTATAATCCAAAGTAATCCAAACGACCACAGATCAGCAAGAACATAGTATACAAGGACAACACCAAAATAGATATAGTCTATTTACATTATTGTTTTTTTAAGTGTAAATATCAGCTGGATCGAGTGACAGAAGGTATAAAAGATCCAAAGATCATATCTAAGGTACAACACTTCTCGTGGCCCAAATATTCTTCATCTTTGATCCAACCATTTCCATGCCCCAAATTAACGCAAAGCCTCTCTTGGTCAGAACATCTCCCCAGACATATTTTGCTACCTGTAGATTACAAAAGAATATTTTTGGCTGAGTTAATGCCATTGAAATGGGTTCCTTTCTGCGATTAATTTGACAGAATATCCCCATATTTGTCGGATATAAGCAACTGGACCAAATAAACCAATCTAGGATTTAAGTGCCCCAAAATGTGCCCCAGCTATATTTTCTCTGTATCCATAACTGATGCAAACAATGAAAAATAAGAGGAGCGAGTTAGCATTGAAATGTCCATAGATTAAAGAGTAAATTCTTACCAGTTTAATCAATATTGTTTAATCAAGCCCAGTTTATCTATAAAGTACAACGATCAAGATTTGAAGGCCACCATTCATCCAAGTTTTTTTTAAATCAGACATTTTCTTACGTAAGTAGTAACACAGATAACAAGGTCCTGGTCAATAGCCTTCATGATTTTACAGTCAAGAGATAAAGGAGCGTACCCTCTGCCTTTTCGAGTACTATTCTTCCTTTTAGAGATAAATCTCGTAACTGCTGATTCAGTTGTCTTTGTCTTTTCAAAGATAAGATAAAAGTTCACAAAACATCTACAGTAAGCAATTAATGACCCCTAGATACGTCACTAGCTCATTATCAGGAATACCACAGATGAAAGGCATCCAAAAGTTTCATTCATCTTACAAATTATTTATTCATATTGAAGAATACACCACGTGTAATAAAATGTTACGTCTGTTTAGCATAGAGGAACAATGAGACTGCCTACACCACCAGCTTGTCCACTTTAACAAATTACAAAAACATTGCTGGTTATTTTTTATGCACTTTGGCTAGTTTGCATAAACTACCTTTACTAAAACCAACAGTATAGCATACGATAATGTTGGTTTTGAATCTTGCCATGTGTGTATTGTGATCTACATGTGTGTATTGTGATCTGTGTCCGGGGACAAACCCCAGAATGGGTTTCTGACATATCAAAGTATCACAAAGCATGTCATTGTAACCAGAACCTAGTCACTTTTGTTACCCAGGGTCAGGTTTTCAAAATTAACCCACACTGGTAGTATCGTGTTTATTATCTAGTAATTACACAGTAGGCTAAAAATACCTTCTAGTGCCTGGTTTCTGTCATTCAGACTGAGGTATAACAATGTTACAGAGAAATAATTAAACACATTCAGTGTTTGTCAGTGGCCAGGATCAGTTAAAGATGCACATTTCAACAGGACTATAAAAATAATATCATGTGGAGATTTAATGGAGAAAATAAAGCCACTTCAATTTCCTCGCACAAACCAACTAAATAATTGTTTGATCATTAGAACCAGCGATCACTAGGTTACCTTGCCACCCCAGTTCCTGTTCGGTGGTCTGTGGTCAACTTCTTAAACAGATGACATGAGGAAGGCGTACCTCTGTGAGAAAAGACTTGTGGGGCATAAATACAACCAGTTTGTCTAGTCTGACTACAGACATGTTCATCTTCCTTAGGCTGACTGCTTTGCAGACCTGCCTCTGACAAGTCTTTACGGATAGGAGTTGACATTTGAAACGAACTACAACTCTCGTCATTGATAAAGAAGGGTCCAGAGACAAAGATAAGGCACAAGCCTTTAAGTATAATTTGATCAGGGTAAATTAGGGCGTGTCACTGTAATTCTCAACGAAATATTGGTGGGTTCACTGGTTCTCAGAGTGTTTGGTGTTTTGTAGAGCAATCATGGAAAAAAGTGCAACGAAAACCGAAAATTGAAGAACGACGCCCCTGGTCTGATCTGGTCTAAACTGGTCTGGCGACACAGCGTTGTAATCCTGCTGCACGTGTGTGCTGTGTGTGAAACTGTGTGTTTGTGCCGGGGTGAAAGTGTACAGCTTGTGCACAGTGTTTGAGCAGAGAGAAGTGTGTGGAGTTTATGCCATGTCATCGTGGCTAATGGATTCAGCCACATTCACAGTGCTTCAGCCACATTCACAGTGCTTCAGCCACATTCACAGTGCTTCAGGCACATTCACAGTGCTTCAGGCACATTCACAGTGCTTCAGGCACATTCACAGTGCTTCAGGCACATTCACAGTGCTTCAGGCACATTCACAGTGCTTCAGGCACATTCACAGTGCTTCAGGCACATTCGCAGTGCTTCAGCCACATTCGCAGTGCTTCAGCCACATTCACAGTGCTTCATCCATATTCACAGTGCTTCAGGCACATTCACAGTGCTTCAGGTACATTCACAGTGCTTCAGCCACATTCACAGTGCTTCACCCACATGGCAGAGCGCTTCACGGCATTCACTCCAGAATCCAGCCCCGTGTCAAGGCTTCGCACTGTTAGGAGAATCTTGTGGGTAAGCGTAAAGTAATCTCTCATCTCCTTTCCTTCGGCTGGTTTGATTGTGAAAGCACTTTCTGGGAGTCATCAAAATGCTGTCGTCTATGGTGTAACCAAAAATGAATGGGCTCCAACGGTTCACAGTTTACTGTTGTTGACCTAAAATTATGAACCTGAAAAACAGGCCCAAAAATGCAGTAGAGTGCTGGAGATATCAGATAGTATACATTTCAAGTCTGTCAACACATTGTAATGGATCAGTACTAGGTAATCTGGAAATAAACAATATAAAGAAACACTTTTCAGGCACACGCACACAAATACCCTAATTTATGAAGCAGCAGCATATTGTCCTAAACAGCCGAACTAGTCCAACCACATTCAAAGGTTCCTTTATTAAAATTACAGTAGCGTTTCAATCCAATGACCTTCCTTAACAGGCGACACACGGACCTCGGCTGGCCTTACTGTGACTACGAATTGATACACAAAAGTGCAATTCATGGACATGCTTTTACACAATGTTCCAGAACATCATATCAACACAGCATATCAAATCCTTTCCAGATTGGAGCTCGGTTCTGTAACTCTAAACAAACGTACACTCTAACCCATTTAGCCTCTGTCCTCTGAGGAGAGAGTCTGACCAACTCCTATTCATTAGCCGTGTTAACCACGCTCTGCCCACGCTCTGCTGGCCTGAGGGAGGGGCTTTAGCAGGACCATGGGGTCAGCAGTTATAGCTATAAAGGGCTTTAACACATATTGCATTAACTCCAAAAACTCTGGAACCGATGACCAGTCCTTTATTAAAAGACCATTGCTTACTCACTCACACACACAAACACACACACACACACAGAAAGGCATGAGTGTGTGCACACACACACAGACATCTTTATAGTAAGGGCTTGAAAAACACATTGACAGTAGTGCAATAAATGCAGCCCGTCCTCTATAATAAACAATAGTAAAAATGAATTAGGTGAATGAAGTGCACTTTGAATGTATGTTAGGTATATGAATACAGTACAAACTTGGGTAATGCCAATTTCCCCAACTATGTCGATATGGCCTTGTATTCTAAAAGTAAATTAATAACTAAAATGTTGTTGCTCACACACCAGGCAAGAAGGGAAGTAAACCCAAACAACAGATTTCGCAGTGCATAAACACAGGACATTGCCCTTGAGCTCCGACTGACCAGTTACTCATGTGAACTCGTGCCACCCCTGTTTCCCCATCCTCCCTCCCACGTCAGTCACAAAAACAAAGTGGTCGGGATGATAAAAAAAAATATATCTTATCTCAATGCACATCACATACTTGCCTCTGGTGCCGTTTTAGAGGGCGACAGAACACTTCATCTAAAACAGAGATTAAGAGCAATATTTTCGAGGACAGTGGGCAGCTCATTGTGGTATGCGAGATCCCTGCGAGCTCCATTAACAAAAAATGTGCTCTCCTCCACGCGTAATATGTACTGGTGAAAGATTCCTGTTTGAACAAGCATAGGAAAAGCCAAAAGGCTTAGTTTGACATACAGAGCAGCTTGACTGTGTAAGAAGTGCCAATCAAGCTGATCCAACTTGTCAGAGGTGCTTCAGGAAACATGTGGTGAACTCTCTTAACATTACCTCAACAAATTGACATTAAACGCCAATGGTCTGAAAGGCTGTAATTGCTGCAAAAAGAGGATTCTTTGATGAAAGCAAAGTTTGAGGACACAATTCTTATTTAAATAAAAAAATCTGCATTTCTAACCACGTCAATCAGACTATTAAAAATGATTTAATGGAAAACAAGGACATTTCATGAGCTGAACTTTTGAACGGTTGTTTCTAAGAACTTCTTGATGCTACATTCTAACATACTTTGTAAAGTAAAAACATATTTAAAATGTTGATACTTAGGATATTGCCTGTCTTTATAGTCACACATATCTGAATGACATAGTTTATGAATAGGCAAACATTCGGTCTCAATCCGAATACAACTTCAGTCTCAGACTATCATATAACTCACTACATCGGAAATCTGAAGTAATCAGTAACAATAATATAACGTTTTACAGTATAGCACATGAATGAACATTGTAATACAGCGCACTATATAAGCACCTCCCTCAAGGAAAGATGACTTGTGTCAATGTGTCCTTACCTGCCAGAATTGCCTTGCCAGGGTGGGTGAGTTTTGCTTTCCCCGCTGGTGCTGCGGCAGCCAGACAGTGGGGTCTGTGGAATGGACTCACAAATGTGGGTCTCCCGGACATATTGGCAACAACACTCACGCAACAAAACAATGTAAAAGTTCTGCGGAACACGCGTACTCCCTCTGGTCGGATCGTCAACCTCCTCACGCCTCAACCGCCTTGTGCACACAACTGGATGTGTGATCCCGTACAAAGGCGGTGTTGATCATTGGACTCCGTACAGATAAAGTTGCATCAGCACTTTTGACAGGCGAAGTTTCCTAACTCATCTGGCCATAGTGGGCCGTGTTTTCCGGGCGGGGCGCAGGGTTTTCATCCTTCCACGTAAACGCGCCATATTTTTCACAAACAAAGTCCGTTTAAGGTGGAACGGGAAGTCGCATGAACGTCAATGCCTAGTTCAAAGCAGCCAATCAGCCAGCCTTGGAAATAACTGTAGTGTCGCAAAAAACATCACATACTTTTTATTTTTTATAAATCTTTATTAAATCTTTACGATACAAACAGTACAAAAAGCAGAGAGAGTCATTAATACAGAAAAAAACATAAGTCAAGAGCAGAGCCAGGGGGAGTTTCAAATATAGGCTACATTAAATAGAGCATATGGTTTTAGCAGCTTTCTAATTTTTTGAATTATAGATGGTAGGCCTACTGTTCCGTCTCCCTACCAAAAGCGATAAAAGAAGGTTGAGAGTTACCAAATTTGGCTTTGTGAATATGATATTCCCCTAAAATGATCAATAAATGAATTAGGTATATTTCTTTCTGGTTTTTTTTTACTTTTGTTTTCATGGAAACAGTACATCTGTACAGTACATCACAAAAATCAGAGACAAGTTTATCAGTAACATATCGAGAGAGATCTTTCCAGAAAGTGTTTTTTTAATCACATACAATAGTTCCTGGATAAGAGTGGGGTATTAGTGCTGTACTGTACACAGCTGTTAAACGGCTGTATAAAGCGCATGCAGTCTAACTGATGAAAGCAAAGTTTGAAAGACACGATTATTATTATTATAAATTATTATTTCGAACCTTAATGACTATACATTTTATTACTATATATACTTTGATAGCTTTTCGTGCAGTCCTATTATTAGGGTTCTTACAGTAAATGCAAATCAGGTAATTTCTCCCAAAATAATTAATTTGGATTTGACAACAATTTCACAATTTTTTTAAATCAAATTCATGTTTATTAACCTTATAGCTACACATAAAATGGGTATTTGAAACGGCTAAAGTGCACCAGTGCTGATACACAGCATATGAAACTAAATAAAATACATAAATAAATGTATACATTTACACATAGGCCTATCAATGTCACGTAACAAGGATGTGGAGTGCAAACTGTGCCAATTGCAAAGTTTGAATCACATTCTTGAGGTTTATTCAAACAAACAGGATAAACACAGAATGGCAAACATGTACTTGTAAAATGGAAAATAAAGTGCGCTAAATAGCGGATACAAAATCCACAAACACATCCAGAAGCAAACATGACTCCACTCACTTATGGCGCTGTTCCACTACAAAGAACCAGCTCGACTCGACTTGGCCGGACTCGGCTCCGCTCGCTTTCGCTCCGTTTTCCAATGCAGATAGTACCTGCGCAATAGTACCCGGTCGTCATAGCGACGCGGCAGGAAAATGCTGTGACGTAATCTTCTACGCGACGCGGCGACAGTCTGCGTCCGAAATCTCGTACTATAAATAAAAACGTACTTTGCGACCGTTAAAAAAGTACGTTCTATATAGTATGAATCCGGGTAGTATGAATGGAGTCCGGACGTACTACATGCGCCGTGTTAGAATGCTCTACTTGTATAATATACCGGGCAAGAGAAGCGTGTTTCATTCAGGTCCGCGTCCTCCTACCAACACTCGCTACCCACACACACATAAGACAATGGAGGACTAAAAAAAAAAAAAAAAAGACAATGGAGGAAATCGAGTGTATGCTGTGTTTGATCCACGAGATGTGGCTGTTTCTCACGGCGCATTCTTTCGGTTTGCCATAGTATTCGTAACTGATAATATGTACAGCTCTCACGCAATCTCTGGCCAAACTATTTATATATATGGTGTATATATATGGTGGGATTACTCAGGATACTACATCTGGCGCGTGCTATGAAGATGCAGTGAATAGTGACGATTCTCTGACCAATCAGCAGTCTGCCTTGTTTTCACGTCACATTTTAGTATCGCCTCAGCTCGCTCAGAACCTCGCCCGAGGTGGTACGAAAAAAGTACCTGGAAGCAGGTACAGGTACAACGTCTCTGGTTACGTATGTAACCTTAGTTCCCTGAGGGGAACGAGACGCTGCGTGAAAACGCTATGGGAACGCTCAGCGTGAGTGCGTCATGAAGCACATGTGTAATCAGTCCAATGGCGTGACGGAACGTCACAGACGGGTGACGTCGCGACCAGGAAGTCATAAAAGCACCCCTAATTACCGGCACCTTCAGTTTCTGATGGGCTGAAGCAAGTGCCAAGGGCATGCTGGGAGTATGGCACAGACACGCAGCGTCTCGTTCCCCTCAGGGAACTAAGGTTACATACGTAACCAGAGACGTTCCCTATCAGGGAACTTCGAGCTGCGTGAAAACGCTATGGGAACGCCACTACCCACTTCGCCATACGAGCAAGTGTCCGCCATGTGAAGTCAGAGCGCACATTCGGACGAAAGCACCTGCGCCCCTGGCGTGGAGCTAAAGTCAAGCTGGTACAATCTCACGAACGTGTGCGGTGAGGACCAGCCTGCCGCAACACAGACGTCATGTAGAGACACTTTACCTGACAAAAGGGCTTTTAAAGCCGCCATACTCCTGGTCGAGTGGGCTCGAACAGCCAAGGGTGAAGGCTGACTAGCCGGCTCGTAAGCAAGTGAGATGGCATCAACCACCCACTTGCTCATCCTCTGCTTAGACACAGGACCCCCTCTCTTGGGTGGTCCAAAGCACACGAACAAGTGTTCGGGCAGCCTCACAGGGCAGTTCTGTGGACGTCTAAGGCCCTAAACGGGCAGAGGAGGTTATGCTTCTTCTGGTCCGACAAAAAAAGGGGGAGGGCAGAAGGCTTGCAGCACAATAGGCCCAACGATGTTAGTTGGGACCTTGGGGACATACCCGGGTGAAGGTAGTAGAAACGCCTTGACCATCCCGGGTGAGAAGTCCAAGCAAGAGGGCGCCACCGACAGCGCTTGCATATCACCAAAGCTCTTCAGAGAAGAGATGGCAAGTAAGAAGACCGCCTTGAGGGTCACGAACTTGTCAGGGACCCCCTCAATGGGCTCAAACGGAGCACGGGAGAGGCCTTCTAGTACAATGGCCAGGTCCCAGGATGGCACCCTCATGCCGGCTGCTGGCCTCAGCCTCCGGGCGCCACGAAGGAAGCGTGATACCAGTGGGTGTCTCCCCAGAGAAACCCCATTTAGGGGGACATGGCATGCGGACAAAGCCGTCACATACACCTTCAGTGTGGATGGGGGTAGACCTGTAGAGAAGCGCTGCTGCAGGAACTCCAGTACTGCAAACACTGGGCAGTTAACTGGGTCTGCCTGCCGCTCTCTACACCACGAGGTGAACAGTTTCCACCTGGCGGCATACGCCTTCCTTGTGGCTGGAGCTCTGGAGTGAAGGATGGTCTCAGCGACCTCAGTCGAGAGACCTGGAACTAAAAGGCGGGCCCCCTCAGAGGCCAGGCCCATAGTTTCCACAGCTCCGGGCGGGGGTGAACTGGATGACCCCATGCGCCTGGGAAAGCAGGTCCCTCCTGATCGGCATCTCCAGGGGAGAGCCGACGAGGAGAGATATTAGGTCCGCAAACCATACTCGGGCCGGCCAGTACGGTGCTACGAGCAGTAGACTGACCTGCTCCTGACGGATCCTCTCCAGAACTCCTGGGAGCAGAGCAACCGGGGGGAAAGTGTACAGGCGTGACCTCAGCCATGCCTGCACCATGGCATCCAGCCCCAGTGGGGCTGGACGAGCCAGCGAAAACCACAGAGGACAGCGTGACCCCCTGGACCAAACAGGTCCACTTCGGCCCCGATGAAGTGCGACCAAAGGAGCTCCACCCCCCGGGCCTAAGCCCCAGCCTCGACAGGGTGTCTGCCCCCTAACTTAGGTACCCCGGGATAAAAATGGCCCTTAAAGAAAGGAGCTTCCCGTGGGACCACAGAAGGACCTGGCGGGCCAGATTGTAAAGTGGGCGTGAGCGCAGACCCCCCTGGTGGTTGATGTAGAAAAACCACCGATGTGTTGTCCGCCGGACAAGGACATGATGACCCCTTAGGTCTGGGAGGAAGTGCTTCAGAGCCTGGTAAACTGCCAGCATCTCTAGCCAATTCATGTGCCATGATAGCTGATGGCCCCGCCAGAGCCCTTGAGCTGGGCGACCACTCATGATCGCCCCCCCAGCCGGTGAGGGAGGCATCCGTCGTTAGTGTAACACGACGACACGGAGCTCCCAACACGGGCCCTGGGTTAGGAACCAAGGCTTCCTCCACATGACCAGTGTGCGGAGACAACGCCGCGTAACAGTGATCATGCGGCACTGGTTTCCCCTCGGGGAGAACCCCTTGGTTCCGAGCCACCACTGTAACGGTCTCATGAACAGCAGGCCGCAAAAAACGTCTGCTGCTGCAGCAGACCCAACAGTCTCTGAAACTGTTTCACAGTGAGTGACTGGCCTAGCCTCACCTGCTCGACGGCTGCAAGGATTGACGCCAAACGTGCAGGAGACAAACGTGCCCGCATCGTGGTCGAATCCCAGACTACGCCCAGGAAAGTGGTCACCTGTACCGGCGACAGCACACTCTTCCCGGCAATGAGCCTCAACCCCAGTTTGAAGATGTGAGCCAGAACGACATCTCGATGCCGAACCGCTAGATGCTCCTGACGGAGCCAGAATCAACCAATCGTCGATGTAAATGAGGATGCGTATGCCCTGGAGGCCAACGGCGCCAGGGCAGCGTCTATACATCTCGTGAACGTACGGGGAGAGAGTGCTAAGCCAAATGGAAGAACCCGATAATGGTACGCTTCGCCCCCAAAAGCGAACCTCAGGAACTTCCTGTGTTGTGGAAGGATGGAGATGTGGAAATAGGCGTCCTTCAGATCTATCGTGACAAACCAGTCCTCGGACCTGATCTGTGATACGATCTGGTTGAGAGTGAGCATTTTGAAGCTGAGTCTCCCGACCGTCTGATTCAACAGACGTAGGTCTAAAAATAGGACGCCACCCCCCATCCTGCTTGGGAACAACGAAGTACCGGCTGTACCAGCCCGACTCCCTGCTGAGAGGAAGAACTCGTTCTACAGCCCCTTTTAGCAGGAGAGTCTGTACCTCCTGCTCCCGTACCAGAGCCTGCTCTGGGCCCACCACTGTGGGCAGGATCCCATTGAAACAAGGCGGATGCGTCCTGAATTGGATGGCATACCCGCTCTCGATTATCCGCAGGACCCACTGAGATATATTCGGCAGGGTCTTCCACCCTGCCAGAAAATCTCTAGGGGTACCAGCCTCTCGAGGCTGGCCTCTGGAGTAACAGGTACTGCAGACACAGTGCCCTGTAACAGCGCACTGGCAGGGAACAACTGGTTCGACAGTTCTGGGCCCCTCCTCGGAGGAGGCGAGCGCCCCTCGGGAAAACGCTCGCCAAGGCCACCCCGCTGAGGGCACCAGGAGAAGCTCACTACTCCCCTGGTGGGGACCCCCAGCGGTTTGACCCCCCTGTCAGGGTCTCTTAGACAAAGCCTTCTTGGGTGTAGCGACAGGCCTCGGAACTGTCCTACCCCTCGAAGGCCCTGCCTGTGAGCGTCGCCCCCGGCCCACTCATCGTGTGGGGGGCGCCCGAGTAGCGACACTCACTCTCTGCTGCGCCCGGTGTGCCGTGCTCGGCGCCGGGCGGGGCTGCCCCGTCCGACAGCCCCGCGACGCGGCTACGACGGGGAGAAATTTCTGGAAGGCAGCTGCCTGCCTTCTCTCCTCCTGAAACCTCTCGACGACCGAGCCAATAGCAGGGCCAAAGAGGCCGTCGGGGGAAAGAGGCGCGTCCAGAAGGAAGGCTTTCTCCCTACCTCTCATATCAGAGAGGCTTAGCCAGAGATGCCTCTCCGTAGCCACCAAGGCTGCCATAGCACGGCCCACTGATTTGGCCGTCTCCTTAGTGGCACGAAGTGACAAATCCGCCGCCTGACGAAGTTCTCGAACATCATCAGGACTTACCGTCTCCCCCTGAGCCCCGTCGCTAAGCAGCTCTGCCTGATATGCCTGTAGAATAGACATAGTATGCAGGCAGGAAGCTGCCTGACCCGCCGCCGAACAAGCTTTGCCCACCAGCGCCGAAGTAGTCTTCAACGCCTTGGAGGGCAATGCCGGTGTCCTCAGAGACGATGCCGCGGGAGATAAATGGCTAGCCAGTATCTCCTCCGCGACCGGCATCGGTCCGTACCTATGAACATTAGCCTCGGCAACATTAGAGTACATATGAGTCCGCGGATTAAACACCCGGGACGACACCGGCTTATTCCAGGACCTCGACACCTCAGTGTGGAGGTCCAGGAAGAAAGGCAAACACCGGCGAGGAGGTAAAGCACGGGAGGGCAAGAATCGTTCATTCAACTTACTGGTTGAAGCAGACTCCTGCCTGTCAGCCGGCCACTCGATGTAGAGCTTCCCCACAGCTCGGGTGAGTACCTCCAGCAGCTCCTCGTTCGCGGGTGACTGAACCAACAATTCAGCCTCCGCCTCGAGGTTTTCAACCTCCATTTCCTCAGAACTGGACGGCTGAGAAAAAGGTGCATCCCCCAGGGCGGAAGAAACCCGCGCGGGTGCTTCCGGACCCCGAGCTGAGGCACTGGCTCTAGCAGACGAAGACCGAGAAATTGCAGAAGCCGTCTCGGAACCGCATGCTAGATCCGCTTGCGAACCCCACGACGTCAGTCGGCGCCGTGCCTCGGCAGCGGCGGGACCTGAACCGCGGGGAACGTGAACCGAGCCGCTTTCCTGAAAAAGCGCCAGGCGAGAGCGAAGTGTACGGATGGCGAGACGGTCGCAATGCTTACAGCTAGCCTCTTCCAGGGCTAGCTGGGCATGCTCCTCTCCCAAACAAACTACGCACAGAACATGTGTGTCCCGGCCCGTGAGAAAGCGGTTGCAGGGAGAAGCACACTGTCTGAAACGCCGCTCGGTTGCCATAATCGCGGTGAGCTCTTGTACATAAATGCCAAGAAAATTTCTGAATTAACAACGTAATAGCAGAAACCCGCGAGGACTGTCACAACATGCACTTGCTGAAGCAACAAAAAACTGAAGGTGCCGGTAATTAGGGGTGCTTTTATGACTTCCTGGTCGCGACGTCACACGTCTGTGACGTTCCGTCACGCCATTGGACTGATTACACATGTGCTTCATGACGCACTCACGCAGAGCGTTCCCATAGCGTTTTCACGCAGCTCGAAGTTCCCTGATAGGGAACTTTTACCCAGTGGAAAACCAAAAAAGCAGAGTCGAGTCAAGCTGAGGCGAGCTGGTTCTGTGCAGTGGAAAAGCGCATAGACGTAACAACATAAAAAGGAACTAGGGTGTGACATTTTACATTTTGCGCATTTAGCAGACGCTCTTATCCAGAGCGACTTACAATAAGTGCAGGCATGACCACACTATGGAACCGACCGGCACTAAAGCCATGTATCAGACCCCCTCCTAAGGCCCCCTGGACCCATAAGGTTGTGTTGCAGGCCAAGGAGCTGATGCTACCTGACAGTTTCGGCTTCCAATCTGCCTAACCCTCAACCCTCCCGGTGGTCCCTTTCTTATAAAATAATCCAAGTTAAATAGATCTCTGCATTTAATAAATATTAAATGATTATAAGTTCACCAGCACAGCCAGAAGAGGATTGGCCACCCCTAAGAGCCTGGTTCCTCTCTAAGTTTCTTCCTAAATTCGATCCATCCTATCCTAGCCGCTGTATATCAACTTCAGACTGGGTGTTTGCAAAAGCACATTGTGAGAACTTCGTTGTAAAAAGGTCTTATGAAATAACTGTGATTAATTGAAACTTGATTCTAGACCCGAACCACCAAAAAATAAATACTGGTTGCATTTCTCCTGTCACCCTCACATTGGATTTTAAAGAGAGCTTGAGATTGTTTTTGTCAAGGTAAAAAACACGTCCTGCAAAACGCATGCACCATTTACATATATATTATTTGTCAATAAAACAATTGTGCTATACATTAAAGAAAGAACCAGGACCAACCCGGCTGCATTTAAAGTTTAAAAAAATACTTGGAAGTGAATCTGCTAATTGACTGATCTGCAGTCCGTTCATGCTCTTGCCCTTTTCAATTGCGCATGCTCCGTGCGTATCCTTCAATGTGCCCTATCTTGACAGCAGATGCTAACCCACGATAGCTTTGACCTGGTGACGGAACGAGAACAGTGCTCAGCTCGTCGTATACACCGCATTCCTCGCTTCCCGGCATAATAATATTGGTATGAACAAACTACTGTTGATGTAGCTAATATTAACATGTATTTTTATTTCATATAATGCTGTTAACTGCATGGATAAATGGTATCCTTGTCATGTCATTAACCTGCACGTTGGTCCAAGGTTAGCTATTAGCAGCAGCTAATGTGTGCTAAACCGCTACATGGGCCTGTGTTATTACTTTCTCCATCGCTGTTGAATGAACGTTAGCTACATAGCGGTTATCTATATTATCAGTCGTTGGCAAACCCCTCATTGCTGGGGACACTGAGAGTCTCACAGTTTAGTTGTAGTCCTCTACCAGCTAACCCAAGTCTACCAGTCAAGGCAAGGACTTAATAATAAGTACTACTTAAACTAGACCAGTTGTTTCAGGTGTGCTACCACCACTTACTTTAATACATGGACCTCAGCAGGGGGTCCCCGGCCCTGGAGAGGATGAGACATTACATAAGATTAGACAATGTTGTCTTACTGTCCAGTCCCAAGTATATGTTTGAAACTCACAATATAAAGGAACTTTATAATATAAAGCTTTTTAATAAACATGTTAAAAACAGTGCATAGAGTGCTGTATTGTTATCACTGAACTCGGGTTGTTGTGGGCGTGTAACCAACGCGTTAGCCACGGCAGGCTTCTTTACTTAGCCTACAAGTAGATTGGGTTAAATTAATTCACTAGATCCTGCGCAATACGTGTCTGACGTTGCGGGATAACGGAGATTTGGTGTCAATATATATATATATATTTTAACTTGTGTCCTGATTTTTCATTTTGCAGTCGTAACAACAACGTCTATTGTATTGGCTATTGTATTGCTAGCCGCTCTCAATGCCAGCTAGATAACTTATCCAGCAACGTGTCTTAGAATGAACAAACCAATCCTTATCCCGGTATTAAAAGTAACAAGTAGTTACGCTAGTACCGTCTAGTACAGTCTATAGTAAAAGGCTAGTACAGTGTATAGTAAAACGTGGTGTATTTTTCTTAAGTGAACGTTTGGTTTAATGTGGTATTTAAATCGAACAACTGGAAATGTCGTGGTTTGCTCATAATGCTGGTTTTGTGATCCCTAATATTGTTACAATATGGTTGTTCTAGAGCCATAATTAGGGCCTAGGATTACAAAATACTGGTTCCAATTGTTGAACCGGCGTTTTGACGTCATTTTATTAATGAGATTCAGGTACGAAAAAGTGTCGAAAATGCCATAAAGCATCTTTAGGTTTATGATGGCATGTAGGTCAAGCATATTTTGTCAGAGCTCTGGGGATTGCCAACCAGGAAGTGTCCTGTGGCCTGCTTTGAGTGTGATGGTGTTGTAGACCCAGTTAGCAGCCCAGCTAGCATCATGGGCAAGGATAAACAATAGCTTAGCTCACTCACTGGGATACCAGTCACATTGCCTAGCTACCTAGCCTCCCAGCATTCCAGTTGCCAAGGATACATGCAGCTCTTCCACAGGGATGAATCACTAGGGAAAAAGTGACTGCAGGCTGAAAGAAAGTTAGTCACACTGCAGGAAAGACGCCGGCACACCACAGTCATGTTTGAATCATGTCTGCTGTTTGCAAGATTCTTCAATATCAGCCTCCTCTGAAAAGCTGATCTATATAAACTATATGAAGCAAGCATTGCAATGAAGAACAAGTCTGCATATGTTTACTGTCCTGGCTTCGCTCATCCTCCAGATATGATGTCTGTCCCTCCGTCATACTCAGACCTAGGCAAGGCTGCCAAGGACATCTTCAGCAAGGGCTATGGTGAGTCAATAGTGAGACTTTTGCATACCTGATGATTAGTAGCCACGATGTCACGCTACAAAGCCGTCTGGGGAGTTGGCTGAAACAGGAGCGAACAGATTAGGTTATGGCCCGAATACCTACAGATCAGCTGATGTGATGTGTAAATTGCACTTGTCTAACCGTAATGGGTTGTTAGAAAAGAGAGAAAAACATAATGTGTACTTTAAGATGTCATAAACCAATTGTCATTCTTACTTTCTAACAAGTCTTAAACTATTCCAGCCATATATGTTTTATGACCACAAGTCTCCTTCCAGGCTTCGGTGTCGTAAAGCTGGATCTGAAGACCAAATCTCAGAGCGGAGTGGTGAGTTGTCTTCTTCTGTCCTTTCACCCCTCTACGTCCTTCTAACCTTGTGTTCCAATTTGATCGCTCTCTTTCTTCCAGTCTGTGGTTCTGCAATAACCTTTTCTCTGAAATTCTGAGCTTTTAGGGTTCACAGGTTGCTAGGCAATGCTGCTGGGTTTGCTTGGCCCTATGCTTCAGGATAGAGATGTATGACAGGCTGGTGTGTGTGGTAGCATGTGGGGAAGACGTCGTGTGTGGATTTGACTGTCTATTTTCCTGTCTAAACATATGCTCTGTCCCACTGCCTTCCTGCCGCCTTATGGACTGCTCTCTATTGTAGATGGTAAGACTCATTATCCCACAATGCACTGGTGTCTGTTTGTGCAGCATGATACGTGATGTATACAGGAAGATCCAGAGACGGACTGTCTGATGTCACTGTGTTCTTCCTACAGTACTGGTGGCCTGTTTGTCTGAATGATTTACCGGATGTCAACCAAGCCCTCTCAGTTGTTTTCTCATCCTTCTCTTAGTCCAACTCAATTCAGTGTTGTGTGTCGGTAATAAACATCTCATCAGTGTTGCTATGCAAATTGTTTATTTCTGTCTCTTGAACTTGTTTCATTTTGTTCTCTATCTGTCTACCTGTTTTATTACATATCCCTTCAGACTCTCTCTCTCTGATTGGTTTCGTCCTCCTCTGTTTATGGACCTTTGTGTTTATCCTCTCTTACCTGTTTTTTTTCTTTTCACATCGTTCCTTCAGGGTGTGTGCTTTTTTCTTTGCTTGCCCAGATATCTCTCCCTTTCTCTCACATTATGCATTCTGTTCAAATCCCCCGGACCTCTTTCTTTTTCCTGCCTTTCTCAGAACTCTCTTTCCTTCTCATCTCTTCCCCCCCTCAGGAGTTTAACACATCCGGTTCCAGTAACACCGACACAGGGAAGGCGTCCGGTAACCTGGAGACCAAGTACAAGATGAAGGAGCTGGGTTTGAGCTTCAACCAGAAGTGGAACACTGACAACACCCTGTCTACAGAGCTCTCTGTGGAAGACCAGTTGGCTCAGGGCCTAAAAGTGGCTCTGGACACATCCTTCGTACCAAACACAGGGTAAAACTGTCTTTTGTTCTTGTTAATTTTGTGGACACTTCTGTCAAGACTAACTTACAGTAGTGAGAGCCTACCATTTCATACACTTTGTCTTTTCACATAGACTGCTTTCGGTTTTGATGTGGAAAAGTTGCAGTTACTACAGATGCTCTAAACACTAGGCTATCTTCCGCTCTGTCTAAAAAGCCTGTCTCCTCAATTGTTTTTGTCAGCAAGAAGAGTGGCAAGCTGAAGACCGGCTACAAGTGTGACCACCTAAACCTGGGCTGTGATGTGGACTTCGAGGGCCCCATAATCCACGCGTCAGCTGTGGTGGGCTACGAGGGCTGGCTGGCCGGGTACCAGATGGCGTTCGACACGGTCAAGTCTAAATTGGCTCAGAATAACTTTGCCCTGGGCTACAAAGCTGGTGACTTCCAGCTCCACACCAATGTGTGAGTATCTCAATGCGGGGAAACACAGTTTATTTAACACTTCCCTATGAACTTGGAATTTCTAATCGGTACTGCTAGTGCGTCTGTCTAGAGAATCATTTCGGTAATACATCTGCGTCATCGTTGGAAGTCACTGTGCTCCAACAGTTACATTTGCATTGCGAGTAAGCCATTTGACTAAAGGCAAATTAATAATTTTCCTATCATTGTACTGGAGTCTCTGTCATACAAATTGCGCACGACTTTGTGTCTGATGCGTCTTTACAGTCCAGTACAGGAAAACTACTTTGCACAAAAGTTTTGAAAATTAAAAAACTATATTCATTTTAATCTGTAGTTTGTCATTAGGAAGAGACCCAAATTAACTTTAATTAAAATGAAAATAGTTGGTTTACAGTCTGGATCAAGTGATAAATTACAATCTTTAGTAATGAGGGGTCAAACATTATTTATCTTATATACCATCAGTGTGTCCCAGTTAAGAAAAATAATTGAAATCCTCCTAAACTGTTGGTTGGTTTGAGCCTGTTTCTGACTGTGGACTTCTCTGCTGTCACAGAAATGACGGGACCGAGTTTGGAGGTTCCATCTACCAGAAGGTGGATGACCAGCTGGAGACGGCGGTCACTCTGGCCTGGACGGCCGGCAGCAATAACACACGTTTTGGCATCGCAGCCAAATATGCTCTGGACAAAGATGCTTCCTTGTCTGTAAGTAACTCACAAAAACACACTACGTTGTCTATACAAACGCAAGTTACAGGCTTACGTTCCACACTGGCTCTTCTCGTGGCCGCCTACAGTTAGTTTAGATTCACACACACACACTAACACACTCTGTGTGCCTCCCGCTGCAGGCCAAAGTGAACAACGCCAGCCTGATTGGAGTCGGGTACACCCAGAGGCTCAGACCAGGTGGGCGATGGTCTATTAGACAACATAACCTCCATAGCAACTAATGATTGGTTAAACATCACCATTCACCCTGAAGCTGGTTTTCTGGACTGAGGAACTGTTGTTAGTTCCAGCTATTGTTTAGATTACTGGTCATGCTTTTTCTTTCTGTGTGCAGGTGTGAAGGTGACTCTGTCAGCACTGATTGATGGGAAGAACTTTAATACCGGCGGGCATAAAGTGGGTCTGGGCTTCGAGCTGGAGGCATAGTGGCACTGAGAACCAGCAACAAAAAAACAGCCCAGAACCAACCAACAACCCACCTCCTATTCCCAACCACATAGTCCATACCTGACCACATAATCCCGTCTCCTCTCCTTCGCACTCGTCCTCTTACACCAACAGTGTTTTGGTGGTAATAGTCAAATATGTGCTAGCGTGTGTCCATCTTGACTAAAGTGGTTAGATTACCTGAATGAATAAGGGGAGGGAGAGGGAAACCGAGAGACAGACATTCTTTGTCTGGTTTATTCTAGTTTTTCGTTTTAGATAGTTAGGTACTACTTGTCATGTGGTTTTAAAGGTAGTGTTTCAAAGTGGATATGGTTGGCCACTACATACCTCCCTGAAATGACTTTGTACTGAAACGCAGTGGCTGGGTTTTCACTTCTGACAGGTTACTTCTGGTTTCATGGCCATACGGGTTTGACCGAGACAGTCCGTGAATTAATAGCTCATGTATTCTTCCATATGCGTGTGTATAAATTCCCCATGGTCTTTAATTATTAAGCATATCGGAAAGAAATAGTCTGTGAAACGCACAAGACTTGGTAGGGTGGATGGTGGGACACATTTTAAACCTGGTGTTCTCTTGGTAAAAGAAAGAGTGTATGGTCTGTTTATGTACTGATTTAAGTATCAAATATTGATCTAGTGTAACTTGCTTTTGCTGTGGTCACTCAGGGACCATAGTGTCATTTTAACCCGCTTTTTTTTCAGTTGGTGTACTTGAATTGGAATTTCCCGACTCAAACTGCTGAGCTAGTTTTGGTGTCCCCCGGGTTGATAAGGCTGGTTTTAGCCATAAGCAGCAGGTCAGAGTGAGACCCCTTCCAGATAAGCCATGTTAAACTGCAACTGTTGAGGCCAACTTTCTGAAGGAACCATTTCACCACCTGTAGTCTGCTGTTACTGACTAGGAGACCTGTTTGTATGAGAGGGCATGGGTGATTTCACATACAGCTCTAGAAATAAAAGGACCACAGGGAATTACATGCCAGGATCTGTAACTCACATTTGCCTCTCTGTTTCATGTTTTTTTGCGGCAACTTATTTGGACAGTTGGTAGGTGAAAACGATATGGTGGAATCTTCTGTAGTTTAGCTTAGGTGGCATTTCCACTGTTCTGTTTGGATCTATTTTGTCTCGTTAAGATGTTTAAATCGCTTGAAGATTGATGCAGACATGAGAGTATTTGAAGTCACTCCAGAGTTTTACCATGCTAACCCTGCTTTGGACTGATCCGGCTGTCATTGGTCCCAGTCAGTACACTTTGTACATAGTATACATATTATTGTCTTGAGTTTCAAAAGTGTATAGTCAGAACATTAAGGGACCATGTCAGAGCCAGTTGTGAAGGTTCAGTCCCTCATTATCCCGAGTCATTACCAAGTATATACTTTTTCTCAATTTGGTGTCATAATTATGTCTTTGAAATTGTGTGTTCAGACAAAGTACCTCATTTTTTTTTCCAAACAATGAAACTCTAATAAAGTGAAACCACATTGTCTTTGGCGTGTACTGTCTTTTTACGGAAATCCATACGGCCAAGTTACAGCCACAGTTGCTTAAGCTGTAGTTGGTAAAACAGCCACGCCAGCTTTGCAATATCAATTAAATGAAGTTAGCGCAGATGACGAACGGGTTTCCCCGTGGCGTTGAGTGCGAATACAGTACCTCATTGTTTTATCCCCATTCTGCACAAAATGGAAGTAAGGACAGGGAAGCAGAGGCACCGTCTACATATTTAGTCTTAACAGGTGAGAACAGTGTATTCATAACATTGTGTGAGCGTTAATCTGACAATGACCCGGATGGGGTGGAGTCATTCACATGGGGATCTCGAATTGCAAATTCATTCTGAAGAAAAGATGTGTTTCAACCGGCTGCAGAAGCTGCATCAAAAGAAAAGTTTAGGAAACCACGACCAAGTCTTATCAAATATACATGATCTTTACTGTTATCAGTGCATGTATAAAATACATAAAATACTGCCTGACGATGTATTCCCTAGAATTTACCTTGCGTTCTTTATTGTACAGGGCAATCAAATTTGGTGTCTTAACTTTGACGTTTTTAATAAAACAATGTCCTGCATTCTATCAACACAATTAACACCCAATATTTTACAAAAGTTGATTTCGTATTTCAGTCAAACCAGTAGACCAACATACTGTTGTGTTGCACTCAATGACAGCCCACACAGTAGGCTATATCATTAGGACATAGTAATGGTCATTTAAGGTTAATATTAGGGGCGATATGTTGATTTGTTATATTGTATTATAACAAAACACCCACACTATATCTACATTGACGATGATTATATCTCACAAATTTCATCCACCAGAATTTTGTTTAAAATAATGTCTCAAGCCAAACGAATGATAGCAGATGGTAAACGAAATTCTTTCTTGGTTGTTATAACTCTACCCAGTTTACTCAATTTCTAATCAAAAAAGCATTCAAACACTGAATAGTGTAGCGATCACTGTGCCTTTAAAATCTGTCATGTTTTTAAAATGTCAACAATGTGTTTTGAGCTTTTTCAGGCAGGTGGATGAAATAAGAAATACATTTTCCAGTGACAATGTGCTACAGTTGGTTTGAATGCCAGCTGGTGTTGCTGTAATTCTGCAATCTCCCACAGGTTCGGAGCAAATTAAGGATATCGCCTTTAAATATTGTTCCCATTGTTCAAAAACAGACTCCTAGCCCAAAATGAACATAGGTCAGTAGTACAAGTTGGTCACGTCATATTGTCTATTACAAAAACACAGGCATCCTCATTTAGGCTGAATTCCAGCTAGACTTGGAAAAAGAAGCAAATCTGGGTCACAAAAAGTTGCACAAGGCAGAGTCAGTTTAGCTATGGTCCTTCAGTGTGGGAGTGTGTTTCTGTGTTTTAGTCATCAATGGTGAATCAGGTTAAGTGACTACACATTGCCTGACTTACCATGCCAATTGCACACGTACATGTACATTTTACATTTGTCTAAAAGCAGGAACATTATACAAATCGGGACATTTTACACAACATTTTCATTTGAATAATTGAAATGTGGTGGTGACACAGGGCTAGCGTTGCCCCTAGCAGTTGTCATGGTCACAACCAGACCCACTTGATCCCTAAACACTTGATTAACCGCAAAATGGTAGAATGGCCACCATGGTGTTCCACCATTCCAACAACTCAAAATAATAAGCCTTCATCATGGAGATACTTCTTAATCTCAGTTTACAACAATGCCTTCCCCACCCCTCACCAAAGGTGGGATGTTAATGAGAACATTTTCTCCTTGGTTGTGGTGGATCACAGGAAACAACCAAATCCTTTAGGCTCCGAAAGGCTATGGGGCCAAACCAGTATTTTGCCCCACAGCCAAATTAGTTTTTCCGGAGACATGCTTCTGCGTACCTGTGTCATTGTGCCTTCCTGCAGTGGGTCTCATAGCAGGTTCACTCTAGCCACTACTTGTTTACATCCTGCCACAGCATACTCCGTCTCTCCTACTGCAGGGTAGTACTCCATCTCCCCCGCCAGCCTTACAATGTTGTTATGGTCCGGGTAGAACCCCTCCCTCGTCATCTCATCCAGGAAGCACTCCACCACGTGGCTTTTCTCCAGGAGGGTCATGGGTAAAAGTTCAGCTTCTGCCCAGAGCGAATGGATATTCTCCAGAGTGTTGCGCAACAATGGGGTAAGCTCTTTGAGCAGATTGCTGTAGGTCCCTGATGTGGACAACATGAAGTTACTGGAGGAGTTGTACAGCAGCTGCTTTGTGATGTGGTTGTGCCCATGGTTGCTTAGGAACAGGTAGACAGCGTTCAGGTACTCGTTGGAGTGCTTGAAGTGCACCAGGTCCCTCAGCACATCAAGAAGTTCCGGGTAAAGATGCTCGGACTCGTCGAAAATGAACACCGGAATTTTCTCCTCCTCCTCAGCTCGCAGCACCATCTCCGACACCAGGATCGACAGTGCTCGGGAACACTTCCACACGTCCTCCTCCAGGGGGCAGTGGTGCAACACAAAATACTGGAGGACCAGGGGCTCCCCCACTACGGAGCGGAAGTGCCCCGCCAGAAGTCGCCCCAAGTGACTCTTTCCCACTCCGCTCGGCCCGTGAATGGAAAGGACCAGGGGCTTACTGTGAACATAGGTAGAGAGGTAGTCCCTCAGCTGGGTTAACAGAGCGTCCATCGCCCCCTGCTGCCCAAACACCTCCCTACGCAGAGTCTTCTCTAATCCCTCCAGGTCATACTTCAGGACGTGGTCGTCAAGGTTCTCTATTGCATTATACACCTGGGTGAGGGTGAAAGGAAAATAACAATGACTCATACCTCAAAAAAGGACACGGCGAAATGAGTTGAACCACTCCCAAACAAACACGCGCAAAACTCCTTACCTGGAGGAAGAGGATAGCGGACAGGAAGAAGAGGCAGTGCCTGGCTCGGCTGTGTTCCTTTACGACTGGGGCCCTGTACCTCCCTCCACTGGGAAACATGACCCGCCGCGACTTCTTCATCTTCTTCTTTGGCATGAGCGAGGAGAGGGTCATGGCGGAACTGGTTGGGGTCAGCCCATCAAAGGTGAAGATTTTCGGGCTGGTGCGAACGGGAGCCCCGGTGAGGGAATCAGCCCCAAACCCCAGTCCTCCTACGTCCATTCCAGCCAACTCCAGCCGTCGTTTCTTCATGGCCTGGTACTTCTGTCTGATTCGATGCACAGCACGGAAAGACGCCGATAACTGGGAGAAACTCTGAGTGCATGACCCAGTAGCCCTGGGTTCAACATCTCCGTTACTATTTTCTTCTATTCCTTCGTCCATCTCGCTGTCCGCCCAGGAGACTGAGTGTCTGACGTACACACCCTCGTCTTCCATCTGAGAAATAAATCATTCATTAGATTCTGGATGGTTTTTATCTTTTTGTTGAAAGAAAAATTTGTTCTACTAAGAGGTCCTAGCCAGAATGCATGTTAATGATTGACTATTTGCGCTTAGATGCCTTGTTCTTGATCCATTCACATTCTTTTCGTGATGCTAAAGTTTACGCCATGGTTGTAGATATACTGTGGTCCTAAATTAAGGCGGGAAAATCCGGAGGGTTCTGTCTGCTGCAACTTCCTTCTTTGACATTATTGTCTTGAAAACCAACTGTCTCTACTTGAATGCTTATTTACATTGTCAGACATCTTCCTCTCTGGAAGTACATAATACCATGAGAATGTGTAATAATTGTGTAATTATCGAATGTCTAAAGAAACTTTTAAACTTTAGTTCAGAAATTGTTTGCTGCTGAAAGTATTACACAACTGCAGATGTATCTTCGTTGGTGTGTGTGTGTGTGTGTATGTGTGTGTATATACTACCATTCAGTCATTTCCTCCAATCGGATATGGTCAGATTGACTGATAAAGGTTATAGGAATTGGTCTTGTTAAAACCTTGCAGTTGAGACAAGCATTCTGACTTTATAGCAATACAAACCACACAGTTGTTTGAGCTCAGTTTAGGTTTTAACCCATAAATCTTGCAAAACTAGCACATTTGTATTTTCCTTGGAACCAGTATCCACAACATGGACTTGTGTGGGTGTGTTGGCCAATTAAGGTGTCATGCTGGTTAAGCATTAGCCAATGGGGCGGCCTTAATGTGTGTCACAATGTCATTACAAATTCTAATGCTTTTGTAGTTTCACAGAGACCCAAAACAATTATATACATGGGATGTTATTTTCAAGTTATTCTCCAGCAGCTTAAATATTAATTCTCAGCTTTAGCTAACAGTCAAGTCTCAGACTCAATATTAGTCATCATAGTCCGTTTTGACACAACGAAAGTATGTTTGTGACGTTAGAGAAAAACGAGACAAACAGAGCTTACCAGCAAGAGTAATAGAGGCCATTCAACTAATTTGCTTACCGGCTGGAATGAAGTTACCGTGTTTCTTTTGTGACGCTGGTATGTTTCAAAAATTTTCCAAAGGTGAAATTGAGTGGAAATGTATCAATTGCAACTTTTCCAGGTGAAGCCTGTAATGAACGCATAAAGGCGTCACTCCATCAAATGTACTGGGGTTGGGTCATGTTCTAAAAATAGGTATGACGGGGCAATGCCAATAACAGCAGATAAGATCTCAGGTCCTGGTCGACTAAATTTAGTAAATGCACCCATAATGCATTGTGTGTGTGTTCTGGTGTATGTGTTTTGGCACCTCACCCCTCTGTCTTCCATGCAGCCTGAGGCAACATCTGCCTACATCGTTTTTTCTTAACATTTCTACCGGTATATTTAATAACTTTAAGGTTAATGCCAGGTTAATTGATCCTGTCCTGCTCAAAAGAATAATAAAAGTAAAAATGTCATTTCATTTTAACCCTTAGCCCTGAAACACCACACTGTGATGAGTGCTCTCACCCTTTGTTCTCTACACCAACGACGATACTACCACAATGCATCTGTGAAAACTATTCCAGGATCGCGGATGACACCACCCCTATCCGTCACATCACTGCGGTTACAGAGAAAATAAGCTGGAACATCACACAGACAACGAGGAGGTGTGTATGATCATCAGGTAGGGAGAGTTCACACACACAGTGATCACCAACAGATTAGTACATCTTTACCTCATCACTTTTTGGTTTGAGCCTGCCTGCCGCTGGGGTAATCGGCAATGCTGGGGGCAAGTTCAGTTAACTGGGTCAGCGCCTAAACACCTTCAATACTCCCACCTCAGTCAACCACCGTATGGCACACAGGTCATGGCGGGCTCTCCACTATCCTCCAGTAAATTTTGCATGAAGATGCCACATCAGTCATGACATAACCAGGTAAAAGTTAGAATATAGCAGTCAGCCTACACCTGACCACGAGCAATCTAAAATGCTGCACGGTAGGGCTACAACAATGTTTTTCCTTCAGTCCGATTAAATCGGCTTCGAAGGCAGCTTCAGCGTCGGGTTTGCAAGAAAATGTCAATGAGATAAAATTTGTTTATTCAAACTTGGGAGCTCGGGTCTGCTGAATGACTATCATGTAAATGTAAAAACAAATACTTGAAATGCATGATGGGTATCATTCCAGTGAAGTCCACTCCAGATTAGACTGTACAAATTGTTTGTTCCAAATTTAGGCTGATCGAAACCGGACAATCGGGAACGTTACAATACATTTTGATAAACGGTAAAAAACAACGAACAGCAGAAGTATTTTAATAACAGACAGCTATGGTCGATTTTTTTCCTTGTGCTACGCTGTGCAACTTAAAGAACCGTTTTTTCAGTACAAGCGCTACAAGGACGCTATTTTCACCACAAAAAAGTGAGTGCGCAACGTGCAATGTATTGAGCCCTGCAGTGTGTGGATGGTTGATTCAAAACTGGTGTGCCAGCAACAACACAACGTCTTAGCTTTTTTGTGAGCCTGGGCACGGAACAGCTAACTGGAAGTAGACAATCTGACCGGATCTCCTCTTTCACTTATAAGAAGGGAGTTTCCCTAAGAAATGTGTACAGGCACAAGTAAGTGCAATATTAATAAAAGCCTAACGGTTGACCCTAACGCAGAGCATGCCAATCAGATTTGATGAGGGTTCGTCACATATTGTGACAGGGACAAATGAAAGGAAACCCTGAATACATGAGTGGAGGAACATAAAGTAATTAACCTTCTAACATGCGCTGGGGCATGTACTGTATGGAATGGTTAAATTAGTTTAAAAAGATGTGAATCATCTGGTGAATCACATGCCATGGCCTTAGCAGTCACCAGATGCCAACTCAATAGAACATTTATGGGACATTGTGGACCAAAGTGTTAGACAACGCTCTCCATCCGCATCATCATGACACAGAATGAGGGAATATCGTTTGGAAAATGGTGCTCTTCGCGCCTGTAGAATTCCAGAGACTTGGAAAGTCGATGCCAAACCCCATTAAAGCTGTTTTGGCAGAACTTTTGGATTTGGTTAACAAACGGTCCAGATTGAGGACACAATGATTTCTTCATTTCTCAAAAACAAGAATATACTGAAGGCAAATTGTGAAGGAAAACGCAAACACAAGCAAACTGTCTCTACCCAGAATAAAAAAGAGGACTGGGAGGCCACAGTGCACAACTGAGCAACTACCCTACAGAGCTTAGCCACCAAAGAAAAGGAGAAGGCATCGATCAATAATCACCCCTAGCTAATATAACAGCAGTATATCCGCCTATGCCGGGGCACGTTGGATGAGCATGGTGCTGTGTGTAGACCAGGAAAGTGGAGCTGTGACACAATGCAATTACACAAAGGACATTCCACCATTCCACATTGTCTGCGACCAAACGTGTCTAGCTAGTCTGGCCAGGTAGTTTACCTAAGAACCAGGTTTTCTTAATTTTAAATGACGAGACTTGTGTGCCGTGCTAGACCGGGTGATATTGTATTCCCTCCGCATGTTGTGGCCTGAGAGGGTGTAAATGCATTCCACGCATTCTAGAACCTTTCCAATATTTTTTCCCTGTTTGCTTTCCGCTCTTCTTGCACTCTCCAACCACAGCTCTCTCTCTGTCTGCTGACATTTCCTTTCTGGAAGGATCCTAGCTGCTGTCCGACAGATATGCACGTGCACACGCGCACGCACACACACTGAAGTCAAAAGTCGGGCAACACAGCAACAAGAAAAGACGTTTCAGGCAAGTTTTTTAAACATGCTTGATATTACAATTAGGCCTACGAAGATATGACTTCACATACATTACTTCCACTGTTGTACATGTACAAAACCCAACACAGCTTAATTGAGTTCAGGATTGTTGTTTTACAAGCTTCTGTAACTGAGTGTCAGAAAGAAAGAAAGAAAAAGGCGATGGTGTGAATTTGGCTAAAACCCAGAGACAGCTGCGAATACATCGGAAAAGCCGCACGCAATGAAGGGACCCGAAGTGAGGGGAAAGAAGGAGAAATGATTGAGAAGAATAAATGCAGAAACAATAGAAACGGTGCTTACCTTGAAAGTATAGGTACTATTAAGCCTCCTACAGACTGCTATATGTACCGGGCTCACTCCATGAGTTCTACGGGTCAGGCCGATAGAGTAGTGGGAACTCTAATAGCGAACTGGCTTCACACTTCTAAACCCGTTTTCTCTCGCCCCGCCCACCTCCAAAGACCCCTCCCCCTTCACAGACTCTTCTTTCTCGCTCTCAATCTCTCTGTATTCGCAAGTGCTCCCTCTTCCGGTTCTCTATGTATCCTTTTCTTTCGTTGAGGTAAGAGTGAAAATCAGGAGAATGAGTGCAAAGCCATGGGGACTTTTTAGTCAATAAAGTTTGCTTTGTTAGAAGACTTATAAGAGGCGGTGTGAGAAGTCATTGCATATGTTGTGTCATTGACTCACAGCAAATGTACTGATGTGTTAATAGGATCTATGTGAAGGTTATTATAAGGGCCTTTTTAAAACAAGATCTAATGTAGCCTATATGAATGTTATGTTAACATAATAATAAAGGCATTTTAAAGCAACATCCATGTGAAGGCGATGATTGGTATACAGAAGCTCAAAGACTGATAATAAAAGAGGACTGTTGACGGTTTATTACATTGGCTAGTATGGAAAATACCTCTCCTTTTTTGGACTTGAATGGGTAAGCGTGTCCAAAGTTTTGACTGGTTTTGTGTATATAATAGGAAAGTTTAATTTTGAGTGAATAAACTCTTTAAACCCAGACCTTCCAGTAACAATATTACAGTCGAAATAAAACAAAACGGACCACAACTTGACAAGTTAATGTCACTAGTATGTCTCGTACTAGTCAGAATGAAAGTTTGAGAAATGTGTCAGCGGTGGGTACAAAAATGCAAAAATGATGTGCAATATCCGAAATATCGACACATACAGCAGGACTGTTGACGGTTTATTACATTGGCTAGTATGAACATGTCTGTTATTGAGCTTGGCTTGCTGTCTGTATGTGTGTGTGTATTAATAAGTTTGGAAACAGGAACACGGTCAGTGTGCTGTATGTGTCGATATTTCGGATATTGCACATCATTTTTGCATTTTTGTACCCACCGCTGACACATTTCTCAAACTTTCATTCTGACTAGTACGAGACATACTAGTGACATTAACTTGTCAAGTTGTGGTCCGTTTTGTTTTATTTCGACTGTAATATTGTTACTGGAAGGTCTGGGTTTAAAGAGTTTATTCACTCAAAATTAAACTTTCCTATTATATACACAAAACCAGTCAAAACTTTGGACACGCTTACCCATTCAAGTCCAAAAAAGGAGAGGTATTTTCCATTTTTCATCTTTAATTTCACCACCCAGTATACTCCCCAGTTTCCTCAATTTCTTAGTTCAATGAAACTGTCTTTCCAGGAAGTAAACAAGCATAATAGCAAAAATAAATACTCTCAAGATTATCCATGTTATAGTTTATAGAGTGAAAAAAGCAAAACTTCCCATTGAAAAAAGCAAAACTTCCCTTTTCATCATTGAGCAAAGAGGGGATTTAGAAGTAACACTGATATACTGTACATCAAACTCCTTGACCTCTCTATGGCCTTATTAGTGTCTAAAGGACAAGGAGTTATTTTGCCAAGCAATAACACACGCTGACATTCAATATTCACAGTCAAATACTCATACATAAGCTCACAAACAAATGTCCAAGCATGTGCACTCGAACATACGCACACGTACACATGCACACAGGTGCACACACGCACAGGCTTAAATAATGTCATTTTGGTGAGTCACTTCCGCCGGCGTTTGACATCTTTTTCGCTCTTCACTTCCTGGTTGTGCTCATTCACTTCCCTCTTTTGGACCGCCCCCTGCGTCCTCGGCCGGTGGTGGTGGAGGGTCCTGGGGTGGCTGCTGCGCCAATGTTGATTTGACCTTCCTGTATCTCAGTCCTAGTCTCTAGAGGAAGACCTTCAATCTGCTGCTGGGTCTCTAAGTAAAACATGACATCTCGCAGCTGTTCCTGGAGCTCTGATATCACACCATCCTTCCGCTCGCCTGGAAGAGAAGGAATCTCACTTTTTAGAAATTTATCATTATTGATTCGTACAACAGGCTCCAGAAATGGTCTTTTGTTGCTAAATGGGTAATTGTATTGTCAATTTACTGAATATAGTAAAAGTGCCCTTTACTCCCAAATACAGGAAGTATGTTTCTGAAGTTCCTGAATTCCCGTCACGCCTAAGTTTAGTCCCCCGCTCCACCTCACCCATCTCTGAGGCTTTGCGCTCCTCTTCGGCCAGCTGGGCCTGTAGCTGAACCTGATTGGCTCTCAAACAGCGGTTCATTTCCTGTTCCTCCTTCAGCTCTTGACCCAGCTTCATCACACGTGTAGACAACTGACCACACCTGCAGGGGGGACGAGCACAGAGATAAACATTTAGATATCACCACACCTACATATGTGTGGCACAATGGACAAGGACAGGCTCTCAATGACCAACATCCACCCCTCTTGCCTCCCCCTCCTGTCCCAATATGAATGTATGCTCTAGCAGATTCAACACACTCCAGAGGCTCCACCCACTTCTTGTCCGTGCTCTGTTTGTCCTTGGCCAGCTCTCCCAGCCGGCGCTCCAGGTTATCACAGCGCTCTATGGTCTCCTTGAACTTGGCTTTCATGTTGTTGATCTGGGGCACACAGAGCATCAGTGAACACATGCCGAGCATATGTAAACGAGACGTTCAGTTGTAATACAGGGTTCATCTTCCATTTGTAAATAATTATTGATATATACTTTTTTCAACATCAATGTTGTAATCCATTTTGTTGGTCAGCAACTGAAAACCACAATGAAAACTAATTTAGTTCCGGACAGAAACAGTCCTTGGAGGGTGAATACATAAAAAAAGAAACTTCCCTGTTGAAAAGGCTAGACTTCCTGTTTTATCAAGCTTCTGTTTGCACTAGGTTATTCTTAACTAAGAATTACATTTATTTGGATTGTCTTATATCCAAGCGGCTGGCCGAGTCACTGGCTGAGTGAGGCCCTGAGTTAAAGTGGCCCTGGGTGAGTGACTCTGGGTGAGTGGCCCTGAGTGAAAGTGGCCCTGAGTGAAAGTTGCCCCGGGGGTGAGTGACTCTGGGTGAGTGGCCCTGGGTGAGAAAACCCACATTACTCTATCAAACTTGTCACACAAAATGCATTGTAAACGAGCGTATACTTTTAATTTAAGACAATAATGTGCTGTTTTAGCTGGGTTAGACACATGTGCTCTAAAGGAGAGTTGCCAGTGTTATTAGTCACAAAAACCTGGGATTCCAGAAAATCCACATTGCAGAATTTACCATTTGTGCGAGTCTTCTGGCCTATTGATGACTTGTAGTTTGTCAAGCTTTCTGTGGATCTCACTACTTCCCGAAAAAAAATGATCCCACATCAGCCTTTATGCTAAATGGACAACAGAGAAGACGCATAGATTCCTAGCCTCTACCTCCTCAGCAGTGTCCTTCTCCAGATGAACTATCTTATTCTCCCAGTAAATGCGCTGGGACTCCAGTTGGCTTGTTAGCAGGTAGGAATACTGAAAGAACAGAAAATGATGTCAATTTTTGGGAGAAAAATGTGCTGTAAAACCCTGTGTGTATGGATCTGATTAACGTGGTATTTTGTCTCCTAGCACAATAACACGTCAGTCATCAGATAACATGGAATTCCAGGATGGCTGTCTGCCATTTTCTTAATTTAAATGTTTTCTTTTGCAAGTCACATTTTCCTTAACTCTTGAAAATTGAGGTAAAAAAACAACATCAGGACAGGGCGGAGCAAAACACAGCCACCCAGACACGTGAGGTTAGGACAGGGCGGAGCTAAACACAGGGCAGAGCTAAACACAGCCACCCAGACATGTGAGGTTAGGACAGGGCGGAGCTAAACACAGCCACCCAGACATACGATGTTAGGACAGGGCGGAGCTAAACACAGCCACCCAGACATGTGAGGTTAGGACAGGGCGGAGCTAAACACAGCCACCCAGACATACGAGGTTAGGACAGGGCAGAGCTAAACACAGCCACCCAGACACATCAATTTAGGACAGGTCGTAGCTAAGTATAAATTGAATTTGGTTTGGGTATGGGACAAGCAATATCAATGGTCAAATAGAAGCTCAGCCCCCTCCATTGACTCAACCAATTATATGAATTCCTGCATTCATGACTGACTAAATTCAACTCCAACGTGTCATGCACAAACACATACCTCTAATTGCAGTCCATCTATCTTGTCCTCATGGCACGTTTCTCCTTCACATCCATACTGCACCATCTTTCCATCAGTCTTACTGGCCACCAGTCTGTGGACATAGTTATCTGTAGCACAAACACACTTTTTTTAAATCAAAGCATCAAATACATCACTCTGTAAATGTTATATAGTCATGTGAAAAGTAAGTACGCCCCCTGGAAAGTAGTCTTTTTCTTTATATATATTTGGACACATGTACAGTACCAGTCAAAAGTTTGGACACACCTACTCATTCAAGGGTATTTCTTCACTTTTACCCTTGCCTCCACAAACACCCGACCAAACTGACCAGAGATAGTCTGAGATCAGTTGGATTGCAGTGCGAAGAGGAAGTTGCCAACAAGTGCTCAGGATGTGTGAGAACTCGTGACTCAGTGACTTTGAGTACACCATGAAGCTTGTCAACTGAATGGAAAGGCAAAGGGTGGCTAGTTCAAAGATCTAAATAGAATCTGAAATAGATTGCTTAAATTAACTGTGACTACCTCAAAAAGCTGGTTGAGAATGTGCAAAGCTGTCGTCAAGGCAAAGGGTGGCTGCTAGGAATTATTTGTGGATGATTCCGGTCTGCGCCATTTGCAAAACAATCTCTCTGTCCTTCAAACTTTCTTTTTAATAATAATAGCATTAAAAATGCCCATACAATATCAATAAAAAATGTGAAATACCCTTGTAGGTGTGTCCAATCTTTTGACTGTTACTGTACTACGTTTGGCAACATTCCCGTTTTGTGAAACACTGCTTGCAACAGAAGAACTTCATTAACAATTCTAAAGCATTTAGGTCCTAGTCTCATGCGTGGGGGTTGTTTGCATCATGGTTAGGTTAGGAAATGTGAGGCCATCTGTCAGAAGGCTAAAACTGAAACAAACAAGGTCCTTGCAACTACACAACAAAGCCCAGATCTCAATTTAATCAAAATTCTTTGTTGGCCCATGCATGCAAGAAAGCCCTGGAACATTCCTCTGTTGAAACAGTACTGTAGAGCGGGGAGGGGGGAAATCCTCCCAGTCAATGTAAAAGAATGCTACAGTAACAGGCTAAATTAAGTTATTTCTGCCAAAGGGGGCAAAACGAGCTATTGATCTAGAGCCATACTTTTTTCCAGCACAATGAAAATTGTCTCTGTTGATTTTTGATGAATAAATGATTGCACAGGGCTCGTCATTAAAGGCCTCATTATGCTTTTGCAACAACTCCACGGCGTAGCTACGCCGTCGCTCCTACGGCGTCGTGGCCGTTTTATGGTTCTGCGTCGGGTTGCGTTGCATTTCACCGCCAGATGTATAATCTGACCAATCACAGCCCTTGTGGTCTGCGTCGGCTCGACGCGTAGTTACAATTTTTTGGAGGTGCACGTCGAGCTACGGCGTAGGGGTCTGCGAGGGTACGCCGTCGATTCGAGTGATGTTTTACATTGCACTGGGTCTTGCAGTCGTTATTTCAATTTTCAAATACAGCCGTGTCGTGTGTGGCAACCGCGCTCATAATATCCAACATCAAATGGCAAACATAATGTAAGTTAAGCGTAACGTTACTCTATTGTGTGGTTGACGGACCCAAGTGTATCGTATCAACCGAACCGTGAATTTTGTGAACCGTTACACCCCTAATTAAGAAAAGTTATGTTCTATCAGTCATTTGCCTACTTACGCAAGTCACAATTTCCAAACCCTGATAATGTACATACTGTAACTTAGATGATGCAGAGTTCCTCTTTCAAGTAATGACACCCCTGTTCAAGTGCTGAGCATTAAATTAACTGCACAGTCTGTATGTTACCAAAGTATTTTGGGACGGACCTGCAAAACAGTAACTTACATAACGTGTTTAAATCTGCAGAAGTTGTATAAATGTTGTATGTAACAAATATATTTTTTTAATAACACCTAAATTGTTACATATATATACATATACACATATATATATCTATCCTTAAACAGGAGGAAGACAAGTAAAACATAGTGGCTGTCATCAGAATGAGAGAACGATAAAATATAATCTTATATTTTCCTATCTTTTCAGATGAGAGATGTGAACGGTTCAGGAGTTTGGTGACACTCATGAAAATTTACTTGGTCCTGCCAGTCAGCACAGCTGTGTGTGAGAGGGTTCTCAACCATGAAACGCATTAAGTCTGACTGGAAGACCAGCCTCAGCTCAGTCCAGCTTCAGAGGCTGCTATTTCTGTCAGTAGAGGGCCCAAAGTTGCAAAACTTTGATGCTGGATTGGTGGTGGAGAAGTGGTGGACCTGCAGCAAAAGGCAGCGGCGCCCAGGATTTAACCCCTGGGAATCAAGGAGGTGTCGGTCCGAAGATACAGAGGATGAATAGTGTTCCAGTTATGTTGCCTATATTACTTACCCTGCATAAAGGTCAGATCGTTTTATCACCTCTGGTGATAGACTGCACACCAGCGTGCAAAGTATTACTTTGTATTATTGAGACAAAGTCCATTCTACTGTTTCAAATCAATTGTATTGATAGTGTGTTTATACTTTGTATGCTTTCAATTTGCAAAAATAAAAATGTAATTTATAAATCTTTACCCGGACAAGTGACTTTTGTGCATGGACAAGTGAATCATAAATTTACTTGTCCGAAGGACAAGTGCCTCAAAAAGTTAATGTCAAGCCCTGATTGCATTTCTTAAATTGTTTACCTTTTAGACGTACATAAAGAAGATCACTTGAATGTACTTTACAACTGTACCTATATAGACACAGGAAAGTGAACTGTACCTCCGGCGTAGTCCCAGACACGATGGTTAGTCAGTTGCATGGCGTATGTGTGTTGGGTCTCTTCAAAGTGTTTGTAGGCATGACGACTGACGTAGCGCCCACAGCCAATATGACCGCAGATGAGACAGATCCACAGGTTCTGAGGGGAGACGTACACGAGAAGACATTAGCGTGACGACGCCAGTGCAATAACGCCGGCGCAATAACACCAACGTGTATATTCCAACGTGACGAGGTTAGCGGATAGACCTCATAAATGACAGCAGTGCCTGTACATTAGTTAACATTGGTTTTAATGTGTAAATGACAGGGGTTTACCTCCTGCACTCCGCATTCAAAGCACTTGTTCTCCTCAACGGGCTCTGGCGTCTGGCAGTAGCGGCACACAGGACATCTGGGAAAGAAGGGTCAGTATACTAGTCAACACCTTCACACACACACACACACACGCCATGACGGTCATTTACTGGTCAGGGAGCGCGGAAGGATGGAGACACACACTGTCTAGTTGTCCAATCAGGTTTCACGTGTTCGTGCGTGTCTGCGATTCCATTAGGAAAATGCGGACATCGCAACAACAGACACACTTTCATTTACCAGACACTTTAGAAATGACTTGCTGGTTCATACACGTCGGGCTGAGTGGCAGATTAGGGACTCGGGGTGCACAGAACGCTAGCTCACACTGGGATACCGAGCGGATACAGAGTAGGCCTGCGATGTAGCATCACAATAAACAAGAACCATGTTCACCGCTGTGTCTCCACTCACTAGATCTGCTGATTAATACCACTAACCATACCGTGCAGAAAAATAGGTCGACTTGGAGGACTGCAAAAAAGGGTAAGGCCGCCACATGCGAAACTCACTTTGTCGACTTCATACATTTCCTTTCCTCCCTTTGCACCATTTAATGTAAAATAAGGTGTGATTTAGAATAATTAAAATAATAATAAAAATACCCAAAACATGTTTCAATGGTGACAGTATTTCCATGTGATACTTGCCAGCTAATAAAACCCATGTGTGTGTGTTTATGCCGGTATTTAACTCACGAGGCGTCCTCCCAGCGCTGCAGACACAGACTGTGGAAGCTGTGGTTACAGAGTGTAGTCAGAACCCCGTTGACTGACTCATCCATCCTCTCCAGACACACTGTGCACTTCGGCAGTTCTGTCAGCTCCATCACTGGGAGACTGGCACCCTGGAGTTGGGGCGAAGGCAGGGGTGTGTTTGTTAGCTGTGAATGTCTGAGTCCTAAACTCTGTCCTCAAACCAAACAGCTTGACATTAATTAGAACCTGACAGACTGCAATTAGTTGAAGGTTTGATGATTAGTCAGATGGGCTGTGTGGCGTAAAGTTAAATATGAAATGTAGGAGCCCAGTAAGAAGTAATGGAAACCTTGACCTCCTCCGGCTCTGTATACAAAGCCCTTGTCAGGAATTCTGGGCCCCCTGAAAATACAGATGCCTCACAACAACATTGACATATTGCATCAGTGGGCCCTGAATCACAGCCACCTTTCCCTGCGTACGGCCCTGGCTGTACATACCTGCTCAGACTTGATGACCTCCGCTCTTTCCACATAGACCAGCTGACAGACTGCATCCTCTATAGAGTTGAAAGTACGGCCGTTACACGCCGTGTAGAAAATATCTGCATCAGCCTGGAAGTAGACAAGGAAAGGGTAAAGGGCGAGTGGGAAGAAGAGAGATACAGCATATAATATAACAGCTGGAGGTAGAGATACAGCATATAATATAACAGCTGGAGGTAGAGAGGTACGGCATATAATAAAACAGCTGAAGGTAGAGTGGTACGGCATATAATGTAACAGCTGGAGGTAGAGATACAGCATATAATATAACAGCTGGAGGTAGAGAGGTATGGCATATAATATAACAGCTGGAGGTAGAGAGGTACGGCATATAATATAACAGCTGGAGGTAGAGAGATACAACATATAAAATAACAGCTGGAGGTAGAGATACGGCATATAATATAACAGCTGGAAGTAGAGAGATACAACATATAAAATAACAGCTGGCGGTAGAGAGATACGGCATGTAATATAACAGCTGGAAGTAGAGAGATACAGCATATAATATAACAGCTGGAGGTAGAGAGATACGACATATAAAATAACAGCTGGAGGTAGAGAGATACGACATATAAGATAACAGCTGGAGGTAGAGAGATACGACATATAAAATAACAGCTGGAGGTAGAGAGATACGGCATATAATATAACAGCTGGAAGTAGAGAGATACAGCATATAAAATAACAACTGGAGATAGAGAGATACAACATATAATATAACAGCTGGAGGTAGAGAGATACAACATATAAAATAACAGCTGGAGGTAGAGAGATACAACATATAAAATAACAGCTGGAGGTAGAGAGATACGACATATAAAATAACAGCTGGAGGTAGAGAGATACAACATATAAAATAACAGCTGGAGGTAGAGAGATACGACATATAAAATAACAGCTGGAGGTAGAGAGATACAACATATAAAATAACAGCTGTGTTCTGTTGTGTTCACTCATCTTACCTGGCTGCTGAACTTGATCAGCACCATGTACTGGTTAGGGGTGGAGTCACGTATGATCTTCATGTGCTCCATCACGTCATAAAAAGGCGCCACAAACTTCATGAGGTCATGGCTGGTCATGGTGGAGGGGACAGTCAGAATACACAGCATGGCGCTTCGACGCACATCCTCCGTCAGTGATGTCATCTTGCTGCGACAGGGACGGAAGAGGAAAACCAAGTTGCCCCGATATGCCAGTTAGATGCCTACGTCTACTGACTGACTGAAATGGGAACGATTTGAGGAGCGGGTGGGATACAGGCTCCTCGTTGTGCCAGCAGATACTCACTTGGTCTTGTATAGGTGCATGATGCCGTGGACGATCTCCACTGAGGGGTTTCCACTGAAGAAGGAGATCTGGTCCGGAAGCTGCTTGGAGGGCGAGTCTGGAGCCGTCTCTGTGCCGTCGGCACTGCCCTCGACACCGCACTCTTTAGCTGATCCCTGATTGGTGGCGCCTTCGGCCGAGTTTTTCCCGTCTGGCTGTCCCTCTGAAGGCTGGGTTTCGCCACCTTCCACACCCTCCGCCTCTGTCTGCTTGACCTCTCCATCTACAGATGACAGGCACCATGATGACTAGACGTTTTTATCCTTACAGGCTGAGACGAATCACAACCACTATATTTTTTGTCAGTCATTGATGAATCTCAGTGCAATATGGAATAACAAGGGATGGGCTGATCGATGTGTATAAGGCCCCGGGTTTGTGCGGTGAGAGTCTCCAGCAGGTGGTGCTAATGTCCTGAGTCTACCCCTAATTTGCGACTTGTGTTATTGCTGATCAACATGTACGTTTTGAACTAAAACGGTTGTGTGATGTTTTCAATTGGTTTGGACCTGACGCAACCTGTAGCAGTAAAATCATAGCAATTAGAAACTCATTGGCAAATACATATTAATGTGTTTTATGACATAAATTGGTTCTCCCAATCAGCCACTAAAAAAGGGAGGTCATTAGCTCATGGCTGATCACTTATTTAAAGCAAATATCCAATTAACTAGATCTCATGACACGCCTACATATTAAAAAAAAATTGTATCAACATTCCAATATATTACACAAGGTTGGGTTCTGTCTTTACACCCGACACACCATGCTTCTTACCAAGGTTTGGTTCTGTCTTTACACCTGACACACCCCAGCTTCTTACCAAGGTTGGGTTCTGTCTTTACACCCGACACACCACAGCTTCTTACCAAGGTTTGGTTCTGTCTTTACACCCGACACACCCCAGCTTCTTACCAATGTTGGGTTCTGTCTACACCAGACACACCCCAGCTTCTTACCAAGGTTGGGTTCTGTCTTTACACCCGACACACCCCAGCTTCTTACCAAGGTTTGGTTCTGTCTTTACACCCGACACACCCCAGCTTCTTACCAAGGTTTGGTTCTGTCTTTACACCCAACACACCCCAGCTTCTTACCAAGGTTGGGTTCTGTCTTTACACCCGACACACCCCAGCTTCTTACCAAGGTTTGGTTCTGTCTTTACACCCGACACACCCCAGCTTCATACCAAGGTTTGGTTCTGTCTTTACACCCGACACACCCCTGCTTCTTACCAAGGTTGCGAGTCAAGGTTTCAATGACCATGTCTCCCATTGCTCTGCTTCCGATATGCTGATGTAGGACTGCCGCTCTCTCCAGCTCTGTCTTTCCTGTTAAAGAGAGCCTGGCAAAGCCCAGAGCTTTTTCCTGCAAATCCTCATCCGACATATTCTCTTCTAGAGGGCAGAGTAAAAGGGAAAGTTTGAGTGAGAAAGAGGGAGAATAGGGTAATACAATGCTTCAAATGTATGGAGTAAAACAATACCTATAACCACCATCAACCTATGTGAATGGGTACTTATAATTCGCTGAGTCACTGACGTTAGTGAAACAACACAAATTATTTCCAGCAATTGTAACCTGAGCAGGTTTCAGCTGCCTAGAGAAGGTAATGACTTGCCCTGATGTTGAGGCTCAGTGAATACAATTTATTTAGGCTATCTAGCGGACTAAATTATTGTACTGTACTCCCGCGAGGAGTAGAGCAAAAACCGATGAAAGATGCTACTCTTTACTAGGTACCTATAAACCTTTCTAACTACATCTGAGGATACCTAACTGCTGCTAGCTGTAGCTTGTCAACTAGCAAGTTATTAACCCGTAGTAAAACATACATAAAAAAAACTCACCGGAGGTGTATTGGAAATCCCGTGGAGAGAGAGATTGGTCTGCGAGCTCCAGACGGACAACTACCAGTAATACACTCATGTGTTAAACAAGAATGAAGATTCTTCTCGTCGAGAAAACAAAACAAAGACTGGTTGACAGCTTGATAGCAAACACGCTGGTGCTATCGTTAGCATTCACGGGAACAAGCCAAGTGCATAGAGGGACTAATGGTGACGTTGAACGAAACACTAAAATAATGACATTCTAACTATTCACCTCATACTACCTTTTTATATAACAAACCCCCATGGACATATTTACATTCACTTATTTACAGTTGTTTCCAGAGTTCACCAGTTAGCTAAGGAAATCGATCGAACCCTTTGAAAATCTCTTCCGGGTTGTTAATTCTGACGTCATGGTGGAAAAATAACCAGCTTTTGGTTCATGAGTGTACATGTATAAACAATGACCTCGCTTTCCCTTTTTCCAATTGAACATACAAAAACGTACATGAATACTCAACGAACAAAGAAGCACTTAATATAATTAATATTTGTTTGTCCCTTAATGTCTTTATTTAATGTCTTAATGTACCAGTTGGACGGATTTTCTTTGTATACCAATTATGCTTTCGGTACTTATTGTGACACTGATTAATGTGAAATCGTACAGTTTCATAATAAAAAAACACAATGTCAGGGGTTGTACTAAAATACGAGGAAAATACAATATTTATTTTGCTAACATTATCTTTTCCACGTGTACTTGGCTTTTCTTCGGGCTATAATATCGCAACGCTCTGTTACATTTATAAATAAATGACAAATAATAGGAAAGACCTTGATCTGGGCAGAAGATGATTTATAGAAGGTATATTTAAAGTGATCTGGCGTGGTTTGAGACATGATTCAAGATGGGAGGTTTTGTAAAAGCCCTTCTGGGGGAATCTCAGGGAAATCCTACTGCCCCTTTTAATCCAGGCCGGTCTGACGCGGCTGCGCATGCGCAGACATATACCTGGTAACCTCCAACATGGCGGCGAGAGGCCATGTGCAAGACCCTAACGACCGAAGACTCAGACCCATTTACGGTAACAATTAGTGTGGAACACGCACATATGTGCGTGCTTATTATGTTTTTTTAAATTATGTATCTATGTACCGAGGCGGGCGTCTTGTCCATACGTTGTGTCCGTGTCTCTGTGGGTACTAGTACCGCGGCCCCCTACTTCCACAGTCCTGTCTTGACTATAAATTTGCCTGCACCGCCGAGTGACAGTGCACCTTGAGTGATTGTCAGTATCATATTGACAGCACACAGTATTCTAAATTTGCCAATGGATATTAAATATGCAATGAGACAATTTTCGTTAATGGAGCCAGAAAACCCCCCCACATATCCAGGATAATTTTTCACTAAGGAAGTTCCGGTCTCCTATTATTTGACAGCTAACGTTAGCTAGCTTAACTTAGCCGTGCTGCTACTAGCAAGCTTACAGTAGTTAGCATCAGCCAAGGTAGATCTGAGACGTATATGATACTAGCAAGCTAACAGTACTTAGCATCAGTTATGGTAGATCTGAGATGTATATGATACTAGCAAGCTAACAGTACTCAGCATCAGTCATGGTAGATCTGAGATGTATATGATACTAGCAAGCTGACAGAATTTAGCATCAGCCATGGTAGATCTGAGATGCATATTATTCAGTGTGTAAAATATCAGACCCTTCGGTACATGTTACTAACTAATCGGTTACTACGTTGTCAGTTCGTGTACAAAGTATTGATCACAGTTAACTTGCAAGTTAACGCGATCTGCTTCCGATGCGGTTGGGCATCTTAAGACTAGAGGATTGTCTGATGTCCTAGTTTGATATGTCTGGTGGTGGTTGTGTAGATGCTTTACGCGTTAGCTTAACACAAGACATGTGTTTACATGCAGGTCTTGCATTGTATACGGAAAGTTCGCCGCAGTACGACTTTTAATCGTAAGGTTTGTTGTAAACGTATTTTTTATACGTTCGTCTAGTCGCATCTGGTTAAAGCTAAGCTCTGCTGATTATAGTCACGTGAACCAGAAAATCAACGTGTGAACTGTGCGCACTCGAGGAATTTTTACCCTTCAGAAAAGTACCTGCTGAATGGGTTACTTGTTTGTTTTTTGTTATAGGGTTGTCATATATAATAAGTACACTTGGCTCTGATTGGGGCTCATGGTTTATTAAGTGTAGGTAATCATTCCGGACAGCACAAGACACCATTCTGTCTGTCTGGGTTAATTTTGGCAGCCAGCTGCCCTGAAGACTAAACCCCAGGCTTGCATTGGAGAACAGACTGTGTATTTTCGTTTTTAGCATACGTGATCCTCAAAAGAATGGCAGAGGTCAAAACACTCACACGTTCAGTCAGTGACACATATGTATTCTAGTAATCACACTCTCCGGTACCACAATACACACATCCCCAAACAGTAGAACCCTCCACTGAAGACAAGATTTACACCCCTATACTTAAGTTTGCAAAGTGATATATCAGAATACATTCGTTTAATCTATGATCTTTTTGTTTGTACCTGTCTCTCCATCTTTTACTGTGTATTATGTTGGTCTCCATACTATGGAATTGTCAGTGGAACACCTTTTAGCACCTGAGAATTTTCCTGGTTAAGTTATTCAAAACTTTTTGCAAGACAATAACAGCTGGAAACCCTGTTCTGTGCGTTATGTGTAAAATGGTTAAGTGTAGGTTGACCTGTTCTGTCGTGTCATCCCTCAGACTACCTGGACAATGGCAACAACAAGATGGCGATCCAGCAGGCTGACAAACTGCTGAAGAAGCACAAGGATCTGCACTGCGCCAAGGTGGGTGGACCTCCTGCTGAATATAGGGCACAAGATGGAGGTCCATTTTACCTGTCTGGTCAATGGTCAGGATGACCCTGTAGTCTTCTGCCCTCCCCCAATGACAGCGGCGGCAGTGCTGGTGTTATTAGTGATGGTGATGGTGGTATGTTACTTACTTAGGTAGACCTACTTGTCCTTAGGTGTTGAAGGCCATAGGTCTGCAACGAACAGGGAAGCAAGATGAGGCGTTTAACCTGGCCCAGGAGGTGGCCACCCTGGAGCCTACTGATGACAACTCTCTGCAGGCTCTTACTATCTTGTACCGAGAGATGCACCGTCGTGAGTACACACACACACACACACACCATCTGTCTCTCTCTCCGGAGGAAGGTGTAGATGACCCCCATCCCCTTTTCCCCAAAGCTGAGTTGGTGACTAAGCTGTATGAAGCGGCCGTAAAGAAGGTTCCTCTCAGTGAGGAGTATCACTCTCATCTGTTCATGGCCTACGCTCGCGTTGGTGATTACAAGAAAATGCAGCAGGTCAGAACACACACACACACGCTGCAAATACATGTCTACAGATGTCACGTGACAGTGATTCATATATCTTTCGGTGTATAGTGCCAACTCATGTCTCTGTCTCCAGGCAGGGATGGCTTTGTATAAGATCGTTCCTAAGAACCCCTACTACTTCTGGTCTGTCATGAGTCTGGTCATGCAGGTAGGGATGCTGCCTTTTCTAGAAGGAGAGATACGACAGCTTGTTGTTCGACTGAGGTGGTCTGTCTGTGTCTCAGATTTTCTGTTGGCAGTCTGTCTTTAGCTGTGATTGTGTGTGTGTGTAATTGCTCTCTGGATGTTTCAGGCCATCTCAGCACAGGATGAGAAGCTGGCCCAAACCATGTTCCTGCCTCTGGCTGAACGCATGGTGGAGAAGATGGTCAAGGAGGAGAAGATAGAGGCAGAGGCTGAGGTGCAGCTGTATTTTATGATCCTGGAGAGGCTGGGAAAGTGTGTTGAGGCTCTCAACATGGTCCGTGGTCCTCTGGGAGGTAAGTGGTGTGTTTTTATACACACAATTTAGATTGTGTGTTTGTTTGACAGACTACAGCTATTTGCAGCTCCTGAGTTGTGTGGTGTGTCCCCCCCCGTAGAGAAGTTGACCAGTGAGTTGCAAAGCAGGGAGAATAAGTGCATGACGATGTACCAAAGATTGCAGCTCTGGCCTGAATGCAACGCTCTGTCTTACAAGCTCCTGCTTAAAAAGTGAGTGCACAGTTCATGTACAGTTTACATTTACAGTCATACAGTTGCGGACGAAAGTTGCATTGGCATTCTTGCCCTTTCAAATGCATGTTTAAAAAATAATTAGAAGTTGACCAAAGTGTTCATGCACAATTCTCGATGTCATTCAGTGTATTACACCACTTTTGGGTTCATTAAGAATCATAAAATAAACAGAAATAACATTGATGGCATTCATTTATTTTGGGGTAATTGTTCTGCTGCTAGACTGGTGACCTTTGACCCAGCTTTCTGATACTAGGTTTGACTCTGTGTTTTAGTGTGTGAGTATCAGCGTGAACCTGTCTGTCCGTTTTCTCTTGTGGCCATGTTTAGAGTGGTTGGCTACAATGGCATTATCATTCAACTACAAACATTACTTACGGTGGCAACAGGAACATGATTTGTCTGCAGATGGACTTGTAGGCTTGATATTGACCATGCTTAGCTACAATCCCTCTTCCATGCTCATTATGGTACCAACATTAAAATACAGGGCCTTTTTTGTGTTATACACAAAGCTGTTAATTGCCATATGGTGAGGCATACTATGAATTTCAACATTTGTCTAGAAATTGCACAACATTTGAATAAGGTGCTGGAGTACCAATACTTTTGGCCTCGACTGTATTCATGGCCACATTAGCGGTGAGGTTAACTCTTGACTTTCTCCCTCTACCCCCCACTCCATTTCTCCCACTAGTCCTGATGATTGGCAGTTCTATCTTTCCTACTTTGACTCTCTTTTCCATCTGATGGACATGTCCTGGAGCCCACCTGCGGGAGGACAGGAGTGAGTACTCTTGAGAGAACATTTGATAATGGTTGACTATCATGATGTTTGGATGTGTTTATAGAAGCTGGACGTTTTACCTGCTGTAACAGTAGCCCCTCTGGTGTCCTGTCTATAGCTGCGTGGAGGGTCAAGTGTCGACCACGGTGGGGGACGCCGTGAAGTTTGTGGTGGACAGGATGGCAGATGAGGACAAGAAGGTCTCTCGTCCGCTTCGGGGACCCTACATGGCCTGTCTGGAACTTATCCATCGACTCAGACAGAGAGGCTGCCCGGATGAGAAAGAGCTAGGTACACACACACACACACACACACACACACACACACCTAACCTGGTTTTGTTGACTGTGTTCGTTAATATTGGTTGACGTCTTCAGGTGATCCATTGGAATTGATGGTTCAGTTCTTTGGAAAGTTTGGAGACAAACCATGTTGCATTACTGACCTGAAGATTTATCTACACTTGTTGCCCCCTGAGCAACACACACAGGTACAAACATAATATACACACACAGGTACAAACATAATATACACACACAGGTACAAACATAATATACACACACAGGTACAAACATAATATACACACACACAGGTACAAACATAATATACACACACAGGTACAAACATAATAAACACACACAGGTACAAACATAATATACACACACAGGTACAAACATAATATACACACACAGGTACAAACATAATATACACACACAGGTACAAACATAATATACACACACAGGTACAAACATAATATACACACACAGGTACAAACATAATATACACACACAGGTACAAACATAATATACACTGTACTGAGCAACACACACCTAATACATACACACACACACTGTACTGATCAACATACACAGGTACACACATTATACACACATTCTACTGAGCTACACACACATTATACACACATTCTACTGAGCTACACACACAGCTACAAACATAATGTACACACACTCTACTGAGCAACACATATAATGTACACACTCTACTAACACACATGGGTACACTATAAACTAGTACAGTTATCTGTGTGGATCACCTCCCAAACTCTTGAGTTGAATGCCATCCTATTAAGTTCCTGTGTTCTTCTCTTCCTGTCAGTTTAAAAACCAGCTAGAGGAGTTGGTTCCGTTGGGTGAGGCTGGTGAGGACGGTTTCAGGTTTCCTGAGGACACCAAGGTGTTACAGAGACACCTGTGTGTGTGTCAGCTGAGCCGGGCTCTGGGTCTGCAGCACGCTCTGGATACAGAGGGCAAACTGAGCCTCATCACAGAACTCAAAGCCCATTACCATCATGGACTCCACTTCCGTAAGGACAATATCACTCATCTTCCTCTGTCTATCCTCTTCCTCTGTCCATCCTGGTATTCAGGAGCACTTTCTGGGCGTCCACTGGCATGTTTCGTATATGTTATCACCATATCAGCAGACCGCCGGTTGGTGGGCAGCGTTCATGCCAGTTGGAATCCACGCTGTTATAATTCTGTAACACAGAACCTCATTCAGACGTTTGTTACTGTCCAACCCTAGTGTGACGTGTTTGCTTGTTTGTTTGTGGAACAGGGATGTCGTGTCTAAAAACAGAGCTCCAGTTCTCTGATATGTACTGTCTCATGGCTGCTCACGTCTACATTGACCTCTGGACAGACACTGGTGAGTCATTGTCTTTCTGTCCATCATCCTTCCATCTCCTCTCTTCCATTTTCCCTAGTTCTCAGTCTCAATTGCATACCCTGCTCTGTGTTAACTGTGTGCCTGTGTGTTGTTAGGTGATGAGAACATGCTCTGGCAGTGTCTAGGGCTATTAGAGGAGGGTTTGTCTTTCAGTCCCTCCAACGCCCAGTTCAAACTACTCCTGCTGCTCCTCTTCTGTCAGCTGGGGGCCTTTCAGCCTGTGGTGGACCTGTATTCCAGCCTGGATGCGAAGCATGTCCAGCACGACACCATCGGGTGGGTCTGCCACACCTGTCCCCCGTCTCACTGTCCCTTGTTATGTATATGTCTCAGTATGTATCGGTTATGTGTATACATAGTGGGTCCAGGCTATCTATTGGTTATGGTTCATTGTGTAAATCCTTGTATGGTTTTCCTCCCCCAGGTATCTGTTAACTCGGTATGCTGGTTCATTGGGCCAGTTTGCTGCAGCCTCCCAGTCTTGCAACTTCTCCCTCAGGTTTTTCCACTCAAACCAGAAAGATGTGAGTTCCTGTTTAAATATGCCTTATAAACCTATACTAATGCAAACATATGACAACATGTATCATGGGTATACCATCCCTTTCTACCGCTAATAGAATTGGTTATCAGTTTCTAATGTCTGTACAGCGTCTCGCTGGTTTGTTATATTTTGCTATTATATCATGGCTATGTGCTGTGTCCCCTTGTGTGTTATTGCTTACATGTTGGTTCTATCATGGCTAAGTGCTGTGTCCCATTGTGTTTTATTGTTCACATCTGTTGATGTTCGTACCTTTTTTCCCCCCAAGTCTGATGTTTGTTTTCTCTCCAGACCTCAGAGTACATCATCCAGGCTTATAAGTATGGTGCTTTTGAGAAAATCCCAGAATTCATAGCGTTTAGGACCCGGCTTAACCAGTCCCTGCACTTTGCTCAAGTCCGCACGGAGAGGATGTTACTGGACCTGTACACCGAAGCTGACATGTTAGTACACACACAATCATTTTTTTCAGTTTACTAATGTTTTTTAAAGTGCATAAACATTAAGGTGGTATCTGTATGCCAGTACATTGGGATTGATGGCACCACCTCTTCCACAAAGAAAGATGAATGAATCAGTTCCAGCAGCTTTGGACCCAAATCTGAAGACAACTCTTCCCAACATTGTGGAATCATTTTCATTCATGTTTTGACAGATTACGCCCATACTCTCGTTAATGTGGCTAACGAACCCTGTGTTTGTGACGCAAACAGACATATCTGTACAAAATAAAACTGATTGTATTGCATTAGGGTTGTCAGTGTCTGGCAAGTCAGCACACACACACATGCCTGGAACATGTTACTGTTTTGTTTCAGTACACTGACTCTGGAGGAGAGTGTGAAGGCCATGGGTGTGTGTGCTGAGGAGGAGGACATTCCTTGGGACAACATGAGGGACAACCGTGACCTGACTGTCCTCGTCAGCTGGGACCCGAAGGATAGGTATGCATGCGCGCGCACACACACACACACACCTTTGGCACAACTTCACCAAATATTTGTCCATGCCAGTCAGTAAAGAGTGTGTGTGTTTCAGGGAGCTGACAGAGGAACATCGTCGCCTGTCTCTCGAAGAAGAGTCGGTCTGGCTGAAGGTCCGCTCTCTCACGCTCCGCCTCCTCGCGTCAATGGCTCTGCATGGACACGCCCCCTCGCCAAGGAACTCCGATAAGACCAATGAGAACGGCATGTCGGCCAATAGCTCAACCCTCCAGAACCTCCTCTCCCAGCTAGACCAGACTCTACAGGAGGCGGGCCGGATTACAGAGAAACAGACAAAGGTACCCACACGGTACCTTCACAATCATTTCCTGTCATCAATTTGCATCCATCCGTTTGTTATCCTGTCCGGGGAATCAAACCAGCGACCCTGACATTGTTAGCGACGCGCTTGTACCGACTGCGCCGTGCTGGGCCACTAACTGTTGTTGTGTTGTTCCAGTACCCGTTCCTGGGCCCTCCCTTGTCCCGCCTGGCCTCTGCCCTGTCTAGTGGCAGCTGTCACTGTCAGGCCTCCACTCTGCATCTATTACTGACTCTACAAGAACTAGAGACCGCTGGACTGGGTAAGACGGGGCTCACCAGAGGAAGAGGAGGGAGGGATGCTAGGGTCCCCTACCGTTGGCCTCCAACCGTGTGTCCATCAACAGGAGCGGCAGGACTGGGAATGGGTGGAAGGGGGCTAGAGGAGTGTTGGAGAGGTTTAGGGGACAGTGGACGTGGTTGTCATTTGTCGTTGTCTTTGGTTTTCCTCGCCAGATGACTCGTCGGAACTTCAAAGCCAGATCTGTAACACCTTTAAATCCATAGTGGTACAACTGCAGGGTAAGACGCGTTGATGAAATAATGTCCGTCTGATCACCGGTGTTGCTGGACGATTCCTGATGCCCATCTTCTCCCTTGACATGCAGAGATGCTGAGCAGATGTAAAGGGGAAGTGTTGGAGATGATAGACAAACGATTGAAGACCCGACCCTCCCTCCTAGAAACGCTTGTCTTCTTCCTGGAGGTCAGAGTTGTCAACTTCCTGCTGTGAACGATGTGTATTATCACCATGGAAACAACAGACCATGAAACGCACAAAGCTGCACGTAAATGTTCTTTGGGTTTTTGACGTGTGTAATATTGTGCGTTTCCCCATCAGACTGTGTGTGTGGTGCTCTGGGTGGCAAGTTACACAGCCAGTGTCCTGCGGCCGCTCAAGTCCAGCCTACAGAAGAAGAGGAAGAAGAAGAAAAAGGACACGTGCACAGCCACGGTAATTCACCCAACCCCCTCCTGTTTCCACACCGCCCTTTACCTCTAATACCTCAGTCTCCACAGCCAGTGGTTCTGTGTGGCTCCCAGTTTACCTCTAATACCTCTGTCTCCACAGCCAGTGGTTCTGTGTGGCTTCCAGTTTACCTCTAATACCTCAGTCTCCACAGCCAGTGGTTCTGTGTGGCTCCCAGTTTACCTCTAATACCTCTGTCTCCACGGCCAGTGGTTCTGTGTGGCTCCCAGTTTACCTCTCATACCTCAGTCTCCACAGCCAGTGGTTCCGTGTGGCTCCCTGTTTACCTCTCATACCTCTGGCTCCACAGCCAGTGGTTCTGTGTGGCTTCCAGGAATGGACTGGCAGTCTACAGGGTGTTCTCACCCAGGCTCTGGACCACATTAAGGCCCAGGAGGCCCAGCTGACCGTACTTAAGCTAGCAGCCCTCACCCTGGAGGAAGGAAACCAGCAGACACAGGTGTGTGTGTGTGTGTGTGTGTGTGTGTGTGTGTGTGTCAGTTGCTTAAGCATTGCCTTTGTGTCTTTGGTTCAGACTGTCTCCTAACACTTGATCTTATTTCTCTCAGGAGGAGTGTGGGTTCACCCGGGTTGCCATGGACAAGGTTCAGAGTAGCTATCTTGGCTCATTGCAGGAGCTGGGGGACCTACTGAGGAAGAGGGCAGAGTCGCTGAAGAGCATTAAAATATAACCCATAACACTCGGCCACCATTATACTGTCAATCGGCTAATTTCACGCCGACCTGAAGCCTTCTCCTTGCCCGGCCCCTCTTGAAGGACATCACCTGCCACCAAGGCACCCTTGCTTTTACATTTCTCCATTTTCTTTTCCTTGCCCACGTCCATCACTTTTCCCTTGGGTTTCTCCTCATATAATGACACAGGACTCTGTCTCCCATTTTCACTGCTTTCGATGCAGAAGCACACATCTGTTATATTGTGATAACATCACAGGAAACCTCCAGCATCCTAGAGCCATAGGCATTTTTTGATGAACTACTTCAATAAATTATTGTACATAGTCTGAAGACGACCGAATATCAAATAATCAACTCCTCAACAGATCCTGAATGAGGAACCTTTCTCCCTTAGTTACTAATGGACTTCTGTACTCTCCAAGTCTGATCATAAAGGCCAAGACTGGTCACTGCGAAAAAATGCCTCACTGTAATAAAAGTTCAGACTGCTTGACCGAGATGGTTTTCCAGATCCTACATGCAACGGTCTGTTTCAAGAATGCACAACACTGTAACTTCAGGCCTTATCAGCCACCTGATAAACTGTGCGACTACGCTGATCTGGGAGCAGCCGATGGGAGAAGGGACTCTGCAGACCGCTTGGAAAGTCCCTCAGATCTGCCCTCGGATATGGTGTACCCATCGGGGCGACTCCGTCAGACCATGCCTGCCTGATATCCGCCCTCAATCCCCAACTCAGTTTTAACCTTTGTGTTTTGTTTGTTACTTTGAAACCCTGTCTGTAGTTACTGAAAAGCACCAAGTCAAAAACAATGACATTAGAATACCTGAATCTGAAAATGCATACAATACTTGAATGTATTTTTAGGTCTTTTTTTTATGCGTTTGTCTGTGGGTGTGATGTGTCTGGGTAGTTGTCACAGTCAAGTGGATGGATGATTTGCCATTGTAAAAACCAGAGAGCTCTACAACTTATAGTTAAAGTGTAGTAGCAGACAATGGCTAAAATCCAAAGATTTCTAGATGTGAAGGCCGCCAAATTGTCAGATCCTAATGAGAATTGAAAGGGTGATTAATAAGTAATATGTTCTGGGGGAAACTTAGTAGCTCTGCGGAGTTGCTCAGGGTAACTCTAGTCTTTGCTCCCGTCTGGCTTCAATGGTGATGGGAGGTGCACTGAACGACTCACAATTTATGTCACTATCACAATGTCTAGTAAATATTTTGTGTGTATTTCTATACCAAGTACATGGGTCATTCTGTTACATGACTCCACTTCTGGATGGCTGAGAGTGTTTTAGATTTGATCCTTTTAATAATGGACATATCCAGGTGAAGTGATAATAAATTGTGTGCAGTTCCGAGACATTTGCAAAGTTTTTAGTAGTTTAGTCTCCAGGGGCTGGTCATTAAATACAATTAAATGCATAGATGGGCCCTAGTCTTTGACTTGAATAGGGAATACCTGCAAAACATTTCTATGCATTTAGTTCTATACAATATTGCAGAACCCATGTAGCAAACTAGAATAATCAGCCCTTAAACTAAGGCACTAAACTGGCAGAAGTTTAGGATCACAGCCACTAGAGGGCACTACAATACTAATAACTGCAGGGAGCTGTTGAACAATACACTTTGGTTTGTTGTTTTTTTCCGGTCCTTTTTTAGACGAGGCAAGAGTGGGGGGGCGGCGTTTTGACAATCCTCCCAGACACACAACAGACTCCTCTAAAGATGACACATCGATGTACACAAACCCCAGGAAAGACAGGCTGAGTAGAAGTCATATCCTTGTTGAGAGAAGAGGTTGACAATCTGATGGGTCATCTCAACCAGTCTCTTATTTTAGGTAGAAAATGGAAAACAGAAACACTGGAATGTCAAAAGGAGTTTTTTTTTAATAAATATATCACGGTTGTTTGTCTCTAAATGTGCAAGCTTTTATACTGAAGAACAACACTAGACAGGCTGCAGAAAAGAGTTTTGTGTTCAGTTTTATTAGATATTCTGTTAAATTCCATTGTCTATAGACCTTGTCACAGCTCAGAAGCTGTGAAATGATAAAACAAAATGTTTTACATTCACTACTAAATTCCCCTGAATTTCACCGTAGAGACATTTTTAAGCATAATTAATCCTTTACTTTAAAGAAAAACAAACAGTAGATTTAGCAAGTGCTTCGTCATGATGTCAAGACCAAAACAGGATGACAATTGGTTGGCGGTAGTGAGATCCACACGAGGGACACATTTGCTCCAACACAACAGTAGCCCATGATCAATCTCATCAGTGGCTTGGTGAGAAGTGGTTGAATGATGAATTAGTGCTGGGCTATGGAACAATGTGAACCACTGGGGAGCACTCCCCGTGAACGACCAAACTACACCCGTGACTATTAGGAGTCTGACCATCGGATACATCTCCCTCCTAACACACAGATCCAAAAGGAATGGCTAAAATCTAGGAAGGAAACGGTAAGAACAATAAAATGAGCCAAGAGTAATTAAATAAAAATACAGTTTCACTTTTACCAGTGTCTCACTAGAGGGTGTCATTACCCGGAGATCAAATATCTGAAACGGTATAATGGGAGTACACTTTCAGCGAGTGTAAATGTAGACATCAAATATCTGTTAATACTGCTGCAAATAACAGTAGAGAAAATGTCACTAGATGGAAAAGGAAAAACGCCTTTGCTTACTTAGAGACATGCATTATCCTGCTGTGACACTGTACAGAGGTATGTGACACTGCTGATGAAAACCATTAGTGGGGTTACCCCCCAAAAGATAGAAAAAGTAAAACAGTCCCTGAACAGCACATGACCCTGACTGAGCTTACCAAATTCATCACACCCAATTGTTTACCTCAAACATGCAACCTGTGTACTAGACAGTACTGGCAGAAACAGCTCACCACATGGTGAACAGAGACTTCCTCTGTAGGAATACAGCCATGGACGGGTTGTGTCAGCCTGACCATAACTAACTGTAGATATGAAACATGAAAGGTCAACGATAGTGCTACTAACCTAGTAATAGCTTCCATAGGACACAGAGACCGTCACAAGGGCCATGTCTCTGTCCCTCCCTCGTAATGGAAGCTTAAATGTTACTCTAACATATTTAAAATGGTGCCATAGTCCAGCTATCGTCTCGATGCAACCAACATGCCGAGGGGCATATATTAGGGGGTTGTGCCATTCTAGATAATCGGAGTACACAGGATACCTGAACTACAGGTATTTGCTGCAGCTCTGAAATAAAGGGACTCATCTTAACACTTGAGGGTAAACATGAAAAGACCTAAATGTTTAAAACCGTAAACCGTTAGCAGAAGGAAATGACAACATGATCAGATAATGCAATAACACAGCAACAAACCACTCGACAACAGGAATCATATGTATGCCAAACCACTCACATCACAACGTCTCCGTAAGACAGATTTTCGCTTGCTCCGTCAGAACAACAATTGCCCGGGGAGGGGATATACCAAAACAGTTACTGTATACACACACCATACGTTATCCTCATTATAATCAGTATAGCAAAATAGAAGCTAGTTTGCACACGGACAGCCCAGCCCTTTAGTTAAAACCAGTTTAGGTCCATTTTGATTCGGTCTTATCGGGAAATGCATTGAAAGGCCAGTTGAAAATGAGTTTTAGGGCCAGTTGCAGTCACAACACTAAGCTTGTGTACCACGGGCTAGATCGGGTAGCAACACACACGCACACACGCACGCACGCACGCACGCACACGCACACACACACGCACGCACACGTCCTAAGGTGTAAGCACGGAGCCATCTGCAGCACATGCGGTGTGATTGGGAGCCCAGCTGAAGCTAGCAACAAATAATCAAATCATGCAGAAGCATTACATGTCACACGAGACAGCAACAGGCATGGACGAGCCCGGGTCAAATCAAACAACCAGCCACCCCCTGGTCACCTGTCAGACCAACGACAAGGACAGCGACCGGGGGTTTGAAGAGATTCATCTACATCCGAAACGATACCACATTCAGATACAGCCCTCACCACACCAACTGTCCACTGTATGGAATAGGTGGCCATTTTAGAATTCATCTGAACACTATAACTACAGGGGTAGTATATACAGACTGGGGTTTCAGGAGGAAACATGGATAATCATTAACTAAAATTCTGGCAGAACAACATATACAATGAACAAAACACACACAAAAAAAATACATTTGAAAAAATAAACATAAAACATTGGTCCAATGCTTGATAAATTGATTTCCAATTTTTGGGGGAAATTATTACATAGAAGAACTGTAAAATAACAAAATAACAATCTAGTCTGTTCAAAAGGCTTGGCTTTCTGTGTTACTGCACACAAATGAAGCCTGTCTTTTAGTCAACTACCAATTCAATTGACAGGCAATTTAAATTTACCTTCCTGTGCAAATTTTTTATATTTTTTTTATTTAATGCAAAAATGCTGTTCTTTTTCTGTGTGAATAGGAGGCGTGTGATTGGGGTTCGATACAGTACTAGAGACCAATCAGGACAAACCCCCCTATGAATCAGGAAGTAAAGCGGCTGCCTTCATCTTTTCTGTGGGCATGGTGACATCAACGTCGTCATCATCATCATCATCATCATAGAAGGGTTTGGTTGGTCAACCTCACTGCTCGTGAGCCGCACTCATGCCTCGAACCTGACCTGACTTACGAAGCTGTGGGAAGAAGAGGGTAGAAAAATCAGAGACGGGAGGAAACGGGGTAGCGCAATGACAGACGGGAGGAAACGGGGTAGCGCAATGACAGACGGGAGGAAACGGGGTAGCGCAATGAGAGACGGGAGGAAACGGGGTAGCGCAATGACAGACGGGAGGAAACGGGGTAGCGCAATGAGAGACGGGAGGAAACGGGGTAGCGCAATGAGAGACGGGAGGAAACGGGGTAGCGCAATGAGAGACGGGAGGAAACGGGGTAGCGCAATGAGAGACGGGAGGAAACGGGGTAGCGCAATGACAGACGGGAGGAAACGGGGTAGCGCAATGAGAGACGGGAGGAAACGGGGTAAACGGGGTAGCGCAATGAGAGACGGGAGGAAACGGGGGTAGCGCAATGAGAGAGACGGGAGGAAACGGGGTAGCGCAATGAAAGACGGGAGGAAACGGGGTAGCGCAATGAGAGGAAAACGGGGTAGCGCAATGGGGAGGAAACGGGGTAGCGCAATGACAGACGGGAGGAAACGGGGTAGCGCAATGACAGACGGGAGGAAACGGGGTAGCGCAATGACAGACGGGAGGAAACGGGGTAGCGCAATGACAGACGGGAGGAAACGGGGTAGCGCAATGACAGACGGGAGGAAACGGGGTAGCGCAATGAGAGACGGGAGGAAACGGGGTAGCGCAATGAGACGGGAGGAAACGGGGTAGCGCAATGAGAGACGGGAGGAAACAGGGTAGCGCAATGACAAACGGGAGGAAACGGGGTAGCACAATGAAAGACGAGAGGAAACGGGGTAGCGCAATGAAAGACGGGAGGAAACGGGGTAGCGCGACGAAAGACGGGAGGAAACGGGGTAGCGCGACGAGAGACGGGAGGAAACGGGGTAGCGCGACGAGAGACGGGAGGAAACGGGGTAGCGCAATGAGAGACGGGAGGAAACGGGGTAGCGCGATGAGAGACGGGAGGAAACGGGGTAGCGCGATGAGAGACGGGAGGAAACGGGGTAGCGCGATGAGAGACGGGAGGAAACGGGGTAGCGCGATGAGAGACGGGAGGAAACGGGGTAGCGCGATGAGAGACGGGAGGAAACGGGGTAGCGCGATGAGAGACGGGAGGAAACGGGGTAGCGCAATGACAGACGGGAGGAAACAGGGTAGCGCAATGAGAGACAGGAGGAAACGGGGTAGCGCGATGAGAGACGGGAGGAAACGGGGTAGCGAAATTGGAAACGGGAGATATAAATCCTGTGTGTGTGTCACAGAAACCCCTGTGATGGAGGGACTAAGATGACCAGGTATTTCTTCAAACGTAATAAACTACCATCCCTGTTCAGCTGATGTCATACAGAAGAGGATTTTCCCTCTGACTGGCTATCACCTTAAGCCAACTCCATCACAGTGGAAACTCATATTATTTTCAAATGACACAGATTTAGAGCATTCCCTCACTTCAGGCAACATGAAAACACAAAAAGAACACACACACACACAAACAGAAACACACACACACGTAAAAAAGGAAGATGGCAAAACAAATGAAGGTTAAAGAAATGAAAATTAAAAAGATGAAGACTTCATGCAGTCGCATCTTCAGCCAGAACTGCAGAAAGAGAGACATGACTTAAAGAACCAAGAGAATAAGTAGAATCAAAACTGGAGTACAGATCCAGCAAACGGCTAGATTTGATCAGACAGGCAACATGCAGCTGGAAATGAGACAGAATGGGCGATGAGCGACAGAGAAACGTGTGTGTGTGGAAACAGGAAAAACAAAGACGGCGAGCGCAGGCACAGCATGAATCCACCCGGGATGGATGTCATTTCCCGTGTCCTGACAGGGAACTTACTCAGCCTGCATGTGACCTTTGACCTACAGAGGCGGGGTTACTCTTCGGTTGCGGAGGTTCCTCGCACGTTTCCCTTCTCGCGCATCTAAAGGCGGCAGAGTAGAACGGTCAGCCGAAACCAATTAGAGAACCTCATAGGAGAGTTAAAGGCCAGGGCCATTCGAGGTTACTGGGAGTCAGTCCTAGTGGGAAAATACATTTCCTTTGTCTTCCCTGACCTCTTCATACCTCTGGAATCAGGACTGAGTGACGTCATCGTTATCAGAAGACGCGTCATTGTCTAACTGTGAGGCACGACACAATCGCGGGACACCCGCAGGTGCGTTACCTCTTCCAGCTCTTTCTTGGTCTCCTCTTCCATCCGTCGGATGTCGGCCATGGTCAGCTCCACCCAGTTGTCAATCCAACAGAACAACTGGCGATGGAAGTTGGTGAAGATGCGCTTCTCTTGCTGGAGGAGAGGCCCAGAGAACGACACAGTTACACAGGGCAACATCAGCGTGCTAGCGGTTCCTATACACATCCAGTCTTAGTGCTAAGCTAGTTAGCGCTTTTCGATGAAGCATACAAATGGTGCCCAGCCGTTTATAGGACTGGTTAAGGGCTTTATTGCCCAAATCCCCCTGCCTGTAAAAGGCCTTTTTAGTGGAATTTATTAGAGATTAAATTGGACAGAGACCTTGTGGATAAAGTTCTCTACTTTGGTCTGGAGGCCCCACCACTTGAACTTCACAGTGACCAGTTTGTAGGCACACATCTTGGGACATTCAGGCTTGTTCATCAGATCGTTCTGGAAGAGGACAAACAAGGTGAACGTTTAGGACAACACTACCACTTAAACTTTCCACATTGCCGATTTCGGGTCAACACCAGAGGAAGGAAGTTACTGGTTACATGTTAGCGTAATCCTCAACTGAGGTCCAGTGTCGGCATGACCAACCAGCACAATGACAACACACAGTGGTAATACACGGTACACAATGACAACACACAGTGGTAGTACACGGTACACAATGACAACACACAGTGGTAGTACACAATGACCACCCACAGTGGTAGTACACAATGAAAACACACAGTGGTAGTACACAATGACAACACACAGTGGTAGTACACAATGACAACACACAGTGGTAGTACACAATGACAACACACAGTGGTAGTACACAATGACAACACACAGTGGTAGTACACAATGACAACACACAGTGGTAGTACACAATGACAACACACAGTGGTAGTACACAATGACAACCCACAGTGATAGTACACAATGACAACCCACAGTGATAGTACACAATGACAACACACAGTAGTAGTACACGGTACACAATGACAACACAGTGGTAGTACATGGTGGATGACACGGATGTACTATACCTTCCAATCTGATGAGAGAGGCCCTCTGCCAGTCTTAGTGGATTTAAACAGAGCAGGGTCTTCCTCTGCTTTATAGTCCTGTAGGGCAGAGATATGTAAAGTACTGAAATGAAGCCTAATGCTTTTATATTAATTTGACCATGACTTTATACAGCAACATTGAACACTGATATACTGCAACAACCTTAGGGATAAACACAGAACAAGGTAAACGAATGAATGAGCAGATCAGTAGCTGTGTTTGATAAGGTATCTTATGGGTATGAGGGCCAGACTAGACATTTGACCAGACCACCACAAGTTACAACCCCGATTCCTAAAATTAGTGCCAAGGGAACTTTAAATGACCACGGACAGACAGGACACCTGCTTAACATTCATTCCAAAACACATCATCCTAGGAGGCAATATCCCCTTCACTGCCATGGGGCACTGGGATTTCATACGACCAAAGGAAATACAAACCATTACTGGACCTCTAACATAACCATCATCAGCATCTGGTCTCCCATCCAGGGCACAACCAGAACCAGCCCGGGGACTCAGGGTGCTGTGTACTTATGTTTGAGACAATATCTTAGAAGACGCTGCATTGTATTTCTTGCCGTTCACATACCGCATTGGGGAAGTAGTATTGTGGATGTAATGACCTCCGGGGGGACCCCGTGGCCTAATAATGCTGGAGAGCCACAGAAACACCGTGACAGACCTCTCTCTGTGTGTGTGTAGCAGATGGCCCCTCCGATTAGGCTGTGGCCCCAACACTGATCCACTTATTTCATTAGAGCACAGGTATTCCTGATCTCACTGTCCTTACTGGCCAGTGAAGCGACGACTCCAGATCTCTGGGACGAGTCGCTTGGTTCTGGTCACGTGGCCTATTGGGTATGTTCCCTTATCAGTCTTACATCTGCTCTGTCATCACCGTTATCTCACCTCTTATCGTCACTGACCGGTTGAGGCCTGGCAGATGTTTCCCCGGTCTGCCCGGTCACCTCTGCAGGCTGCACCGGTGAAAGTGTCGAACCCCTCCTACCTCAAATGCGCCGACCCCGCCGGATATTTAGACAGAGCGGCGGGCAATTAGTCCATTACTGACAGGAAAGGGTTTGGACCCAGCACAGAACCTCTGCTGACAGGTTGACGCAAACGATAATGACTGCGCCTGGAAGACACACACCACCTCCTCCTGCTGCTCCTTTGTGGTTCCATGACGCGCTTGGCTCCTATCGTTCTGAGCAGGGTAGGAAATGAACACCTGCTACCCACCAAATACGGCTAATTTATTGCTTTGGCGCATACATTTGCCAAAACTACCCGGAACAGTGGCTGGTAGTCATTAGGCAAAGACTGTTCCAGAAATACATCCCAAAAACATAATATTCCTTAAACTGAAATCAAAAGGCCAGCAGCGGTAATAGAAACATCCGCCAAAGGCAACTCTAACCCTGCCTAAGCAAAGAAGCCATTTTTGGAAGAGTGGCGACAGTATTTTTGTGTGTCTGGTAAAGTTAGAGCATCCCAGAGCCACAATGTCTGGTGAACGAAAAAGTTCATTTCCAACTCGGTAGTGCCACGAGCTCGGTAGTGCCACGTCATCTGAAAAAGTAGAAAGCCGTGTCTGCCAAACGACTAAACATGTCACCCAGGGTCTGGCCCAGCCGCAATAAAACCCTGTCCGTATATGTAAGGTGTCAAATACATTGGCGTTACAAGCATCCCCAGGGATATAATGTCAACCCGACAGCAGCTGATATTCCTCTCCTCGGAGGACAGACTAACGTGTCAGAGATGTTAACAGGGCCTGTCGACGCCCAAATCGGATGGCGCGTCTGATGAGCCCCCCCCCACCCCCCGTGTGGTGACTTGATTTCCCTGACCTAATTTGGTTGTCCGGAGTCAGATTCCCTGGTGATCCAGACATGGTTGCTAACGACACAGGCGCTGTGCTGGAACGGAGCTGTTCAGTTAGAATTTCAACAGGGTTGGTGTGTGAGTGTGTGAGTGTGTCTCACCGCGTGGGCTACGGCTTCTTTATCAGCGATATCGATTGGGACCACCTCCACGGTCTTCCAGGTGGGACCATCCAAGTCGTGGACGTTTTCTAGCGTTCCCATGTCAGGTTTGTGCCACGTCTCAATCTTTATCAGGAAGTCATCTTTCATATACTCGTTCTGGAGGACGAGAAGTAAAACGAAGACGACTTGAGTCTTGTAAGGAGGAGCTGAACACGAGAGGAGCTAAATGCTAGATTATATGAGTCCATGGTGGCCATATTGGATAAATCACAAAAACAAATTTACTTAGTCGATTCTTGTCACAATTCAGGTTGTGTGAAGTCTGTGACAAGATTACATCTAAAACCAGTTAACTTAAGGCATTATTTACACACTGGCACACCACAAGCTTGAGTAAAAACTGAATAGTGAACCGATGGGAATAACATGATACTGAGAAAACCGAATGCTTAGAAGGCTTTAGTGTTTCGTTCCTCGAAAAAGAAGCTGTGAAACATCAACCAAAGGGCAAGCTTGAAAAAACAGTGAATGGAGAATCAATGGGCAGAATCAATGGTAATTCCTTAATACCGAGAAAGCCTTGAATGAAGCTGGGAAGCTTAAGGCCATTTTAAACCTCACAGCTAAGCTAATTAATCAATTAACTGTTTAGGTTGAAACCACATGGCTGGTTAGGACACAGCTGTTGTGCACTGGCTAGCTAACCAATGGCACATTAGCAAAACAGGTCGTGTGATTAATATCCTTTATGTATTAAAATGTATTTAGAGAATGTGTGCGTTGTCAGAACACCACTTACCGTTATAACTGTAGGAGAAGGAGGACAAGCCGAAAAGGAAAAAAGAGAACAACATTATTATTTGACTTTAGACTTCAATCAAGACACAAAGGATATGGGCCTATTTGGGTGATTTGATTTCCAGGACTCACCCGTGCGACAGTATGGATAGGCATTCCAGGCTTTTTCGTGAAAGACTAACGCGCCCTCCGGTGCAATATACCTCAACCAGCCCGGGACTTTACTGGAAGGTGAAAAGCGCAGCAGTCAATCATCATTATACGTCTCGGAATCAGGTTTATTGCTCCATGTCGACACACACACACAGAATTTGTTCTGACCCCTAGCTGCAACATTTCATACACACATTTTAGAACATGGTACATGAACAGTGCAGGTTTGTATGGATGCACAAACACACAAAGAACAATTCTGAGCCGGTTTCCCAATGACGTGTCTTTCGAATAATCAGATGAGCTCGTTTATCAACACAACCCGAGTGTGTATTCTAACCCTCCCATCAATAATAGGATGATCAATAGTGACTTTAATATCCTTCTACTGACATGCAATCATACTAGGAAAACGTGAACTCGCCAACCAAATGTAAATATTTTTCATTCGTCACATTACTAACTCAACCAGGAAGTAAATCGCAGACACAAAGGTTCTGAAAGAGGCCACATACCCCAAGTCAACAACAAAGACCCCCCGGGATCCACAGTCGTTCCATGTATTCGATATATCCCGACACATTCTAGCACACTTTATTTAATGTGTCAGCTAATCACCAAACCCATATCTTCACCATTGTCCAGGAGAGCCAGGCCTGCTGGATAGAAGAGTGGGTTACCTCTTTAGATGGTAGACTTTGTGTGTGTACTGGCCCTTCTCCCCCTCCTCCTCGTACGGTTCGTTTATCAGCACTTCAATGCCTTCTCCTCCCCCCGTCTCATTCTTACTGGCCTCTGCTACAGTGAACAACTGGCCCACTTGGTACTGCAACACATACAGATAACGGTGTCACACACAGGACACGCACACACAGGACACACACACACCCCCATTCCACTCTAGTGCCCAGCCATCCACTTAGATTGTGATGGTGCGATACCTTTATAGGGTCAGATAACGTAAGTGCTAGTGGTTTATGATTTGGCGTCTTGCGAAATCTCAAACACGTATACATACTATTGTTCAAAAGACAGGGGTCAGTTAGAAATATGCACGTTTTTGCAAAGGAAAGCATATAGTTCGGTCGGTTAAAATAACATCAAATTGGTCAGAAATACAGTGGAAACATTGTTAATGTTGTAAAGGACAATTATAACTGGAAGCAGGTGATATTATTGACCAACCTACATATGCATACAGAGGCCCATTATCAGCAACTAGCCCTCCTATGTTACAGTGGCACGTTGTGTCTGCTAATCCAAGTTCCTCATTTAAAAAATTGCTAATTAATCAGTAGACAACCCTTTAACATCCATGCGAGCACTGCTGAAAAAGGTTCTGATTGAAGAAGCAATGAAACGGGCCTTCTTTAGACAAATTGAGCATCCGAAATTGTGGGTTCGATTACAGAACAAGCAATTACTCAGACTGGCCAATTAAAAACTAAAATGGACAAAAGAACACAAACGCTGGACAGAATAAAGACTGTAAAAAAAAGTGTAATGGACCGACAAATTCAAGTTTCACATGTTTGGATGACAAAGAACAACATTTGTGAGATGCGGCAGAGCAAATGAAGATGCTGGAGGAGTACGTGACAGGATGTCAAGCATGGTGGAAGCAATTTAATGGTCTGGGGGTGTTTTGGTGATTGGGAGATTTTGTAAACAGTAAAAAAAATTGGGAAGGCTATCACTCTATTTGGCAACGCACATACCGACTTTTGTCCCGATTGCGGTACCGTCACACCTCTAAGTCTCAGGGCTGAGACTTAGCAGGCTTAGACAAGGACAAATGAAAGCTCCGCATTGCGCGGGCGCACGTGCAAGACAGAGACAAATTGTCAAAGCGTTAGAGCAGACGACTACAGACACAGGCCCGGATCTGACCCCCGACGTGTTGTTCAACAACAAAGGACCCGTTGTCCCATGTAACAACACACACACACAGTATTGAACTTGATTTGGATATGGAAAAAGCCTCCAGCAGCACCTCACCACCTTTGACCTGCTGTCCAACGAACGTTTGGAACCTCAAGCCTCCCAGAGTAACACAAGTCAGATCTTACATTGCCTTAGGCAGCTACAGTACGTCTGACAAAACCCTGACAATCTCTCGGCTAGAATACATTTATAAACTATGCAAATGTATGTTTTTCCCTTGACACCCTGCCTGGGAAGAACGAGGTAAACCGAGCAAACGTTGCCTAAAAGATGTTTGTCCTTACTCTAATGCATCGAACAGCAGAAGTAGTAACAACTTAGAGACAGAACATGCCTCCAGGGCCTCACAGCCTGTTGTGTGAGGGGAACATCATAATGGATGGGGTCGGACTCAGGCATTTTGTGTTTTTATACCGGTCACAGAATAACGGCCTTCACTAAAAGCATGGGGCACTGCCTCGGGGCGATCACATTGTGTACCTGAACTACGACCTTCATGTGGTTGCATCAGATGCTCCAAGACCACCACAGCCCTTATGGCTACAGATAACAGACGAGACCCAGTGAAACGCAGGGACAGGGTGTATTAAGGCCATCTGCAGCGCAGAGCGCTGGAATGCACGAAACAGTGTAGCTGCTGTGTTTCTGTGTTGTCACTCACCTCCTGCACAGAGATCGGAAGGACCACACGGCTAAAGGACAGAAAAAGAAAAACAAGCATTAGTAACCAACAAAAGTTAAAGTATCTACTATCTGCTAAAGTATCAGACTATGCCCTCTGTGGAACCTTTCAAAACATTTAAAAGTGAAAAATGTGTTCAGAATTTGATTAATAAAATGTTCAATGTACAATTGAAACAATATCATGGCAGAGAGTGTTACGTCCCCCCACAAAAAATAAAAAAAAAACAAGAATGAAACAGAAACACAGCAATGAAAAGGCAATACCTTACTGCAATCTAATAGAAAATACAAATAAAAAAAGCCGGCGAAGACACAGTGTGGGCAGTAAGTCCAGGTTACATATGAGTATCTATTGAGAAGACCCAAGTCTACGGCTTAGAAGCTGTCCAAGGTCTTGTCCCTAATTGAGTGACACACCGATACCTTTTTTGTGTGGTTACAAGGAGAACAGATCAGGTCTCAGATGACTGGAGTCTTAGCTGATCTTTATGGCCTTCCTCTGACACATCCAGGTGTAGGTGTCTTGAATGGCAGGAAACTTCCCAATTGAGCTTCACCTTTACAACCATCTATTCGGGTGTATCGACCTAGTAAGTTCACACTAAACTTCCTGAGAGCAAGCCTGTACAACCCAGACCATCCCATCAATCCCCAGAAGAAGGGGATCCACCCTCAGAGAGACACATTGCCCCCTCTGGTGCGGGATCGAGTCAAGGAGAAGCTTTAATGCAGCTTTAGAGAAGCTTTACACATAAATATATGTATTTAGATATGAGACTTGTGGACAGATCATGGAGATGTTTCTAAGGTCAATTATCGCATGTCACCTTCCAAAATAACATGGGACACAATTCCAACAGATAGTCCCCGCGACAACAGTGTCTAAAGACCACGTCTCACTCAATGAGTAGTCGGGTCGAATGATGTTGGAAGTCTGGTTCCGTCGGCCCTTCCTGCTCCACACACAGAATCAGAAAAAACCGGTCAGCACTATCACCAGCACTTGTTTGATGGAAAGCTCCATGTTATTTCAGAGGTAAACAACATGGTCAGTTAGTATATACTGCTTCCAGTTCAGTGGTTAGGCCAAATCAAAACTGCACAAGAGTGAATATAATTTACATACATTCGAACGATATTTACATTAAAAAGCTGTTGCGATTAATTATTGTAGTGGAATATGAGTAAGTGTTAGAACAGTTCCACAGGTGTTACTGCAAGACAGAAGCTGCATGTGGCTCTAGAGGGACAGGAAGGCAAAAAGGATGTCAGAGCAGAATGAACAGGAAGGGGCAGATCCAGATATGGAAAACCAAATCACTGCCTACAACCACAACAGGAAGTTGCCACCAGTCACATCCCTAGCATAGTTACCCAGGAAACCCCACAACCCTGAGATGAAGCAGCTCTGTTGATGCCACTGATACTTCCTCAGACTCAAAGACAAGTGACACACGACCACAGTCAGTAACCACTCCCTAAACTCCAGGTGTCAGTCCAGATGGGATGACCTGATGTGCATTTTGCATTGGGGCAATGTGAGTTAGACTGAGACACATTCCCATCAACCCATTAAGCTTCTGAAGAAACCAGCCTAGTCCAGTGATCACAGTTTGCTCAGGTGAGTTAAACAGCTACAGAGCTGCTAAGAAACAATACAAACAAGCCTTGTGTTTTGTCAAAGGCAAGCATTAACGCTCCCCCAGCCACAGACATGGTCATAAAACATAACGGAAAAGAATATAGCTATGGAAAGGTATGTTGCCAGAACTGTTATTCCGGTGTCACCTGAGAATTATCAGTTGACCAGACATGAAGCGATTGCATTTGAGACAGCCCTAAATCAAATATGGATGATGACACTCTTGGGACAGCCATTGTAATCTTGCCAAGCGGGGGTCAATTACTTTGCCAACTAAAAATGGCCATAAAAAAGGTTGACATAGCATTGAGCAATGCAGTCATTGAAATCATTTGATAGCATGGAAGAGATAGATATCACTGTATCAAGTATATAAATGTAGGGTGTTTAGATTTTGGCATTAGAAATACAGTAGCTTATGTCATGATGATTCAGCCAAACGTTAACTATCCGTGGTTCCGAGAAAACCTCTTCTCAATTAACGAACTTGTTGAAGTTAAACACTTTGGGTTAGCCGTTTTATATAACATAGAATCCATTAACGCATATGACTGGAATAAGCCTATGGAAATTACATGTTTCGGTAAGAAATAGTAGACCGAGTTTGAGTGAGTGACAAGCTGAACACAACAATGTCTAAAAATACCGGCTAAGTGTAATTAGCTTAAGTGTCATGGTGACTGTAATACTACTCACCCAAGCTGAACTAGCTAAAGGATGGACGGCCAGTGAAATATTAACTTAAGACGTTACCGTAGAAGCTAAATTGTCTCTCTTATATTATTGTGATACATTATATTTGTCTGCTTTTGCATTGGGTTTCACTTACTGTGCCGGGCAATATCCATTACAGTATAGTCTAACCCGCCATCAGCCATCATCACTCACCGGACCTGCTACGATAACCGCACCGTGTCTAACATAGCTAGTTAGATCGGGTGGTACAACTCGTAACTAACATGTATTCACATTATATTTACATTTTATATACAGGTGGGGGGGATAAACATAGTTAGCCTGTTAGCATTTTCCCTAGATTCAGATTCATCCAACGCTAGCATAGTAGCATCCTTGTCCACTAGCTATCTATCGCTGGAGTGTAGCAGAGGCCTAAACACCGGTACTGTAGCCATGAACCCACATCCATCCCTGATCAATCCCGACCGCTTGTTATTATTATACATTATCCTTTCAACTGCCAAAACGCCGACATACGCCAACCGTTAGTCGTCGATTCGATCTACAGTCACACTAACTCAATACATTCCTAAGAAAAGAGAATTAAACCACATTTTTAATGTCAAATACTTGTACTCACTATTCCTTGATAAGCACCATCTTCTCCTCCCGGGCTGCGGCTGCGGCTGCGCGAGGCTCCCGACGTCATCCTAAATTATCAACAAGTTGTTTCCGCCCACCGGCGTCGCTGATTGGTCAGAAGCTGCTCGTAGAGGTAGACGAAGTGGGATGACGAGTGGACGATGACGTGTGTGTTGTTTGAAATAAACAAACGTACACATGTGTCGTGAGATGAATAATAATAATGGTTGTCTGTGCAGTGGATATAAAAATTGCCTAAGACCTACAAGTCGAGGACTCCATTTTCGATTTGATTTACATAGCCATGGTTTGGGATCCTCCCTCAGGTTCTCACCAACAATTATATATTTATTATTATAAAGACTTTGTCCATGAATGTAATAACAATTGTAATGATCTGTAATGACAGTATTGTTAAGAAAACGAAAGAAACTTGGGCTAAAATACTCTGTTTTCAGTATCTATCTTAGACATTTTCATTGGGTCAATATTCCCCACTTGAGACCATAGAAAAATAAATATATTATGCCGATATGTCTTTAGACACAAAATATATTAATCAAACACAATAAAAGCAGCTGGTAGGACCACTTGGAGCCCTATTTTCTCCTTTTTCTAAATACCTTTCAGGGTCAGTAATCAGATACATTTTAGGCTATAGATATGGTGCAATCACTATATTGCCCAGCAAGCTTCAGAATAGTCACCACTGTGTACAAATCCCTCTCGGAAAGCCCAAAGGTGTAACAGCTGAATGTTTTTAAAGAGGATAACAATATATGGCATGGTTTAAGATGAAGACTGTAGTCAAGTCCAAGCAGGCATCCCTCTTCATAATTCTGAAAACGGGTCAACAGATCAAACTTTATTTATTCAATCAATTGGTCTGAAAAACAACCGATGCATCTTTAAACAACAGTCCACTGGTGCAAAAATGTGTTAAAAATACATTGACATGTTGAATGGAAAAAAATATCTCATGCTTTCTTAGACGGACACTCCATCTAAATTGAATTCTTCTCACCAGCTTTTTCAGCATTTCGATAAAAACACGAAAAGCTTTTTCTTTCTTTTTGTGCACTGTTTGCTTATTAATATATAAAACAAGTAATACTAAATATAAAAAAAATGATTTATTTACAAAACAATAACAGTTGTGATCCTTGATAGTAACAATTAACAACTATATTCAAATAAATCAAAATTAAAAAATGACATAAACTTACACAAACAGCGAGCGTTTTAGTTAGAATGTATGAACATATTGTTTATTTCTCAGCCATTTTAACGATCTCAGGGCCTGACACCATCAGTCTGTAACAATGTGTCCTAACAGTGTTGTAGATGGCATACGTAATATATGATCTACTTTCAGTTAGGAACCATACGCCGATTTCAACCGATTGCCCTATCTGACCACCTCTGGCGTTTGGAGGGAAAGCCCTCTTCTCTTTTGACTTTTGCCTGTTCTGACCATCCTTTACTCGTGATTGGTTGTTGGAGTTGTCAGAATCACTTTCAAAAAGTGAACAGGACAAAAACCCGACATCCTCCAAATTCATTGTGCGGTTGCTACCGAGCTAACGACACTCCATGATCTGGAATGTCCAAGACTTCTGTGTGTGTGTGTGTGTGCTAGTATTATTCAGAGACGAAAAAATCTCTAACCAGGAAGACTCTATCCGTCTCAGCATTTAGAAGAGGGGAAAAACTTCCCAGGCGTCGAGAACTTGAAGCCATTCCCAGAAGGCAGTCTGACAGGGTGAGTGGGGGCTCCGGGATAATCGTTACCAGTCTGAGGGAGGGAAGTCACAGCTGGTTTTGAACCCAGCTTTTGGAGTCCGTTTGGTGGGCTGGTCGGGCTCTGGCCCATTTCAAAGTCCTGCTCCTGGTTCTGTTTGGTGGATCCACGTCTTGGAGATAGGTGGAGGAGCCCCAGGACGTCTTTCTGGACCATGCTCATCTTCCCCCCACCCTGGAGCCCCCTGCCCAGCCCAGGAACCTCCTGCCTCTGGGTGGCGTTAGACCAGAGGGTCTTCAAGTTGTGGATGGCTTGTACCCTCTCGTCCACCACACCGGCCCGTTTTAAACGCCCCGTGTCTGGGGTCTGAACCGGGCTGGAGCAGGCCGAGGTGGATCCTGTGGAGGAGTACGAGAGGGCAGGAGAGGGGGCCATAGAGAGGACCGGGGATGCAGACGGAGACGGGAGGCTCCCGCCCGGGGAAGGGTGGCCTGAACTGGGCGAGATTGACATGCTACTGGGGGAGTGTGAGATGTGAGGGGTGTAGGGGGAACTGGGGTATTTAAGCCTGAGCTGCCCCTGGTTGTGGTGTTCTGGGGTTCGGTAGGGCGACGGATGTGGGTGAGACAGGGACAGGGAGGGGGAACGGGAGGACAGGGCCGGGCTGTTGTAGCCGGAGCTGATCTTCTGTAAGGACGAGGAACGAGACGGCGGTTTGGGCTTGGTGGTGAGGGGTGAGAGAGGTGCAGGGAGGGGGGAGAGAGGGGAGAGAGGGCTGGAAGGGGGTAAGGGCGAACACTTCAGACTGGCTCTACTACTGGGTCTGCTGAAAGCGCTGGTCTCAGACGAACGGAAGCCCAAAGCCCCGCCCGTTGGGGTCAACGTCGGTGTCATGGGGGCTAAGGAGGAGGAGGGTCTGCGCTCTGGGCCTCTTAACCCCTCCTCCCCTCCCCCATCGCCCGCCCTTCCTGTCCTCCCCCTCTGGAGGCTCTCCACGGCCTGCATGTGGCTCTGGGTCTCTGCCAGGATACGACTGGCCAGCTCCTCGGGATCCAGAGGCGCGGGTGGAGGCTTGTCCTCCTGGGACTTGACCGTGCTGTCCGTCTCTGTGCTGGACTGGTCCGACTCAGAGAGGACCACCTCGGTGCTGAATGTCTGACCTTTAGAAATGCCAGGAGAGCTGGACAGAAGGGACAGGGGGGAGGGGTCGGTTAACTTGACGTAAAAGCATTGACAAGTTGTGAGACAGTTGAAGCAAACACGTGACTGTTAGTCTGGCCAGTTACAACTTACCCCTGGGTCTTAGTGTGGGTGTTGGGGCTCGGGGGTGCAGCCAGAGGAGCGGGGACTTTAAGCGGTGAGGTGGGAGTGCTGACGCTCCCTTTGGAGGACATTGAGACTGGATACCCGCTCCCCGCTGCGCCTCCTCTTCCCGACCCTCTATGGTGTCTGTGTCCCCCAGGGAGGGGCAGGGTCTCACACTCCCTTCCTTCTCCTCCCAGAGGTTCACTGCTGATGATAGAGAATCCTTTATACTCATCTTCGTCGCCCTCCGTCCCACCGCCCCCTCCTCTCTGATTCGTCAGTCGACTTCGAGACACGCCCCCAGCATGTCGGTGCGAGGCAAACAACCCCGCTCCCCCGCGGTGCCGCTCCAGCTCCTGCTGCCTCGAGCGCTGACTGATGGCATCACTTCCGGCGGGTTCGGGGCGGGACAGGAAGCTGAGAGAGGAGGCGAGCGAGCTGAGGCTGTAGAGGGAGATGGCATCGCAGGAGAGGCTGTCTGGGCCGCCGAGCGGGGAGGAGAACGAAGGCTGGGGCAGGTTGAGGGGGAGGTTGAGGGGGAGGGAGTGGGAGGTGCACTGAGAGGAGGAGAGAGACTCAAGAGAAGAAGAGCTGTCCAGGCTTAGACGTTTCGGGAGCTCCGTGGAATCTGCAAGGCAGGGAGGTGAACACGGACAGGTTAGACCAACACGGTTTTGTTAAAAATACAGGGATGTTTCATTTGAAGTCTCTCTTACCAAACAGCGCCAGCAGTGACTGTAAAGCAAAGTGCATAGTCCGTCTGCTCGCCTGTTTACCAGTCTTCAGCACCACCTCCTCCTGTCCTGCCTCGCACAGGTCAAACCCTGGAGAGAAATGAGGAGACACAAGCACACACACAGAACACTTGGGCTTAAGCTCGAGTGGCTAACGCTGTCTTGTGATATGCAGACCCACACTGGCTCACTAGAGAGAGGGGTGATATTAAATATACATAACTCCCAGCATGATTGACTCACCCAGCGCAGCGAGGAACTCATGACAACCAGGGAGTCTCCACAGTTGGACACTAATAGACACCTGGATGGGAGCCAATGAAAACTCCTGGTCCTTGTCACATGACTGTTGCTCAACCAATACCTGATGAAGCTAGACAGAGAGTTGTTCATTAGGTTAATTCGTTTTTCCTGGCACATTAAACAGGAGAATTAGAGTGTTGTTCAACAAATGTGACTCTTACCCTATAAAGCATTGAGCAACAAAATACTATGACCAAATTTCTGATAAGACTCTCATGAACATTAAGTCCAGTTTGTTTCACAGCTCTTCAGAACAGAGTGGACAGGACCCGGCAGTTACCCGGCAGAGACCGGTGGGGAAAATAACATTTATTTCTACACTGAAGATGAAGATGAACAAATGGGAAGAGGTGTATAGTGGGACAGAGCAGAGTAATAACAGGCCCAGTGATGGAGCTTCCCTCCCTGGTTGGGATGGGAAAGCTACGAGACCGGAAATCCAGGAGACCGGAAAGGGCGGGAGGTAAAGGCTGAGGTAAAGAGTAACTTACCAGTCCCACCATGTATCGAACCGCCTTCACGTGGTGGGTAAGAGGACGAAACAGAGGGATATGTGACTTAAACTGTTAGGGGTAAGACGACGCTCGCCGACAAACTGAACACCATGCTGGAACTGCCTGGGTTTATAAGCCCCAAACATCACATAGCTTGTGCTGTTGACACCATGCAAACAGTCAGGCCCATTACACACATATTCAAATGGACCAGCATGCAAATGAATCTGTGTGTGGACGTGTTCACCTGTCACTGACCTTGTAGGTAGGTTTTGTGTGTGTGCGTGTGTGTGTGTGTGTGTGTGCGTGTGCGCGTGTGCGTGTGTGCGTGTGTGCGTGTGCGTGTGTGCGTGTGCGCGCGTGTGTGTGTGTGCGCGTGTGTGCGCGTGTGTGCGTGCGCGTGTGTGCGTGTGTGCGCGTGTGTGCGTGTGTGCGCGCGTGTGCGTGCGTGTGTGTGCGCGTGTGTGTGTGCGCGTGTGTGTGTGTGTGTGCGCGTGTGTGTGTGTGCACCAAGGCCTACCTTGTTGATGAGCTGTTCTCCAGTCTCTGCTGCTGTGACCAGTTTACAGAGGGCTTGAAAGGCCGCGTGTGGCAGACCTGGAGAACAGAGAGGATTGACTGACTGATTTATTCCCACCTGGTTTCTTGTTTACTGGCTGATGTGTTGAGTAATCCATTGATATTGTAGATTGTGGAGCCATGAAGGGTAAAGGTCATTATAGTTTGGTGTCTCTGGGTGTAATAATGCTTAGACCAACAGACCGGGTTACAGCGGTATAGACCTACAGACCGGGTAACAGCGGTATAGACTAACAGACCGGGTAACAGCGGTATAGACTAACAGACCGGGTAACAGCGGTATAGACCTACAGACCGGGTCACTGCGGTATAGACTAACAGACCGGGTAACAGCGGTATAGACCTACAGACCGGGTTACAGCGGTATAGACTAACAGACCGGGTAACAGCGGTATAGACTAACAGACCGGGTAACAGCGGTATAGACCTACAGACCGGGTCACTGCGGTATAGACTAACAGACCGGGTAACAGCGGTATAGACTAACAGACCGGGTTACAGCGGTATAGACCTACAGACCGGGTAACAGCGGTATAGACCTACAGACCGGGTAACAGCGGTATAGACTAACAGACCGGGTAACAGCGGTATAGACCTACAGACCGGGTAACAGCGGTATAGACTAACAGACCGGGTAACAGCGGTATAGACCTACAGACCGGGTCACTGCGGTATAGACTAACAGACCGGGTAGCAGCGGTATAGACCAACAGACCGGGTCACAGCGGTATAGACCCACAGACCGGGTCACTGCGGTATAGACCTAGAGACCGGGTTACAGCGGTATAGACTAACAGACCTGGTCACAGCAGTTTGCAATATTAAACCCTGCCAAAAGACCACAATCATTTCTCTATTTTCTTCTTCTCTGGCCAATTGATTTAACCTAATAGTATAGCACACTTGGTCACCCTGCTGTTGGTTCTGAAAGAAATGACGTCTCAACACGAAATCACTTAATGAATGGCTGAGTATTATCCCACGGTTGAACGAGGCCTGCTGAACATTTGTGCTTTACAAGCAGCTCTGAGTCTGTGGTAATGGGGAAATGATTCATCTGGAACTGTGGTGAAATATGCTGTGTCAGTCGTTTGAAACGCCACACGAACTGCAGTTAGTTTCGAGTCCTGCAATCATTTACTGCGAGATCCAAAATGAGGAAAGCTTGCTTTGGCATCATACCTCTGCTCTAGTCTTTGTCAATAAAGCTCGAAAAGTCAACCTGACACGTAAACCTTGTTGACTTCACATTTTTCGACGCGTTACCTAGCAGTGACTGCAGGGTGGCGCTGCAGAGCTGCAGCCGGTCTCCCGAGTCGGCCGTGGGGAAGAACACAGCAGCCGGATTACCGCTGCCTGTATCGGAACAATCCAACCGGAAGCCAACACCGGACAGCAGAGACTGCCAGCCTGGAACACCGCCAACCTGGGGAATCATTGAAGACAGAGTACGCTAAGATTACGCACAATAACGCGGTCAAGAGGCTCACCAAGGACCATACCCATTTCACGTGGACCAAGGGCACACACACACACACACATAAAACCACACACACACACACACACACATAAAACCACACACACACACACACACACACACACACACATAAAACCACACACACACACATAAAACCACACACACACACACACACACACACACATAAAACCACACACATAAAACCACACACACACACACACACACACACACAAACACACACACATAAAACCACACACATAAAACCACACACACACACACACACACATAAAACCACACACACACACATAAAACCACACACACACACACACACCTTATTCTCCACACTCTGCTGTGAGGTATACATTGCATTCGTTTGACCACTCTGAATACGCTGGAGAGACTTCTCAACCTGACGGAGGGGAACAGAGTACATTGTCAGGGATGTGTTTTGGACAGACGGAGGCGACCGCGGCTGAGTTTGAGAGTCACGTGCGTTACCAGGTGCAGTAGGACTCGCAGGGCGTCTCTGGCTCTCTCGGGGTACTGGAGGATCTCTGCCAGTGCCTGGCCAATAAGGGACGAGGGGCTGTTCAGCTTTACATCACAACCAATCAGCATGTAGCCTGCCCGAAAAAACGTAAAGGGGCGGTGAGAAAACGCGAGGTGAACTTGTTTCACATATCTTTACATGGGCGACGTGTTTTTTTTTTGGCTTAAGGGTAAGGTTTAGGGTTGTTGGTTTGGTAAAATAGCCTTCTTGAAGAAAACGTTAGTCCTGACAACAGTAGCTACTGACCGGCCCAGTTGGAGGGATGTGAGAAATGTGTGCTACTCTGCAGGGTCTTCATGGCCTCGGTAAGAGCTGAGCTGGCCTTGGCTCCGTTCAGCAGCGCTGAGTAGAACGTGTGTGTGAACACCTTGGAGGCCGCCGCGGCAACGGGCCACAGAGACACGCACACACACTGCACCCCCGCTGACAGGAAGGCCCGCGTCAGACCCACCAGCCCATCGGCGGTCACTCTGCTTCCACTCTCCTGGTACGACCTGACAGAGGACAGGGTTACAAACATGGACACACAGTTTTAAACCAAAGTAGAGTGGCTGGGTATGTCTGGGCTTTTAAAGCTAGGTCATGTTCTGAAATGTGCTGATTGTGTGTGTGTGTGTGTGTGTGAGTGTGTGAGTGTGTGTGTATCTACCCCAGCATCACCAGTTTGACAGACAGTCTCAGGTCCAGTATGTCGGCTGCCGTGAGCAGAAACTCCTGCAGCGGTGGGCCGTCGCACAAACTCTCGGCATCGCACACACTTCCACCGTCCTCGCTCTCGTCCTCCCGTCGCTCAGGCCTCATTCCGACGTCCCTGGTCTCGTTCGCGACGAGCGCTCCCCCGCGAGGTGTGCTCTCCTTGGGCCGCGTCTCCGTGTTCAAGCCTGGATCCTGGCTCGGGGCAAGCACCAGGGCGGCCAGCTTCCAAGAGACGTGAGTGGCGAAGTGGACGCATTCTGCTTGGCTCATGGCTGCCAGCACTCGCTCCTACAGAGGAGGACGCAGGAGATTAATTAACTAACAATTAATTCACGACAATGGGATCCGAACCGACACACATGCATGCAGACATAGTGTTTTACAGACGCAAAAATCCACAGTGACTTACAGCAGTAGTCAGGGTAAAGTGTCTTGCTCAATGGCAGCGGAGGCAATTTGTCACGTTTGCTGATCTGGGATTTGAACACTCTCGCCACTAGGCTATGTGCTTGACTCTCTGATTCTCAACTAAATAGGTTTGTTCCTTTGACTGAGGAGTGATAATACTCGGCTAGAACATTAGCCTGCATGCAACACAGGGAGGCTATTGAAATAATAAACACTGCTAAACATTAGATGGACCACTGAAACTATAAACACTGTTAAACATTACATCGACCACTGAAATTATAAACACTGTTAAACCATACATCAATACCAACATATACCTGATACCTACATATAGCCAACAGTCAGAAGACACTAACTGGATCTAGAATGTCTATAAAAAAAAACTGCTGAAGGTGGGGCTTTCTCCCACAGAGGCCCATTACTGTGGAATGATCCATCGATCCATGTGGGAGACACTGACTCAGTCTTAACCTTTAAGTCTTTACTCAAGACTTGCCTCCTCAGTGGTGTCTATGATTAAGTGCAGTCTGAGCTCCAGGCGTTCCGCTTGGAGAACTGTTCTTTGGCACAAACCTGGTGGAGAATGCCTCTTTGTACTGTACTTTTGTAATCTAATAGGAGAGGGCACCCTAACCCGAGAGTATGGCTCCACTATAGGTTTCTTCCTAGGGTCCGACTCTACTAAGGAGTTGGTTTGTTGGTTGGTCGTTGTGTTTATTTGTGAGCTGGGTATCTGTATAAGCATGTTGTGACAACTGTTAGTGTGTAAAAAAGCTTCATGAAATGAATTTGATCAAAAACATTTGGATTGTGAACATTTCTTTCCTACCGTCGGCATTCTTGAATAAACAGGATGCAGCTAACACCAATACGCACCCACACACCCTCACTCTCTGTATTCAGTACCTTCGTGGCGTGTGTTCCAGTGAGGGGCTGGCAGTTCAGCAGTTCCCCCAGGCGATGGGCCTCTTCGTGGGCAGAGGGAAGCGGCCCCCACAGCCAACGCTCCATCACCCTGGAGGGCAGGCTTGGAGCCCCCACTACTGCAGTCAGAGAACCCCCGCCGCCGCGGAGGAAAGGAGCCCCGCGGCGAGGATGGGACTAGGTAAAGGTCACAGGTCACACAGGTTCAAATGACACTCATTATAATGACGGCATTGTTACTGCAACATCTTAAGTATGCTATCCTGAATTATGCAGGGTGCGCTGTTTTCTTATGTTGTGTGTGTGTGTGTTATTCGATATATACACACACCTTGGCTGCTGTTCCCAGGCTCCCTAAAGATGGGACGGACAGAATGTTGAACCTCTCGTACAGATACTCGTTGGAGGAGCTTCCTTTGAGCAGAGCAAAAGGCACCAGGTACAGCTCTCCCTCCAACACCAGAACCAACTGTCTGTGTCTGCCAACAGCACCACTGCTTGGCATTAGCACCTAGGGAGGGAGGGAGAGGGTGAGACAGATGGTGAGAACAGAAGGTGAGACAGAGGGTGAGGACAGAGGGTGAGACAGAGGGCGAGGACAGAGGGTGAGACAGAGGGTGAGGACAGAGGGTGAGACAGAGGGTGAGGACAGAGGGTGAGACAGAGGGTGAGGACAGAGGGTGAGACAGAGGGTGAGGACAGAGGGTGAGGACAGAGGGTGAGACAGAGGGTGAGGACAGAGGGTGAGGACAGAGGGTGAGACAGAGGGTGAGAACAGAGGGAAAGAGAGAGGGTGAGACAGAGGGTGAGGACAGAGGGTGAGGACAGAGAATGAGACAGAGGGTGAGACAGAGGGTGAGAACAGAGGGAAAGAGAGAGGGTGAGGACAGAGGGTGAGGACAGAGGGTGAGACAGAGAGTGAGGACAGAGGGAAAGAGAGAGGGTGAGACAAAGGATGAGTACAAGGAAATCAATCTTTATCAAATGGTAAAAATAGTGTTGTTCTGGTGACACCCACCCCCTCCCCACCACCAGACATACCTCCTCCATCGGCGCGATGAGCAGGTGGTGCAGGGCACGTAGGGGGGGTTTGGTGTGTGGGCTGGGTGGAGGTTTACTGGGGGATGAGGGGGTCTCTCTTACTGGAGACACTGTAGAACTGACCAGACTTGACAAACTCTGACTACTCCTGGTGAAACACAAAAAAACAGACGTGTGTTTTATTGACAAACACCTGCCGTGGTCTGTTAGCCCCGACAGCTGGTAGAACAAACGCCTGGGCTGAGTCTGTTACAAGGTAGAAGAAACGCCTGGACTATCCGATTCCTCCAACACTGCTATGGTGTCAACAAGTAGATTTACATAGGAATGTCTGAGACTCTCAACATATTCACCACCTTTGTTTATTTGAAATATGGTGATACTCCATCAGGCAGATGCTGTCACAGACACACACACACACATAGACACACACACACAGACACCTGTTAAAGATGTTGTTTCTGGACACCATGCGGAGGTAGCCGGTCGGATCGGTGGTGGAGGTCAGTCGTTCCTCAAACTGATGTTCTGACTGGTCACCTGCTTCACTCCCCGTCTCACTGCTGGACACACACACACACACAGACACAGACACACACAGACACACACAGTAAGGCACTGTCAGCGTGGGGTTGAGAACAATGAGGCAGAATATTTGCTGACACAACACATTAGATTAGCTAACAGCTCTGGAACCAGTGAACACTGTGCGCCATATAAAACTTGATTACTCTCCAAGGTGTGATAGACTCTTTCTGCCTTATTAAAACATCAGTTAGCCCCCCTGACAGGCAGCAAAGAGAAGGCATACTACTGTAAAGATTTTAAGTGTACCATTAAATCAACAGAATCAAAGACGTAATCCAATGCTGACTTTCCCTTTTTTTTGGACCAGGAACTGGGAAAGCACATTTTTGTCGTCTCTGAAACGTTTCCGTCAAACTATTATTTCTCATATTTCCTTTTATTAAAAGTGAATACTAATAATTTTTACTAGCCTACTAAAAGTCAGTGTTTTCACATTAGTATAACAATGTCATAAAATCCATTAAAACATGCTCCTTCAAGCTCTAAATCATCCCCAAAGACTTCTAAAACTAGTTTTTTCATCCGAGTAACGGAGGGGTATGTGGTTAGGATTTTACCGAAACGCATCAAAATGGTGTTCATTCAGTTGTCAGGGAAGATCACCAAGTGATTGAGTAACAGTGGAAAGACATGAATTGCTAATCAAATGCATCACATGTTCCTAGCAGCTCAAACTGCTCCAAATCTAGAGTGAAATTCATAGCGAAATATAAAGCACATGTTTGTGTTACCCTCTAAATAGTAAACATAGCTGTTGCCTAATTCTATCAACCTCAATCATCAAGAATACGCCAAGAACGAACCATCATAGAATATTTGACTTGATGGCTTTCCATTTATTTGGCTCCATTTGAAAGTTCAACTATAAAGCCTAGCATCAGGCAACTCATGGACACAAAAAAAAAAGTACATTGCCATTAGGTTCTTCTATTCTGTGGATAACTCACTGACACCACACGGTTGTGTATAAAACACTACTAATAACAATATCAACGACGTAATATCATAATATCATTATTAGCGATCCACCAAATGAGGAAAACCAAGCCAAATAGGTGTAGGCTGACGTGGTGGGTGCATGTCTATTAGACCTGACTGAGTAACATTGTGATTGAATAGACCCGTATGAAATCTGATCATCTAATAGGCGAGACCCCGAGGTCAGCTGATGCGTCGCTGGCCAATTACCACTCGGCGCTTCCTTGGCTGAACTGGAACTCTTGCAAATGACTTGCTTTGCAATCCAATGTGTGTGTGTGTGTGTGTGTGTGTGTGTGTGTGTGTGTGTGTGTGTGTGTGAAAACAAGGCTGCGAGTTCCCATTATCACTTGAAGGGGTGCAATATGTCACCTTTGAATATCTCATCTAATTTACAGACACTGAGCCAGAGAGAGGCAGACCACCCAGCCAGGTGAACAGAGCAGTCTCTCAGTAAAGCATTTAGCAATATTTTAATAAAGCAGATATCATGGTGTGGGCAAAAGACACACACACGCACACACACACCTGCTGTAGTAATTGTCCACTCCCAGGGCCTCTCTCGCTGCAGTAATGTGCTGCTCTAGAGTCTGACAGCCACTGGCTCCGCCTCCCTGGAGCTCTGAGACCTGCAGCTCCGCCCCTCCCTCCTCCAGATGCACCTCGTGGAACTTCACTATACCTGCACACAACGTCAACACTCAGAGTGAGGTATACGTCTATGTGTGTGGGTGTGTGTTGCATCTATGTGTGTGTGTGTGTGTGTGTGTGTGCGTGACTGCCTACCGGTTCCTGGAGCCAGTAGCCAGCTGTACAGGTATCCGGCGGCCAGAGAGAAGTACAGCACCAGTGACTTTTGACTGTTGACTGTATCCAGGATGTGCTCTATGGTCACCGGGGAGTAAGGGTCAGGGGTCGGGTTGTAGGGGTCAGATGTCTGGGGTTGGTGACCCTGCTGGCGCTCGACTAGGAGGTCAGCGAAAGCTCGTGTCCGAGCCCGCTCCGCAACCGCCAAGGCCTCGTCATGGTGACCTGGGGATGAGAGGAGCGCAGGATGAGAGGAGCGATGGATGAGAGGAGCGAGGGATGAGAGGAGCGATGGATGAGAGGAGTGATGGATGAGAGGAGCGATGAATGAGAGGAGCGAGGGATGAGAGGAGCGCAGGATGAGAGGAGCGATGGATGAGAGGAGCGATGGATGAGAGGAGCGATGGATGAGAGGAGCGATGGATGAGGAGCGATGGATGAGAGGAGCAAGGATGAGAGGAGTGATGGATGAGAGGAGTGATGGATGAGAGGAGCGATGGATTAGAGGAGCGATGGATTAGAGGAGCGATGGATGAGAGGAGCGATGGATTAGAGGAGCGATGGATGAGAGGAGCGATGGATGAGAGGAGTGATGGATGAGAGGAGCGATGGATGAGGAGTGATGGATGAGAGGAGCGATGGATGAGAGGAGCGAGGGATGAGAGGAGCGATGGATGAGAGCGCAGGATGAGAGGAGCGCGGGATGAGGAGCGATGGATGAGAGGAGCGCAGGATGAGAGGAGCGATGGATGAGAGGAGCGAGGGATGAGAGGAGCGATGGATGAGAGGAGCGATGGATGAGAGGAGCGATGGATGAGAGGAGCGATGGATGAGAGGAGCGATGGATGAGAGGAGCGATGGATGAGAGGAGCGATGGATGAGAGCGCAGGATGAGAGGAGCGCGGGATGAGAGGAGCGATGGATGAGAGGAGCGATGGATGAGAGCGCAGGATGAGAGGAGCGCGGGATGAGAGGAGCGAGGGATGAGAGGAGCGATGGATGAGAGGAGCGAGGGATGAGAGGAGCGATGGATGAGAGGAGCGATGGATGAGGAGCGATGGATGAGGAGTGATGGATGAGAGGAGTGCGGGATGAGAGGAGCGATGGATGAGAGGAGTGATGGATGAGAGGAGCGATGGATGAGAGGAGCGATGGATGAGAGGAGCGAAAGACAAAAAATGAAGTCAGAGCAGGCAAGTAACTAAAGGGTGAGTGATATTAGGGATAAAAGAGAAGGCCAGAAAGAATAGGTTATTGGGGAGACCGAGTGTTACCCAGGCTGACGAGAACCCTCTGGAGAGCCTGGTAGGAGGACGTCTGCAGGTTGAACAGTGACAGTCTGCAGTCTGAGCTGAGCTGCGTCTCGTGGCAAACTGACTCAAACAACCCGGACGCTCTGTACAGCTGAGGAGAGAGATGACGAGAAGTTAACAGTCCTGATCGTGATCTCACACCTGTTCACTCCTGACTACACACACCCATTATTTATTCAGTACAGAGAATAATAATAAACCCCTTCATGTTTGAATCCCAGTTCCACAGGGCACCAGCAGGTGTCAGCAGGAACCAGGAGAACGTAGCGTTGGAAACGGGTTGGTACCTGGTGCTGAGCTTCTTCTAGGTTGCTGCTGGCCCATAGCGACAGACCCAGCCGGTGACGGATCTTGGCTTCCTCCTCTCTCCTCCCACACTGCTCTGAGAGACGTAGCCCTGGGAGACGGAGAGACAGACAGACTGAGAGCGTTAAAGATAACAGGACCAGAGGAGGATTGGGAGAAAATAATTGATTCGCCTATTCCACCGCTCCCTCTAAAACCGCTGTGTTCATCACCGCGCCGCTCCTCTCACCTTCCTGCAGGTACATGACAGCCTGTGTGTAGTTCTTCAGCGCGTGGTGTGTCCTCCCCAGGCTGCCGTAGGCCAGTGTCTTGGCCGTGAGGTCGTTGTTCTGCGCGGCAACACTCAGGTGCTGCTCCTGTTGACGTGACGACAGACGCAAAGTTCAAGTCCCGCGCGCCGTTTAGCGGTTGGAACGCGATTCGACCCGCGGCGTGTGTTTACCTGACAGACCACGGCCCTTTCGTAATTTCCCAGCGCCTCATAGGTCAAGCCGAGGTTCCCGTAGGCCCTCCCCTGACTCCTCCCACATCGCATCTCCTCTGCAATCTCTAAAGCTTTCTGGTGCCACTGGAGAGAGAGAGAGACAGAGAGAGAAATGGATGGAGTTGACCACTGTTTAAGGAATATAATAAGACAATAGTTGGAAAGGCATTTACTTGTAGAGCTGTCTCATTCTCTCCCATCAGTTGGTAGACACCACCTAGGGCCCCGCTCGCAGCGCCCTCTAGTGCCCGATCCTAGGACGAAAATATTAATAGTAAACAATCATAGACCGTTTCCATATAACAGGAACAGGAACACTTGTCCCTTCCCTCCATCCCAGAGGTAGTAATATTACCCCCTTCCCTCCATCCCAGAGGTAGTAATATTACCCCCTTCCCTCCATCCCAGAGGTAGTAATATTACCCCCTTCCCTCCACCCCAGAGGTAGTAATATTACCCCCTTCCCTCCATCCCAGAGGTAGTAATATTACCCCCTTCCCTCCACCCCAGAGGTAGTAATATTACCCCCTTCCCTCCACCCCAGAGGTAGTAATATTAACCCCTTCCCTCCACCCCAGAGGTAGTAATATTACCCCCTTCCCTCCACCCCAGAGGTAGTAATATTAACCCCTTCCCTCCACCCCAGAGGTAGTAATATTACCCCCTTCCCTCCACCCCAGAGGTAGTAATATTACCCCCTTCCCTCCACCCCAGAGGTAGTAATATTACCCCCTTCCCTCCATCCCAGAGGTAGTAATATTACCCCCTTCCCTCCACCCCAGAGGTAGTAATATTAGCCCCTTCCCTCCATCCCAGAGGTAGTAATATTACCCCCTTCCCTCCATCCCAGAGGTAGTAATATTACCCCTTCCTCCATCCCAGAGGTAGTAATATTACCCCTTCCCTCCATCCCAGAGGTAGTAATATTACCCCCTTCCCTCCATCCTCGAGGTAGTAATATTACCCCCTTCCCTCCATCCCAGAGGTAGTAATATTACCCCCTTCCCTCCATCCCAGAGGTAGTTATATTACCCCTTCCCTCCATCCCAGAGGTAGTAATATTACCCCCTTCCCTCCATCCCAGAGGTAGTAATATTACCCCCTTCCCTCCATCCCAGAGGTAGTAATATTACCCCCTTCCCTCCATCCCAGAGGTAGTAATATTACCCCCTTCCCTCCATCCCAGAGGTAGTAATATTACCCCCTTCCCTCCATCCCAGAGGTAGTAGAATTACCCCGGCGCTGCATGCCATATCCAGCTGATGCTCCAGGCAGGACAGGGCTTGTTCATAGTTTCCCAGGTGGCTGTGGAGGTCACCCAGCTCCCCATAAGCCTGGGCCTTCCCTCCCTCACCTCCTCCGGCCTCTCCACCAAGCTCATGGGCCACCACCAGGCGCTTCTCAAAACACACCAATGCCTGCTGCAGATTACCCAGAGATCTGAAAGGAGGAAGGACGTTTTAAAACCTCTTTATTGGGTCTTAGAGCCCAGCAAACAACAAATACTTAAACAAATACTCTAAATCGTCAACTAAAATTATATTTGGATCTAAATAAAAATTGTTGGGATGAAAAATAATCACCCAATTACCAACCATGGAGCATGTGCCAGCCTATCCGGGAAAACGCAAAACCAGATCTACCCGAAAAAACGCAAAACCAGAAGTGCAAGAGTTTCAGACTCAGCACAAAACAGTCAGTCAACTTTTACACTAGGATCCAGGTGGACCAGTTGCCTATTTGTGGCTATAACTCCATGTATAATCCTGTCCATTTATCACTAGGCAGTTTGTATTGGGACCAGGCCGGGACCAGGGTGTTTTTATTGGTACGTCATTCCAGCTGTCAGAGTAAGCAATCATAAAGCAGTCATAAATCAGCAGGTGAGATGCAGCCGAATCACTTAGTGCTGTCCCTGGACGGTTAATCCCCAGCTCGTAATCAGAGATGTGTTTATCCTCATCCAGATCCTCACCAATAATGTCCAAAAGACCCCGACTCCCTATTGCTTGTCACCGAAATCACATAACCTGTTTCAGCTCATGGGGCTTTACAACCCAGCGGGACCATTCTGGCAGAACTCGCAAACTTCCCAAACTGGAAAAACTCGCACTGCGACTACTAAACCATGCATGGAATAGGAGAAACACCACGGAAGCCAACACACACACACACACACACACACACACACACACACACACACACACACACACACACACACACACACACACACACACACACACACACACACACACACACACACACACACACACACACACACACACACACACACACACACACACACACACACACACACACACACACACACACACACACAAAAAACAGAAGGGGCTGTTTAGTGAGCTGAAGATGAGAATGTGCACGATCAATAGCTTAATATATGCGTGTTAAGTAAACAAAGTGCCCGTAACGAGTCACCACATAAAAAACGTCTCAAATGCCCTCCCTAACTGCAAACATGAAAGCTTCTTGTAGTCCACAGGGAGCTATATAGAAAACAAATTCGTACATAATTCCGCATGTTGATTTTGCTAGTATGCAACCAAAATAACTGGATGTATCCTTGGGGTGGGAAATGTAAAAGAGGGTGCGTTGGGATGAGCTGCGGCTTTTATCAGTGCGATGACACAGTTTGTTCTGTCATTACCTTACCAGGAACAAGAGAGAGTACAGAGACAACAAGAGAAAGTACAGAGGGAGAGATAGTACAGACAGGTAGAGGGAGAGAGAGTACAGACAGGTATAGAGCAGACAGGTAGAGGGAGAGAGAGTACAGACAGGTGTAGAGGGAGAGAGAGTACAGACAGGTAGAGGGAGAGAGAGTACAGACAGGTATAGAGGGAGAGAGAGTACAGACAGGTATAGAGGGAGAGAGTACAGACAGGTAGAGAGGGAGAGAGTACAGACATGTATAGAGGGAGAGAGTGCAGACAGGTATAGAGGGAGAGAGTACAGACAGGTATAGAGGGAGAGAGTACAGACAGGTAGAGAGGGAGAGAGTACAGACAGGTATAGAGGGAGAGAGAGTACAGACAGGTAGAGAGGGAGAGAGTACAGACAGGTATAGAGGGAGAGACAGTGTGTGTTACCTGTGTGCGTTCCCCAGTCCCCTGTAGGCTCTCTCCTGGTCCTGAACATGCTTGAGACTCTGAGCCACAGTCAGAGACATTTCGTGGTACTTTATAGCTTCCTCGAAGTCCCCCAGTGAATCGTAACAGTCGGCCAGGTTCCCGTAGGCCCTGCCTCGGTCCAGAACACACTCAGCACCGCTCAGCTGCTCCAACATGGCCAACTGCTGCTCGAAAAAGCCGATGGCCTCCTCCAGGACGCCCATGTTCATCTTGGTGATGCCCAAGTTGCCCTGGACCTGCGCCTCCACGCTGGCGTCTTTGAGACCCTGTGCCAGGGCGAGCTGAGCCTGGTAGCACTGGAAGGCCGTGGGATAGTCCATCAGGGCCATGTGTACGGCCGCCAGGCGACCCAGAGCACCACACTGCCCCCGCTGGTCGTCTAAAGATGTGCGGACAGACAGCTCTTGCTCATGGAAGTTCAGCGCCTGCTCGTACTGTCTGAGGAGTCTGGAGTCCAGGAAATAGGAATAAAACCATTTGAATGATATTTATCCCTTAATAGTCAATGTTTGTTTAATGATCATGTTAAGTGAACTCATCTCATGTCTGGGTGGGGCATAACTGAATTAGAAGGCTACCTGTGGGCGGAGCCAAGAGCTGAGTACGCATCAGCCTCCATCTTTTGCCCTTTGACCTCCTGAGCCAAGGTGAGCTGCTGCTGGTAGAACCTCAGCGCCCCGGCCACATCACCCCGACACACACACACATCCCCTAAGTTCCCCAGAGCACGGAACACTGCCTACACACACACACACAAACAAACACATTAACACATTGTCTTAGTGACCGTCTGTACCTGTATGTTGTCTCAGCGACTGTATCTATCTGTGTGTTGTCATGGTGACTGTATCTACCTGTGTGTTGTCTCAGTGACTGTATCTACCTGTGTGTTGTCATAGTGACTGTATCTACCTGCGTGTTGTCATAGTGACTGTATCTACCTCTGTGTTGTCTTAGTAACTGTATCTACCTGTTTGTTGTCTTAGTGACTGTATCTACCTGCGTGTTGTCTTAGTGACTGTATCTACCTGCGTGTTGTCTTAGTGACTGTATCTACCTGTTTGTTGTCATAGTGACTGTATCTACCTGCGTGTTGTCTTAGTGACTGTATCTACCTGCGTGTTGTCTTAGTGACTGTATCTACCTGTGTGTTCTTTAGAGCCTGAGCCAGGGACAGCAGGCATCTTTGACAGTCCTCAGCCTTGCTGTATTCCCCCAGGGCCTTGTAGGCCAGACCAAGATTACAGTAGGCTTTGGCCTGGGACAACTTATCTCCCAGGTCTTTAGCCAGGGCCAGATCCTGCTCATAATACCTGTTAGGAGGAGGACAAAAAGTACCCGTTTCCTGTTCAAATCTGACACACTTCTGTATTCGTTTTTGAAAAGTCAAAACATGGTTCCAAGGGACAGTGGACGTTCCCCAGTGTGTGTGTGTGTGTGTGTGTGTGAGAGAGATAGTACCCTACCTGACGGCCTCCTTGTACTGTCCCAGGCAGTTGTGTGTGTAGGCCAGGTTGTGACAGACCTTACCCTCCCCCTCCATGTCCTGTAGCTGGGGTGACAGGGTCAGGTACTGCTGGTAGTATGGGACGGCCTGGACGTACTCCCCCCGGCAGCAGTGGAAGTTCCCCAGGTTACCTGAACACAAGGACAGAAATCAGGGTTTGGTATCAACCGGGTTTTGGTATCAACCGGGTTTTGGTATCAACTGGGTTCTGGTATCAACCGGGTTTTGGTATCAACCGGGTTCTGGTATCAACATATCGTTTGTTAGCCGCCCCGTCCACTACCTAGCGCTCTGGCTGTACTCTGCGTGTCACGTAGCTCGCGGGCGATCGTCAGGTGGTGCAGGTAGTGCTGGAGAGCCTGGTCGTGAGCTCCCAGCGCCTGATAGGCTACTGCCAGGTTGCCGTGGGTCGAGGCCTGCGAGGGACGGTCATTCACCTGGGAGGAGAAAGATGGATCCACATGGGTGGGTCTGACGTCAGCTGCCTAGAACACACCTCCCTGGTTGCAAATCCATGAAGCACTCCGTGTGCGTGTGTGTGTGTGCGTGTGCGTGTGTGTGTGTGCGTGTGTGTGCGTGTGTGCGTGCGCGTCTCACCTCCAGAGAGATGTGCAGCTCCTGCCGGTGATAGCGAACAGCCTGGTCGTACATCCCCAGGGAGTTGTAGGCATTGCCCATATTTCCGTAGGCCCTTCCCTCCGCAGCGTAGTCCCCGAGCTCCTGCACAAGACACAGGTGGGCCTTGTGGTACTTCAACGCCGTCTCGTACTCTCCCTTCATCTGGTGGATTATGCCTATGGAGCAGAAGTACCGACATGCTCCGTCAGCCCAGCGGACCAGTGGTGGTGGGCCGTATGTCTACGCACAACGCTCAGATGGGGAGGGGGCGGAGTTACGGGGGGGTGGGAGTTAGGATGGGAGACGGCACGGGTGGAGAAGAGGGACAACCAGCAGGACCGGCTACATAACGATACACAACACTACACAACGCTACATACCGCTACACAATGCTACACAACACTACATAACACTACATACCGCTACATACCGCTACACAATGCTACACAACACTACATAACACTACATAGACTACATACCGGCTACATAACGCTACACAACACTACACAACGCTACATAACACTACATAGACTACATACCGCTACACAATGCTACACAACACTACATAACACTACATAGACTACATACCGGCTACATAACGCTACACAACACTACACAACGCTACATAACACTACATAGACTGCATACCGGCTACACAACACTACACAATGCTACACAACACTACATAGACTACATACCGCTACACAATGCTACACAACACTACATAACACTACATAGACTACATACCGGCTACATAACGCTACACAACACTACACAACGCTACATAACACTACATAACACTACATAACACTACATAGACTGCATACCGGCTACACAACACTACACAATGCTACATAACACTACATAGACTACATACCGGCTACACAACACTACACAATGCTACATAACACTACATAGACTGCATACCGGCTACACAACACTACACAATGCTACATAACACTACATAGACTACATACCGCTACATAATGCTACACAATGCTACATAACACTACATAATGCTACAAAACGATATACAACGCTACATAACGCTACATAAAACTATATAGACTACATAACGCTACACAACGCTACATAACGCTACATAAAACTATATAGACTACATAACGCTACACAACGCTACATAAGAATTCCGGCTGTTCTGGAAGGCAAAGGATCTCAACTGACTGTATAAACTGATGAGCCAAAACATTAGGACTACTATGCTGTAGGTCCCTGTAGGGTTTCTCAGCACAACATTGCCCAGAGCATCACACTCCCTCCGTCAGCTCGTTGTCTCTCTACAGTGAATCCTGATGCCATCACTTCCCCTGGTGCTGTATATTCCCATACATAACTTTATTGTACCGCTAATGTGTACCGGCTGATACCAGCTTGTGGTGTGTGTGTGTGAGCTGCGCAGAGTGAGGAGCCTGATTCAGGAGGCTAAAGCGTGAAATGGAATTCACTTACTCACTGTGTCTCTGGTCCACACGGCCAAACACACACACACAGTCTCACACATTATCTATGGCCATCCACACTGACAAACACACACAGTCTCACACATTATCTATGGCCATCCACACTGACAAACACACACACACACACACACACACACACAGTCTCACACATTATCTATGGCCATCCACACTGACAAACACACAGACACACAGTCTCACACATTATCTATGGCCATCCACACTGACAAACACACACAGTCTCACACACTATCTATCGCCATCCACGGACAAGCCAGAGGACTTCAGCGGCTGCTTGCCCAAAGTGCTAAAACCGTAAAAAACACATTAGACTAGGGAGTTACGGACGATGAAGCGTTCACCAGTGTGGTAGAGTGTCAGGGAGAGGAACAGCGACCCTTATAGGGGCTTCGGAGTAAGAGGATTAAGGAGCAAACCGCACAGTCGACGGAAATACTAGCACGCACCAACCCACGAGGATTAGTCCCCCCCACCAGCCACACACCTGAGGGTCGCCATGGGGACGTGCCAATGGGGTGGCAACGAGGTGACAGAAGGCGTATATGTATTCAGGAGCATCAGCTCTAAACAGCTAGCGGAGTTAGCAGAATATAAATAATGTAATGTCGCTCGGGGTTCTATGATAAGATATTTGGCTGAGGCAACTGGAAGCTTTCTGAGGAAATCGTTCAGCGGATTCTATCTATCTACTGGGATGGAAGTGTATACCGGCCTCTATCTATCTACTGGGATGGAAGTGTATACCGGCCTCTATCTATCTACTGGGATGGAAGTGTATACCGGCCTCTATCTATCTACTAGGATGGAAGTGTATACTGTCCTCTATCTCCCTACTGGGATGGAAGTGTATACCGGCCTCTATCTATCTACTACGATGGAAGTGTATTCCTGGCCTCTATCTATCTACTAGGATGGAAGTGTATTCCTGGCCTCTATCTATCTACTAGGATGGAAGTGTATACCAGCCTCTATCTATCTACTGGGATGGAAGTGTATACTGGCCTCTATCTCCCTACTGGGATGGAAGTGTATACCGGCCTCTATCTATCTACTAGGATGGAAGTGTATTCCTGGCCTCTATCTATCTACTGGGATGGAAGTGTATACCGGCCTCTATCTATCTACTAGGATGGAAGTGTATACCAGCCTCTATCTCCCTACTGGGATGGAAGTGTATACTGGCCTCTATCTATCTACTGGGATGGAAGTGTATACTGGCCTCTATCTCCCTACTGGGATGGAAGTGTATACCGGCCTCTATCTATCTACTGGGATGGAAGTGTATTCCTGGCCTCTATCTATCTACTGGGATGGAAGTGTATACCGGCCTCTATCTATCTACTGGGATGGAAGTGTATTCCTGGCCTCTATCTATCTACTGGGATGGAAGTGTATACTGGCCTCTATCTATCTACTGGGATGGAAGTGTATACTGGCCTCTATCTCCCTACTGGGATGGAAGTGTATACCGGCCTCTATCTATCTACAAGTTGGAAGTGTATTCCTGGCCTCTATCTATCTACTGGGATGGAAGTGTATACTGGCCTCTATCTCCCTACTGGGATGGAAGTGTATACCGGCCTCTATCTATCTACTGGGATGGAAGTGTATACTGGCCTCTATCTATCTACTGGGATGGAAGTGTATACTGGCCTCTATCTCCCTACTGGGATGGAAGTGTATACCGGCCTCTATCTATCTACTAGGATGGAAGTGTATTCCTGGCCTCTATCTATCTACTGGGATGGAAGTGTATACCGGCCTCTATCTCCCTACTGGGATGGATATAAATGCTGCCCTCTATGTCTGTGTGCTTTGTGGTGATTCAGCCATGTCTAGCCGTTTCTTGGGCAAGCCTTCAGACATGTCCGACTCCCCTGGCAACGTTAGCCTGCTAACACCAACATTATGGAAATGCAGCTTTATGTGGTTCAGTCACAAACCACTAAGGAGTTCTACTATGTTCCTTCAGCCAATGACCTACTTAAGCGCTTAATGAAATGCCAGATGGATGCATAATTTTTTTATAACGTTAAACTGGAAACAAGCCTCACCATTTACCATGAAAGTAAATTCTGTAGGATCTATAGAGGTCTAAAGGCAATGTATACACTGTTCATTACAGGTTGATGGATTAATTAAGAGTCTGGAATAACCGTCGTTAACAATGATGGAAATATGTCTTTTTGAGAGAGAAAGTAAGATCGAAAACTAGTCAGCAGTTCTGCAAAAGCATAGATTATCCACTGCGATTACACAAATAGGCCACACACACACATGTACGGTGAATTGTCCACTCAGCAGTGGGGTCAGATTCAGCAGGGCTCAGATATCGCCATGGTCGCCGTATCCCTGAACCTCGTTAATAAAACATGAGTGTTGATTGGCCAGAGAAGGCATCAGCAAAGTCATGTGATAAGACCCGGCTCCTGTTACCTGCTCTTATATCTGGGCTGTGTGCAGATCCAGGGGATGTAGAGACCAACACAACAATGCTAAATAAAATAAAGGCCAAATAAACATAAAACTTTTTATTGGTCGAGATCCACTGAGAGTGACTCATGCTCTCCTTTGTTTTACAGCCACGGCGTCTCTCCAGTGTATCTTTAACCCGCTGGTCGATGAGGCATTAAACTGGTCGGCTCAGCTCTTCTATCTGTTGTGTTTCTCAATTCACAACCTTCTGGTCCCAAGGGAGATCCCAGAGCAGATCACTGTCTAAAAGAGATATAGCCAGTAAAGGGGAGACCAGATCCTACCCAGGTGTAGAGAGACAGAGTGTCTATAGGAGCCTGTGACCAGCTCTTACCCAGGTGTAGATAGACTGACATAGTGTCTATAGGAGCCTGTGACCAGCTCTTACCCAGGTGTAGAGAGACATAGTGTCTATAGGAGCCTGTGACCAGCTCTTACCCAGGTGTAGAGAGACAGAGTGTCTATAGGAGCCTGTGACCAGCTCTTACCCAGGTGTAGAGAGACATAGTGTCTATAGTAGCCTGTGACCAGCTCTTACCCAGGTGTAGAGAGACAGAGTGTCTATAGTAGCCTGTGACCAGCTCTTACCCAGGTGTACATAGACTGACATAGTGTCTATAGGAGCCTGTGACCAGCTCTTACCCAGGTGTAGAGAGACATAGTGTCTATAGGAGCCTGTGACCAGCTCTTACCCAGGTGTAGAGAGACAGAGTGTCTATAGGAGCCTGTGACCAGCTCTTACCCAGGTGTAGAGAGACATAGTGTCTATAGTAGCCTGTGACCAGCTCTTACCCAGGTGTAGATAGACTGACAGAGTGTCTATAGGAGCCTGTGACCAGCTCTTACCCAGGTGTAGAGAGACATAGTGTCTATAGTAGCCTGTGACCAGCTCTTTTCCAGATGTATATAGACAAAGACAGAGTGTCTATAGGAGCCTGTGACCAGCTCTTACCCAGGTGTAGAGAGACAGAGTGTCTATAGGAGCCTGTGACCAGCTCTTACCCAGGTGTAGAGAGACATAGTGTCTATAGGAGCCTGTGACCAGCTCTTACCCAGGTGTAGATAGACTGACAGAGTGTCTATAGGAGCCTGTGACCAGCTCTTACCCAGGTGTAGAGAGACATAGTGTCTATAGTAGCCTGTGACCAGCTCTTTTCCAGATGTATATAGACAAAGACAGAGTGTCTATAGGAGCCTGTGACCAGCTCTTACCCAGGTGTATAGAGACATAGTGTTTATAGGAGCCTGTGACCAGCTCTTACCCAGGTGTAGATAGACTGACAGAGTGTCTATAGGAGCCTGTGACCAGCTCTTACCCAGGTGTAGAGAGACATAGTGTCTATAGGAGCCTGTGACCAGCTCTTACCCAGGTGTAGATAGACTGACATAGTGTCTATAGGAGCCTGTGACCAGCTCTTACCCAGGTGTAGAGAGACAGAGTGTCTATAGGAGCCTGTGACCAGCTCTTACCCAGGTGTAGATAGACTGACATAGTGTCTATAGGAGCCTGTGACCAGCTCTTACCCAGGTGTAGAGAGACATAGTGTCTATAGGAGCCTGTGACCAGCTCTTACCCAGGTGTAGAGAGACAGAGTGTCTATAGGAGCCTGTGACCAGCTCTTACCCAGGTGTAGAGAGACATAGTGTCTATAGTAGCCTGTGACCAGCTCTTACCCAGGTGTAGAGAGACAGAGTGTCTATAGTAGCCTGTGACCAGCTCTTACCCAGGTGTAGATAGACTGACATAGTGTCTATAGGAGCCTGTGACCAGCTCTTACCCAGGTGTAGAGAGACATAGTGTCTATAGGAGCCTGTGACCAGCTCTTACCCAGGTGTAGAGAGACAGAGTGTCTATAGTAGCCTGTGACCAGCTCTTACCCAGGTGTAGAGAGACATAGTGTCTATAGTAGCCTGTGACCAGCTCTTACCCAGGTGTAGATAGACTGACAGAGTGTCTATAGGAGCCTGTGACCAGCTCTTACCCAGGTGTAGAGAGACATAGTGTCTATAGTAGCCTGTGACCAGCTCTTTTCCAGATGTATAGAGACAAAGACAGAGTGTCTATAGGAGCCTGTGACCAGCTCTTACCCAGGTGTAGAGAGACATAGTGTCTATAGTAGCCTGTGACCAGCTCTTTTCCAGGTGTATAGAGACATAGTGTCTATAGGAGCCTGTGACCAGCTCTTACCCAGGTGTAGAGAGACATAGTGTCTATAGGAGCCTGTGACCAGCTCTTACCCAGGTGTAGATAGACTGACAGAGTGTCTATAGGAGCCTGTGACCAGCTCTTACCCAGGTGTATAGAGACATAGTGTTTATAGGAGCCTGTGACCAGCTCTTACCCAGGTGTAGATAGACTGACAGAGTGTCTATAGGAGCCTGTGACCAGCTCTTACCCAGGTGTATAGAGACATAGTGTCTATAGGAGCCTGTGACCAGCTCTTACCCAGGTGTAGATAGACTGACATAGTGTCTATAGGAGCCTGTGACCAGCTCTTACCCAGGTGTATAGAGACATAGTGTCTATAGGAGCCTGTGACCAGCTCTTACCCAGGTGTAGATAGACTGACATAGTGTCTATAGGAGCCTGTGACCAGCTCTTACCCAGGTTGGATGAAGCTCTTCCCTGAGCAGCCTTTTCCTGTAGCTCTTCTGCTACGTCCAGCTGTTTCTGGTGGTACTGCCCAGCCCTCTCCAAGTCCTGGACAACACAAGGTACAAAAAAATGTGAACATCACTTATCAGTCTGCATCAAAACATGTTTAAAAATATATCTAGAATGTGGGACCAAACTGACTGTATCCATAATATAAAGTTAATTGGGAGGCACCAGAAGACAACTGAGCAAGGTGAAACACACAGTTCCTTTATAGGGAGCTCAATAGTGAAATTCAGACCCCGAGATGCCGTTTTTTTAGTCAAAGTGCACCAACTGACAAAACGCTGGAGGAGTGCTTGAAACCATATGTCAAGTATAGTGGAGGCAATGTAATGGTCTGGGGGTGATTTGGTGGTAGTACATTGGGAGATGTGTACAGGAAGGAAGGATATCACCCCAGTTTGCCCCACATTGCCATACCCTGTGAACGACACTTGATCAAAGATAATTTCTCTTGCTATTTACAGAATAAGCAGTCAGCTGGTATTCTGTCTATATTGGAGTGGCCATTACAATCACTGCATCTAAACCCTATTGAGCTGTTCTGGGAGCAGATTGACTGTATGGTATGTAAGAAGTGCCCATCAAGCCAATCCAACTGGCGGGAGGTGCTTCAGGAAGCAATGGAGTGAAATCTCTTCAAATTACCTCAACAAACTGACAACTAGAATGTGAAAGGTCTGCAAGCAAAGTTTGACACATTTATTATTTCAAATAAAAAACAACACATCTAACCTTATCAATGACTATATTTCCTATTCAAACACATTTCATGTATGTTCTCATGGAAGAAAGACATATCTACATGATCCCAAACGTTTGAACAGTTGTGTATCTACACCACAGTCCAGTCATTGGCTCCCCAGAGTAAATACCACAGGCTGTTTCAAAAAAACAAGTTGTTGTTTATCAACTAGAAATCAAACCATTAACTGAAGAGTCAAAAACAAAATATATTTTTTATCAAACAATCATATTTCTCTCACAAAACCTGCTTCAGCATCAATGTACTTCGCTCTGCGTGAGTTTGAGTGTGTGTCTGTCCTACTACCTGCATGCATCGAGCAGCGTGTCCCAGGCCGGCGTAAGCCCTCATCTGTATGGTCCGGTCCTCCAGCTCCTCGGCCAGTCGCAGCACCAGGGTGTGGTAGGAGACGGCCTTGTCAAAGTCTCTCTGGCTGTGGTGGGCACTGCCCAGGTTACTGTATGCACGTGCCTCCTCGCGACCGTTACCCAGAGTCTGCACGTCAGATGACCAGAACAACGCTCAATTAGCTGACAACAGACCCCCCAAAGACTACAAGCTCCTAATAACAGATGATTAAAACGCTTCAGAAAGACAGTGGGAATTGTAGTTTTATAACGCATCCACAGGGCAGGACGGGCTTATTTGTTCTGCACCTTTGCTAGTTCCAGATGATGCTGGTGGCACTGCACGGCGTTGGTGAAGTCTCCCAGTGCAGTGTAGACCGCGCCCATGTTGCCCAGCTGCCGAGCCTCCGACAGTGGGCACTGGGTCTGCCGTGCCAACAGCACACACTGCTTATGGCTGGCCAGGGCGTTGGGGTAGTCCGCTATCGCCGTGTACACGTGGCCGAGGCTGCTCAGCGCATCGGACGCAGCCTAGACACACACAGACACACACGCACACGTTAGATCTCTCCTGTCCGCCACGGGATTTGAACCGGCCGCTTCAACCTTGAGGCTACGGTTGAGATGCGTTAAATCTGACATGAGAAAGCCACAGGAGGCCTCTTAGAAAAACAAACGGCACAAAACGCTGTTGAAACAAAAGGAAACGCGCGTGAGAGATGAGCTGCAGCGTGATATTGATGTTAATATTGACGTGTGTGTGTGTGTGTGAATAGCCTCGGGCTGAGAGCCTGGGATTTAAGTATCAACTGTCACACTCACACCACTTCTCAGCTAGGAATCTCGACACACCCATATGAAGGAAGCGAATAAACAAGGTTAAGACACTGAGATAACCAAATAATGCACAGCCACACAAGAACCACATGGTGTACATGACCATTCAGCAACACTCATGACCGATCAGCAACAGTCATGACCGTTCAGCAGCACTCATGACCGTTCAGCAACAGTCATGACCGTTCAGCAGCACTCATGACCGTTTAGCAACACTCATGACCGTTCAGCAACACTCATGACCGTTCAGCAACACTCATGACCGTTTAGCAGAACTCATGACCGTTTAGCAACACTCATGACCGTTCAGCAACACTCATGACCGTTCAGCAACAGTCATGACCGTTCAGCAGCACTCATGACCGTTCAGCAGCACTCATGACCGTTTAGCAACACTCATGACCGTTCAGCAACACTCATGACCGTTTAGCAGAACTCATGACCGTTTAGCAACACTCATGACCGTTCAGCAACACTCATGACCGTTCAGCAACAGTCATGACCGTTCAGCAGCACTCATGACCGTTTAGCAACACTCATGACCGTTCAGCAACACTCATGACCGTTTAGCAGCACTCATGACCGTTTAGCAACACTCATGACCGTTCAGCAACACTCATGACCGTTCAGCAACACTCATGACCGTTCAGCAACACTCCTGACCGTTTAGCAGAACTCATGACCGTTTAGCAGCACTCATGACCGTTCAGCAGCACTCATGACCGTTCAGCAACACTCATGACTGTTCAGCAGCACTCATGACCGTTCAGCAACACTCATGACCGTTCAGCAACACTCATGACCGTTCAGCAACACTCCTGACCGTTTAGCAGAACTCATGACCGTTTAGCAGCACTCATGACCGTTCAGCAGCACTCATGACCGTTCAGCAACACTCATGACCAATCTGCAAAACTCAGGACCGTTCAGCAACACTCATGACCGTTCAGCAGCACTCATGACCGTTCAGCAACACTCATGACCGTTCAGCAGCACTCATGACCGTTCAGCAACACTCATGACCGTTCAGCAACACTCCTGACCGTTTAGCAGAATTCATGACCGTTTAGCAGCACTCATGACCGTTCAGCAGCACTCATGACCGTTCAGCAACACTCATGACCGTTCAGCATCCCTCACGACCGTTCAGAAACACTCATGACAGACGAGTTAAATAACCAACAGAGATTTTGCTTTCAATATAGTACAGAGACTTGCTTTTTATTCCTTCACATTGTATTCCAGTCATGAACAGAGAGAGGTGGAGCTCAAGGACAGACATTGTTATATTGTCACAAAATTGAGAGAAAGTCAGCATTGCTCCTGAATGGAATGGGATGGATTAGAAGTAGAAGTGCACAATGAAGTAACAACACACACACACACGTGCAAACAGATATAAGCGACACCAGAGCTGTAGTACTCGAGACCACTTTTTTAAGGTCTCGGTCTCGTCTCGGTCTCGGTTACATTTGGACTCGGTCTCGACTCGGTCTCGGACAGTAAGGACTCGTAAATTCTTCCGAGACCAGCCGAGACCAGCGTAGAAATTATCGCCCACAATTTTTTCTAGAAAAATATTTAAGTATGACATGTAGAGGCTGTATTTCCATTGGCTGTATTTCGTCCAGAGTCAGACTGTTTTTTTCTGATGTGGCTTATCCCGCCAATGGCTATCTACTTTTGAAGAAAAGCCCACCCCCAGCGTCGCTAGAGCGTGCACCCATTCACGTAAATACTTCAATCTTAAACATATGCTCGATCATGTCTGCACAATCTGCCATTATATTCGTTTTGCCTATATTCAGCACATTGAGCACAAATAAATAATTTGTCCGAAAACACACAGCGGTTAGTAATTAAAATACATACATAATGTTGAAAAGCTACAGCCGACGTCCTTCCATGACTTTTCCTAAATACGTGCATTTTACCTTGTCCCGTTTTCAGAATTGCAAAATCACAAACCGAACAATATATAAAACTACTATTTACATGTTTTTTGATACCTAAACTGCCTTCCTGTCGCCAAAATCCCACGCCGCTGGGCGTTGGTACCCTAATTGCGGTACCCAGACACCGATCACACTTCACTGAGCCTATATGGCAATGGTTGAATGGGCGATACACAGACAAATACTACGAGAACACATATAGACAATAGTCTGATTGGCTTGGTTGAACTACAAAAAAAAGAGGTACGTTTATAAAGAAATATGTTTCACTAAATAAACAGAACGAATTCCGCCAAATACATACAGCCCCATTCATGTGTCATGCGCCTATTGCACTCAATAATTAATAACGAATGAACCACAGTGTATTCATATAGCCTACAAGAGACTTCAACAAAATATTGTTTTGTATCGAAATTAAACGAATATGAACAATAATTATTAATAGGCTAACTACAAATGGGCGATAAATGAAATTACTCATGCACACAGAAGGACGTGGGACATACATAAGTCCGGGGGGCATACGGCAGAAAGAGCATAAAACTGGAACGGTTATGGTCCGATCTATATGAAACTGAACCCGTTTTGGTCCGATCTTTATTAAACTGGAAGGGTTTTGGTCTGATCTATATGAACACTGTGCGCAGTTCAACCGGGTTAGTTTGCTGCTGTCTCATGTGCACTCGTAACAATAATGAACACTGTTCGCAGTGCAACCGGTTCGTTTGCGTGTCCTGCTCAAGCAGACAAACAACTGAAGCTGCGTGCCTGTGGACGGATAAATAATTATAAATAGATTTGTTTATCGGCCAATCATTCGCAAATCATTTGATTGCAAGTCGCTTGTGATCTAAAATGTGTTAGCATTTACTACATCAACATAGGACATACAGTTTGATGGATTTTCATTTATTCGATTTTTAGAAATGTTAATATCATAGCCTGTGCATTTTAAAATCATGGTTTTATTTTCGTATTTTATGTTTACATAAGACAATAAATAGGCCTACATACTCTTTTAATAAAATTCATTTAATTCAGGATGACAACACAGTAGATGATCTGATGCTGTTGGTCAAGTGTTTTTTTTACATTGGTCATTGGACCAAAAACATGTCATATTATTTAGTGTTGATATGACTGGTCTCGGTCTCGGCCCCCTTTGGTATCGGTCTCGTCTCGGTCTCGGCCACCTTCGGTCTCGGTCTCGTCTCGGTCTCGGCCCCCTTCGGTCTTGGTCTCGTCTCGGTCTCGGCCCCCTTCGGTCTCGGTCTCGTCTCGGTCTCGCTTTAGGTGGTCTCGAGCACAGCTCTGAGCGACACACACACATGCACAAGTACACAAAAACAAACACACAAATAGGTACCTCTCTGTCCTTGAGTTTCATTGCGAGGACCAACTGATGTCTGTGATTGGTCAAAGCCTCCCTGTAGTTGCCCTTGGAGAAGAAGGCGGCTCCTAAGTTCCCATGAGCCCGACACTCACCCGATTGGTCACCTGAGACGACATGATAATGAGGTGGGTGTGGTCATAAGAAATATAATTATATTAAGTATGTAAAAAAAGTTGGCCTAGATCAGATCTAAAACTACAAGCTAGTTTTCAATCACTTATTTTCTGTCCTCCATCGATTTAGTAAAGCAAAATTTGGCCAATCTGGAGTTTAAAAAACTGTAATGACATCTGATTGGCACGGTTTTGGTCATTGACTCAACTTTATTTGTTGACTGCAATTTGGTCGTTGACTGCACTTTGGTCGTTGACTGCACCTTAAATTATTAATTATTTAGCTCAATGCTCAAAAGAAGATTTTTTTCCAGGATTTACTCATTTCTGTATGGAAGGGGGGATTGTAATAACCAGAGCATGAGCCACTTCTATGAAATCTGGTTACTCGTATTAGTTCCCATTGTAAATGCCATTATTGAAATCTAAAATCACATGTACAGCGTCATTTCTCCCTCCAAAATAACGTATATATGTATCTGTGTTTACCTACCACTGTGTGTGTGTGTGTGTGTGGGTGTGTGTGTGTGTGTGTGTGTGTGTGTGTGTGAGAGCAGTTGTGTGTGTGTGTGTGTGAGAGCAGTTGTGTGTGTGTGTGTGTGTGTGTGAGAGAGCAGTTGTGTGTGTGTGTGTGTGTGTGTGTGTGTGTGTGAGAGCAGTTGTGTGTGTGTGTGTGTGTGTGTGTGTGTGTGTGTGTGTGTGTGTGTGAGAGAGCAGTTGTGTGTGTGTGTGTGTGTGTGTGAGCAGTTGTGTGTGTGTACCTAGTGTCCTGGCCACCTCCAGGTCCTGCTGCATGTATCCTGTGCTCTTCTCTGTGTTGCCTAGCGACCAGTAGGCAGAGCTGAGAGCAGAAAACACAGAACCTCGGAGCTTCAGAAGAAAGAGAGAAGAACCTCAGTGATCATCTCACGAACACACAAACCAGGCACATCATAAACACACACACACACACACACATTTCCTTGCCTTCAGAGAGCATGTGCCGATCTTGAGCCCCGCCTCTAGAACCACAACTGAGGCGCCGTGGTAACCTGTGGTCAGCAGCTCCTGACCAATCACACACACCACCACGAATGGACTCTTGTCGAGCTTCATTTTCTGAAGCTGCTGGTAAGTGGGTCCAAGTGAGTCTACGGCAAAAACAAACAGCAGCAACTTGAAAGGTAACCTAATGTAAGCTTAATCTCCCTGAGCAAAACGGACCTATACGATATAGGGATACAGTGTCCTTCAAGTATTGGGACAGGCACACTGTTATATTCAAAGGAAAATATGAAAAAAAGATGAATATGAGCCAAAAACACAGGCTGTCACATTTTGTTTTTGTCTATTTTAACACATATACTTTGTGTTTCTGTGTATATTTTATTGAACCAACAAAGCGAGCAAGTTTATTTAGATAGCAAATTTCAAGCAATTGAATGTGCTTTACATAGGAAAAAATAAGAACAAATAAAATACATGCATTTTATATTCATAGCAACCTGTTTACTGGCGTCATGTACATGTAAAACATTACATCTCAATAGTAACTGTGAACATTTTATTCAAAAAGTCTTCAGAACCTTTTCAGTTCTTTAGAAATTTATTCAAAAGGTCTTTAGAACCTGGCATAGAAGTCCTTAGAACATCCAGCTCTTAAGAACTTTATTCAAAAGGTCTTTAGAACCTGGCATAGAAGTCCTTAGAACATCCAGCTCTTAAGAACTTTATTCAAAAGACCTCAATAACGTTTCCAGGTCTCTAAAACCTGGCCAAGAAGTCTTTACAACGTTCAGGTCTATAATGTATACATTACAGTTTTTTTCATTTATTCCATGTATTAGAATAAAAACAACAACATTTGAATTTAGATAGTATCGCTGCTCTAGCCTTTTCTGTCTCTTCAGTCAATCCACCGGTACTCCTTCACTCTCCTTTCTTTATTAACATGCTCCTGCATGACGTGTTTACCACTCACTTCCTCAGTTCGAACACCCTCTCTTCCTTTCTGAGACACCTCTTTCTGTTTTTGTCCTGACAACTTTATTTCCTCTCTGGGGATTTGAGTACCGACGTCTCATCCTAGGCTAGGGCATTCTAAAAATATAAAGAATTGCTGGATGATGTTGATAAATGACTGGGTGATGACAAATAAAGAAATGATCATTCAAACTGATGGAACCTCTGTCTTACTCGGTTTAGGGAGAGGTTCTTAAACAGCCACAGAGCGTCTCTGGTTTTCACACAATTATGAGTAAAGTCGACTGAGTAAGTATGGATGATGGCTTTGAGTTACACTTCTTCACTTATTCATCCTCGAACGTCTGAGTAAAAGACATGTCAACATTTTTGTCTTTCAGTATTTACGCTAAACTCAACTTTCTCTTCTTCTGACGTTGGTGTAAAAGCAAATCCAAACTTTCTCAACCGTTTCACTTAGTATCTCGACTTCGTTCTTCCATTCACTTCCATCCACCATATTTTAGCAGAAACCTCAATCAGAGCAGTTACCTCTCAGTGGTGACTTCATGGCAGCTTCCACCATGCCCACCAGCAGTTGAAGACTCTTGGGATCCTGCGCCAGACCAGAGGCGAATGCTGCCAGGGCGTCGGCATGCCGACCAAGGTACTGCAGGGCCACGCCCTGACGGAAGTATGCCTAAAAAAGGGGAAACATTTAATTTATTGTTATTATTCGTGATCTTCTTTGTCGACCTCTGATTTGGTGTGGTCATCATATTTGACAAAAACATTTTCACATGAATGAATATAACAAAACTGAAAATATAATAAAATAATGGAAATTATATCTAACCAGATTCTACACTGAGGAAACTATAATTGCTATATCAACAACTAGCGCTGCTGGAATACTGTGGGTGTGCTGGCTTCAGTCTATACACTATACGCCGCCCACCAGTACTTAATCCATGCCAAGTTCCCCAAATTAGACACACTGACAGCAGATAGTCCCCCCGGGCCCCCACCAATATATCAGTCCTTAAGCACATGTCTGTGTATTAGCACATGTCTGTACGTTAGCACATGTCTGTCTGTTGGCACATGTCTGTCTGTTGGCACATGTCTGTCTGTTGGCACATGTCTGTCTGTTGGCACATGTCTGTCTGTTGGCACATGTCTGTCTGATGGCACATGTCTGTCTGATGGCACATTTCTGTCTGTTGGCACATTTCTGTCTGTTGGCACATGTCTGTCTGTTGGCACATGTCTGTCTGTTGGCACATGTCTGTCTGTTGGCACATGTCTGTATGTTGGCACATGTCTGTATGTTAGCACATGTCTGTATGTTAGCACATGTCTGTCTGTTGGCACATGTCTGTCTGTTGGCACATGTCTGTCTGTTGGCACATGTCTGTCTGTTGGCACATGTCTGTCTGTTGGCACATGTCTGTCTGTTGGCACATGTCTGTCTGTTGGCACATGTCTGTCTGTTAGCACATGTCTGTCTGTTAGCACATGTCTGTCTGTTGGCACATGTCTGTCTGTTGGCACATGTCTGTCTGTTGGCACATGTCTGTCTGTTGGCACATGTCTGTCTGTTGGCACATGTCTGTCTGTTGGCACATGTCTGTCTGTTAGCACATGTCTGTCTGTTAGCACATGTCTGTCAGCTTCCACCGAACCTCCGCTACCTTATGTGGTGTATGAACACCACCTCTACACAACCTCCACCCACAGACCACCTGCTGGAGGGCCAGTTCAGGTTGAAGTCATACTGATGCCAGGGTTGAGCCAATACATAACAAACATATGTGTGTGTGTGTGTGAGTACGTGTGTATGTGTGTGTGTGTGTGTGTGTGTGTGTGTGTGTGTGTGTGTGTGTGTGTGGGGCAGATGATGGGTGCTGGATGAACAGATGCTTAACTTACTGCTTCATTCTTCCATTTATCAAGAACAGATGGCATAACAACACAGAAAGAGAGAGAGAGAGGGAGAGAGGTGACATTTTTTTTGAAGACACTACGACAAATGTGATAAACATTGAGAAATAGAAAAAGAAAAAAGAGACAAGTACAGTCAGGGAGGTAGAGAGAGTAAAGGCAAGGTGTAGAGTCAGACGAGGTAGAGAGATAAAATGAGCGATGTAGAGTCAGGGAGGTAGAGAGAGATAAGCGTAGGTGTGGATTTAGGGAGGTAGAGAGAGAGAAAAGGTGTAGAGTCAGTGAGGTAGAAAGAGAAAATTAGAGATGTAGAGTCATGGAGGTAGAGAAAGAAATAGGAATATAAAGTC
>CM055760.1:6729609-6744609 GCA_029465975.1 Dallia pectoralis | reverse complement strand
GGAATATACTTTCACAGCCCACTGTCTTAGTTATAAAGCCCCAGTCCAGAACTGCAATATACACATGCAGAGTCTGTGTTTTTATCTGGGCAACATCAAAGTTCTCGTTTTGCATGCAAAGGGAAAGTTGTCACGATGGATTTGGCCACACAAAAGGACTTACAAAGCCCTCGTGCTACAGGGAGGTGGAGGGAGGTGGAGGGGTACGTCAGAAGTATGGTTTTAAAAGGCTCGGCGGCATTGTAAGTAGATACAATATACCAAAGGCATTGTGGAGAACAGGAACACACAGAAAGTTCTGAGTCAGACAAACCCTACTAGACAATCCCTAGAGAGCATCCTTCAGGGAACATGAGAAACGTGGGTGAGGGAGGATAAAGGGCTGCTGAGAAAAAAACTTAAACTTTTAATCAAACACTGTTGAGTCGTGAGATTTCTCTTTTTGCTCACACGCAGATGCTGAGGTGAGACAAGCACACACACACACACACACACTTCTCCACGGGACACATATGAGGTGAGACAACCACACACACACACACACTTCTCCACGGGACACATATGAGGTGAGACAACCACACACACACACACACTTCTCCACGGGACACATATGAGGTGAGACAACCACACACACACACACACACACTTCTCCACGGGACACATATGAGGTGAGACAACCACACACACACACACACTTCTCCACGGGACACATATGAGGTGAGACAACCACACACACACACACACACACTTCTCCACGGGACACATATGAGGTGTGACAACCACACACACACTTCTCCGCGGGACACGCGTGTGAGGTGAGAGCATCATTAATCAGGTTCTAACGAGCACAACCAGGAGCCGTTAATGCATCATCACATCATGCATCCGGTCGTCACGGACACCATTATACAGGATGTAAAGGCACTCACACGCCACTTCAAAAGACAAATTCTCCTCCTCTCACATCTCTTCGCATTTCCTCTACCCATATCTCCTCTTGTTCTTTTGATATACTGTAAATCCACAAGTCATTGTTATCCGAGGATTATGGGGGGGATTACACACAGATCTCATTCTCTCTTGTTCACGTCGGTTTGTGCCGTGGATGTAAACTTTGCTAGTTAAGCATTGTGTTATTCTGACAGCACCCCTATGTGCTCTGTGCGTGGGCATCTGTTTGTGTATCCCTGGCTAGTAGGACCTATATAGCATTATGTGAATAGCATTATGTGAGCCAGATACAGCCCTGGCACACAACCCATATGCCATTATCAAACACATGCTGTCATAAAATGCATTGCAATGCAAATTGAAGCCTTTTTGAGCATCCAGAAAAAAAACCCACTAATGTACAAGATTCTTACCTTTTTCCTGGGCTGCCATTTCATCATATTTGTAAATCAGAAAAGTCCAACATCCAAGTGTAACTCAGCCTGCAGAAGAGGACTGGGAGCCTGTCATCCCGCTACCCATGAGCCTTTGGGCTCTGTGCTGCCACCTGAGATCCACCTGGGTATGTCCGGTAAAGCCCAACTCGGCTGAAACAGCCTGTATAGTCTGCCTTGGACATGGGACACTGGTGTACCAATCACATTTGACAGTACTGGTTAAGGATACAATGCAGGCTATCAAATAAAAGTTTGCTGTGCCATGAATATTCATGAATACGCCTACATTTCAGAATAAGATGTGTGACAGCCTTGTATTGTATCCAAATAGTTTCGATTGATTATAATAACTACTGCGGATAGATGATGTCGGTATCTCAACGGGTTTGTAATTTCAGTGTGGAATGAATTTATTAGTAGTAATAATGATGCCATTGGTTTCGCAGTCAATGTCACATCTCTCAGGCTGCAAAACTTGCGACGCAAAATTCCAACATAAGGATGTATTTCCCCCGAAAAAAAGCCAGAAAAGGGCGTGACAGCCGAAGTGGAAAATGTACCAAAAAGCACAACTGTGGATGAGAAGAAAACTGTGGAAAAAAAATACGAAAAGACTATCGGTAACTGGAATATGGGTCAGCATTGGCTATCTGCTGCCTGTGCGAGGGACTGAAGTGTAGGAAAGAATTCCGTCCCCGGAGCGCGCACTCCCCTCTCTCCGCCCAGCTCTCCTCCCCGTGTGTGTGCGTGTGTGTTTTCCGCGCACGCAAAACTGCGAGTAGAGGCAGCTGGAGCTTGCACTCTACAGGGTCATAGAGCCCTCGTCTCTTATTAAAGAAATGTGAACTTTAAAGATGCCCAGATGGTCATCTTTATAAATATGAAAGATGTTAAGCTATGATTTGAAGTCAGTTAATTGCATCCACGTTTTTAACATTTTGAAGTTCCTGAAAACCATTGGAGAGATCAGGTAAACGTTGTTCAGTGAAGACAATCCATTGCTTTCAATTGATTTTGCATTAGTCCACGGGTCATAAGCACGTAGTTCCGGTTCTATGGGACACGCTGCTATGCAACCAATTACATTACAGGGATAACTATGGAGCTAGAAGAGTCTCAAAAAAGATAAATGCACAGACTAGATTTACAAATGCACACACCGGATTCATACATGCACAGACTACATTCACAAATGCACACACCAGATTCATACATGCGTACAAAATTCACAAATACACAGACCAAATTTAAAAAGCACATAAGATTCACAAATGCATACAAATTGTTTAAATGCACATAGCGAAATATATCTTGATTTACAAACTGCTTGCGTGCAGTGAATTTGACTGCATTTGTGTGTGGATTCTTTTTGAGACTCCCCTGACGTGGATCCACACACAAATGCATTTTTTTAACAGAGAATGATCTGCAACCAATCAGATATCTTCCTTGTTTTAGCCAATCACAAGAACGCACACCACGTGGGAGATGCACTTAGTTTTACCAGAGCTTAGTATTAACTAGATGTTTCGGATGGAATGCTGAATGGCATTACAACTCTCCTGGAGATTAGAAAGCACAGTATCTAATGTAAGACCGGATGGATACACAATGGAATCATCTGCATAAAGATGGATCTGAGAAACCCTAACATCAAAAGCCACGTGTTAATGTAGAGAGAAAGTAGAGTCGGCTCGAGAATCGAACCCTGTTGCGCCCCGATAGAGACAGCCATGGGTCCCGACACCAGGCCCTCTGATTTAACACGCTGGACTCGGTCAGAGAGGTAGTTAGAGAACGTGGCGAGGCAGTCATGAGAGAAGCCCAGGATATTAACTCGGCTGAAAAATCACGATGGTTAACAGAATCAAATGCCTTGCACAGATCAATTTAAACTGATGCACAGTAGTGCTTTTTATCAATGGCGGCTATGATGTCGTTCAGGACCTTGAGGGTGGCCGTGGTGCAGCCATGACCAGCACGGAAACCCGATTGCATAGCGGAAAGGATACGATGGGATTCGTGATGGTTAACAATCTGTTTGTTGAGCAGTTTTTCTAAAACCTTGGAAAGACAGGGTAGCAGTTGGGGTCGAGAGTGCCACCCCTTTGAAGAGGGTAATGAGTTGACTACAGCCTGCTTCCCAGACAACGGCTCAAAATGCAGGAAGTATCCCGAACAATCCAGGACATGTCGGTCACTGTACAGTAAAAAAAGGTTACAGCTATAATTTTGTCGCAGACTAATCCTTAACTTATTATCCTTAGCTCGCTGTTTCATTTAACCATAAGAGAAAGTGAAGCAGAATGGATATAGGGATAGGTTCGGTTTGTAATTGACAACCACATGAGATGTGTGATGGACAAGAGGTTAAAGGTCAGGGGTCGGCTCAGTGCTAATTTAATTAAAGGGGTATTCAGGGCGAACCGGGGTGTATAATTCCCCTATCCATCCATCCACCCACACACACACACACACACACACACACACACACACACACACACACACACAGCCTACATGTACAAAACGAAAAAGTTGTGAAGGGTGAATTATCACTTTATCCATCAGGGTATTTGACCTTTCACACCCCCTAAGCGTCCATTTGGTATGACCCAGAGGGAGGTGCTTGCATTGAGGAAAAGCAGCTGTTTGGTTTTTCTCATTAACGCCCAGATGCCCTGTCCCCTCTTCAGATAGTGTGCGTTAGTGTGTGACAGTGCTGCTTGTGTGTGACCTGCCACCTACAGATAGTGGCTCTGTGTCTCACAGATAAGTCTCAGACATTCATTAAAGGACAAGTGTATTCAAAATGAAGTATTTTTAATTCCTAACCCTATAACGTCAAAATGACACTGGGAAATTGGGAGAGTGTCTGGTGTGCAAGAGCTGTTCGATAATGCCTAGAAATCCAGGCTGCTTGGTGGGATGCTACTTTAGGCAGAGTCATGATGTCACAAAGCTGATTTGACGAATCGACCAATGACCATTGTTCTTGTTAACAGAGTCAAGACCATCCTAATAGCATATCAGGTATTGGCACAAACATATCTTCGGATTTGTTTACTAATTCCCACCATTGACATAAATTGATGATTAAATAAGTTAATTAAAAGGTCTGCATGGGGACTCTAACTTCACCCCATTAGCACTCCTTTAACAATCACATACTCCGTCACGCACTCCGTCGCGCACTCCGTCGCGCACTCCGTCGCGCACTCCGTCGCGCACTCCGTCACGCACTGGCTCACAAGTAGGTTCATAAACACGTCAGTTTTTTACAGTTGTTCAAACACTGACACAGAATAACACATCTCTCCTTTCCTCTCTCTCTGGATGTTTCTCGTTTTCCTCTCTAAATGTTTCTCCTTTCCTCCAGACACTGTGCAAGGCAAAAAGAAGTGGCACCTGTTTCTTAGGCTCACTCAGCACACACACACAAACACACACACACCATGTTTACTGAGGGTTACGGCTCTTTTGTGGAATCCCGAACTCCGCCTGACTTAATGCCTCGATCCCCAGTAATATTGTCATAATATTATCCTCATCTCCCATTTCAAACAGCGTGACCTTTTGTATTACACCTTCCCTCAACCGCTTGTGTTCAAAAGGTGATGACAAATTCTCTCTCACACACACACGCACGCGTATGCGCACACGCACACACGCGCACGCGCACACGCGCACGCGCACACGCACACACACAAACACGCACACATGCACACGCACACACACACCAACACACACACACTTTCTGTATTGTGTGTGGTGTGTCCTTGGCTTAACAGTGGGAGACACTGAGACGGAGACCCTGTGGGGCTGGAAAGAGATTGATGTGAAGAGAAAATGGCACATTACAGTGAACATGGGGGGCAAACACACACACACACACACACACACACACAGTCATCTGTGGTCTAGAGCTGTGGTCTGATTGGAGCTGTCAGTGCACAAGCAGCAACCCTGGGGGGGGGGGGTTGGTGGACAGAACATGTCAGGACAAAATATAATCATAGAAGAAAAGAGGGAGAATGAGGAAGATTTAACAACAGGTTGGCTGTACATCTGGGTAGAAAATATGAAATAAGCGCAGGCTCTCTAAAAAACATTATTACCACTGCTAATAGGCTAGATACTGTTCTTAATGGCGGAGACAGTAAATAACGTTATTATATGTTGTTAGCTATGCAAACATTAGGGACATTGATCATAAATCTAATGGTTTACGTGATGTTACAGCCTTGTCGGCTTGTATGCCAATAAACCTTTCTGGCTGGCCACAGGCTAATGTTAATGGGCTACATAATTGGTATGGTAGATCTGGGCTTTAGTTACGCATGTATTATTACACAGTTTGGTGTTAGCTAGCTAGGCATGGGACTGTGATGCCAGCCTGTCCATGGAGCCCAGTTGGCACAGTCTTCCTTCACTGTAATTCACTACCTGTCATGGTTCCCTCCCTCTGTCCCTCTCTATGCGGGAGTTGGCACTACCCCGACCAGCAGAGAGAGGGAGTAATCACAGACATTCTAGACACCTGAGTTTTTCCCACACCTGGGTTCAGGTTTTCATTAGTGTCCCTATATAGTTCAGTGCTTGTCAGTTGTTTAGTGTCGTGACATTAATTCAAGGTATGTGGTGTTTAGGATTTTAGTTGTGCTGTTATGATTTAATGCAGGAATGTTTGCATGTTGCTTTGTTGTTTAGACCAAGTTAGAGTTGGTAATGTGAACATTCAGCTTTGTTGTTGTTGGGTTGGGTTTTATGTATACCGGGTTATTTGCACGTTCTGGTTTATGTTCCTTGTGTATAGTTTCCTGTCTGATTTTCTGTTTTGTTAATTCAAGTTCCCAGTTCTTGTGCCTGTCTTGCCTGTCCTGGATGAATAAAAGTTCTCTGTGCTTGTGTCCTCTGTCGGCTTGAGAGCCGAACCCTGACACTACCAGACTTCTCTGGTGCAAAAGAATGAAGCAAAATGCACATGTGTGCTGTGTTGGATGCAGAAGTAAAACTATACATCTCTCAGAGTAAACACTGTGTTTGATGGAGATCTAAAACTCTATTTCTCTTATTGTAAGCGCTGTGTTTGATGGAGAAATAAAACTATATGTCTCTCATTGTAAGCGCTGTGTTGGCAAGACTTTTTAGCCAGAGGCCAGAGCTCGTCTGGAATCCATCGGGATGGACAGAGTGTGCTAATGTACACTTGATGACAGACCATTTCACAATTCGACCCACGCATTCCCCAACCCGTACCGGACTGGACATCTTTTCACCAAGAATTTGCACAACTGTTTTTCTGTGTGTATGGTTACACTCTTGCAAGGAGACAACTTCAAGAGCACCCTGATAACTGAACTACTAATCAATATATCCCATACCACTCCATATCAACCAATAGGAACTGGCCAGACAAAAAGGTTCAATCTTACATTGGCCTATGGGATTTGCATATTGCCACCTAGAGCAAATGGCCCAAGGAGATTAAAACAATTACTATCCTGGACATTAGTTTTCAACTATTGTTTAGCAGAGAACCAAGGTTACCCATATTTGGATAATTATTTAGAGAATGTGTTGGATAATTATTTAGTATGTGTTGGATAATTATTTAGTATGTTTTCACTTCACAACTTCAACTTCAGAGAGGCTGTCAGGATTGCCAGTCATAACACAAATAAAGAAAGTAATGTTAATCCACATTCCTGTACATAGACATGGGCTGAACGATTGATTGCATTTGCGCTAATATTACGATGTGATAAAAACAGATTTTTGAACCGCAAAGGCTGCGATTACACTGGTCATGTGGCACATGTGTGTAAAGCAGACTGGAGAGTAAGTGATAGCTTGGCAGAAACTGACACTAGGTCAGTTGTGTGGGAATAATTTGGCTCTAAAAATGTTTTAATGCTGCACAGCATCAAGGGTTGTGCAAAACCAGCCTTGCTAACGTTGCATATGTTGCTAACGTTGCTAATGCCACTGCTACCTTGTTTTTCTGCACTTTGTTATGTTACTGACTGGAGATCTATAAGATATATATGTATAAACATTTATTTATTTATTATATAAAAAGTGCAATCCTCATGTTTACATATCATATGTGTAATCTTATTTGTTAAATCACAATCAAAATATTGGAAAAGGAAATAGCAATTAAATTATTTTCCAAAATTGTTCAGCCATAACATGGACCTACAATATATGAAAAATGACACATGTGAAATAATGGCAGACATTGTTGGCAATATTGTATTGTACTAAAAAACTTGTGAAGTCTTATAACAGAACTGAACATGCTTCCTTCAAGTGAATATGCTACGTTCATGACATCAAAGACTTGAAAATGGTGCCAAATGCCCCATAACCATCTTAATTTGAGCCGGAATGATTCAATGTAGCTGATGGCATTTTTTAACCAACGCGCCCTCAAGCTTTCAATTTGCAGCGAGCAACGAGTCTCATGTCAATTTGCAGCTTGATAACAAATCGTCACCCTCTATTTTCTGGCCAAGTCATGTAGCTGCACACAGCCTAGTAGTGTGGCATTATGGGTAATGTATTTAAAACATTGTCTGCCCCGGTTATGTATTGTGTGCATTGCCAGAGCTTTTATATGTTTACTTGATGTCCTGCGACATATTGTATTTAAAGAAATGCAGTTGATATGCTATATGCTTTTTTTGCAAACTATATAGATTACCTCCTAGAGTAAGGGGAGAGTGAACAAGAAGCCCTAGCTCACCTTAAAATTACATTTTGTTCCAAACTATTGCATAGCCCCCAAGACTGGTAATTGTGTGTGTGTGTGTGTGTGTGTGTATCATCATGAGGAGAAACTATTTCTGGCTTAGGGTTTAGTGATATGATTTAAATTACAATTGGGGTTTGGCTTAGAATTAGAAGAAGATTAAGCTGGAAAACACTCTGAGACACACACACACACAAACACCAACTACCAGATCACATGTTCAGCGCATCTAGCCAATGCAGAAATCAATCGCAGTTTTAGAAGGTTTAGAAATTGACTCTCAATGCTGCGTTCAAGAACAGGTCACAACCACTAAGAATGATGCCCAGCGTAAGTGGGGTTCAAAAGCGTTCAAAAGAAGGTATGAATTAAATCAGTGTTTGAGGGAAAAGAAATCCTTAAAGGGACCCGTGATAGCACATGGCCCAATCTAGAGGAGAAGAGAGGGGAGGAGGAGCAATGGACAGGGTGAGAGAGAAAAAGCGGAGAGAATTATTAGGTTACCGTGGTAACGGCCAAGCAGACATGGGCTCAGGCATGGGAGCGAGAAAAGAGGAAGTGAAGAAGAGGGAGGTGTGAAGGAGACACAGTTTTTTTTCTCTCATAGGGCTGGGCAGGATGGCCTAAAAAAATTATCACGGTATAATTTGAAGCACGGACGATAACGATACATATATATATATATCACGGTACATAACTTTTTTATTTCTATATAAATGCATGTGAAAGGTATGGCGCTGGTATGGCAACTGGCTGTAAGCTAATACTATAATCTGAACGGTATTACTATAACTTATGTCCCATAGTACAGACAGACTTAAAGGTATTTTAAGAACATATACAGTATCTCACAAAAGTTACTACACCGCTCACATTTTTGTAAATATTTGATTATATCTTTTCATGTGACAACACTGAAGAAATGACACTTTGTGTCACAATGTAAAGTAGTGCGTTTACAGCTTGTATAACAGTGTACTTTTGCTGTCCCCTCAAAATAACCCAACAGACAGAAATTAATGTCTCAACTGCTGGCAACAAAAGTGAATGCACTCTTAAGTGGAAATGTCAGTTAAGTAATTAGTAGGTCTATTTAGTTTGCTCGTTTTGCTTGCAAACACTCGCATGTTTATCTCTGCATTTGGCTTTCTCTGCATAACATCACCCCTGAATCTTGATGGGCAGACATAATAAATACTGCTCCCATGGTTCAACTTAACCACAAGTCAGTGGTAGTCACGTAGTGTTTAATTTCATGTAGTTTATTTGAACCATGTCCTTACAGAAAAGCACAGTAAATGGCATTTGTTATGTCGTTCCACCGCTGACTTTTCTTGACGTAAGGACAGCCTTTGGAAAGTTACTGATAAAGTGATGTCTGATTTTGCAGCGCCAGCTTATTTCTTCAATGCGCAGCTCGACGCTTCACTCGTTCGCGGAGGTGGCATTACTTTGCTTTCCTCATATTCCCGAACATGTTTTGCTTTGATAGAATAGATTGCTTCTGTTACCACCCTTCACAACCACTGTCGTATCATTGAAGTTGCACTGGTCTTCATTCTGTCGTCTTTGTTGTGTGCAGCGCTTTCAGTCATTTCTTTAGCTACACTGCACTAGTTAAACAACAACTGTTAGACGGTAGAGAGAGAGAAAGGAGGTAGAGAGAGAGAGGTAGGGAGAGAGAGGTAGAACTAGAGAAAGGAGGTAGAGAGAGAGAGGTAGAGGTAGAGAAAGGAGGTGGAGAGAGAGAGGTATAGAGAGAGAGGTAGAAAGAGAGGGGTAGAGAGAGAGGTAGAAAGAGAGAGAGGTAGAGAGAGAGAGGTAGAGGTAGAAAGAGAGAGAGGTAGAGAGAGAGAGGTAGAGGTAGAAAGAGAGAGAGGTAGAGAGAAAGAGGTAGAGATAGAGGTAGAAAGAGAGAGGTAGAGAGAGAGGTAGAAAGAGAGAGAGGTAGAGGTAGAAAGAGAGAGAGGTAGAGAGAGAGGTAGAGAGGTAGAGGTAGAAAGAGAGACAGGTAGAGAGAGAAGTAGAGGTAGAGAGAGAGAGGGGCAGAGAGACATTTAGGCCACAACACCTGGTCTCTCTTGCCTGCCAACTGTGCTCTCTTACCCACTATCTCTCTCACACACACACACACACACACACACACACACACACACACACACACACACACACACTCTGCCTCAGACAACTGGGTTGATCTTAAATCTACGCCTTATCAATAATGCAGTGTGTGTGTGTGTGTGCGTGTGTGTTTTGTTTATGCTTGTGGCAAATGCCAACCTCATGTTTTTTTTCATGAATACTGTTTACTGCATGGAACTTTACCAAGAAAAAAAGTTGTACACACACACACACACAGCGTGTTAAAATGTAAATTTGATGCACACACCCTGAGCCACTCAATCAGTCTCTGCCAAAGTGTGTGTTCACCACATAGTAGCACCGGCTGGTGTGAGCGCTGCAACAGCTTGACTGGAAGTGCTTGATTCCAGGCACTAGTGCTTCCGTGTGTGTGTGTGTGCCGGGGTAAAATGGCAAAGATGAATGATCTCGTTTGAGGACAGAGCCAGGGGGAGAAGATGAAGATAAAGCGACGCAGAAAATGTTGAGTGTCTCGCACACACACACACACGCTTGTCATTAGACTCTGATAGACAGGCTACACAGTATCTCTGCACCAAACAGCAAACACAATTACAGCAGCTCATCTGTCGGCCACAAACTGCAATCTAGCCTGGAACCTAGCCTAACTCGCTGTGCTATCTCCATCTATGTCAATGCTTGGGGGAGAAGAGATAGTGGACGGAGCAGAAAGCAATCAAAGCTTCAGCATTTTTCTGATCAGATAGAGTCAATACTATGCTTTTCAGCTTATCTCACCGTCATCGATATTATTTTAAATTAATGAATTATCACGAGATTTAAAGGAAACTTGAAAGCCCCCCAAATTATTTAAATTTTTCAGACGAAACGTGTATTGGATGTGATCTTATTTCTTTTAGATATTAATACGCTGTATCTACTGTATAAGATAAGAGTTTTGCTGAAAGCGAGCGTAATGGCTACGCAAGTTCATGTGAGGAAGAAATGCTCATGGCCCTGGCCCACACTAAGCAATGCAATGTGCACTTATGAAATGTAATATTCTTGTTGAACCAAATGTAATATTCTGGTTAAAACAATGACATGCTTCCACAATTGGTCATTTCTGATTGGCAAGACTAACATGAAGATGCATATTAGCTACAGCCTGCTACTGTGATATTAGAGAAAGAGTGTGTGTGTGTGTGCGTGCGTGCGTGGTATTCGATAGTCAAAGCTGACCTTCAGAAGTTCCCCAAGGAACCTGAGCTTTACCTTAATAATAGGACTGTCAGAGCCACTGCAGTAATATATATTGGATAAGATGTGTGTGTGTATATGCTAGTGTACATGCTAAATGTGCACTTGTAAGATATGCCCTTTTTTACATAACCTTCCCATAAGGCACAGTCATAATAAAACATCCATTTCCAAGAGTACTAGTTGACTGACTTTTTACTTTTTAAAATGACTGTTTGTTAAAACCTTAGTTTAATTTTTGATTATTCGGACAGACAGGATCTTTCCTCCCTTGTCACTCGTCTCTCTTTCTTTCGTGCCTGACGCTTCAAACGTTAGTCTTCCGCTGTCATGTCGGCCGCTAAATATTTCAGTCTGAACACGTTGCAGGCGCCCAAGTGACATTAAAATTAGGCGCGTTGTACAAAATAAAGTCAACAGTGACAAGTTGAAATCTATCCAGTCCGAGTATCGAACGCCAACGACACACTTTTACAATGTTGCTGTTCACACAGGACATACTTTCGTGGGCTTGGCAAAGCGTTAGGCCGGAGTAAGGAGTTTCTGTCGCCTGGCAACTTTCTTTCCCCATCTCACTGTTTAATCCCAACCTCTGTTTAAACCCCATCTCACTCTTTAATCCCAACCTCTGTTTAAACCCCATCTCACTCTTTAATCCCAACCTCTGTTTAAACCCCATCTCACTCTTTAATCCCAACCTCTGTTTAAACCCCATCTCACTGTTTAATCCCAACCTCTGTTTAAACCCCGTCTCACTGTTTAATCCCAACCTCTGTTTAAACCCCATCTCACTCTTTAATCCCAACCTCTGTTTAAACCCCATCTCACTGTTTAATCCCAACCTCTGTTTAAGCCCCATCTCACTGTTTAATCCCAACCTCTGTTTAACCCCCATCTCACTGTTTAATCCCAACCTCTGTTTAAGCCCCATCTCACTGTTTAATCCGCCATCTCTCTCAATCCCACTGTCTTTACAGTATCTCTCTTAATCCCACTGTCTTTACATTATCTCTCTTAATCCCACTGTCTTTACATTATCTCTCTTAATCCCACTGTCTTTACATTATCTCTCTTAATCCCACTGTCTTTACATTATCTCTCTTAATCTCACTGTCTTTACATTATCTCTCTTAATCCCACTGTCTTTACAGTATCTCTCTTAATCCCACTGTCTTTACATTATCTCTCTTAATCCCACTGTCTTTACATGATCTCTCTTAATCCCACTGTCTTTACAGTATCTCTCTTAATCCCAATGTCTTTACATTATCTCTCTTAATCCCACTGTCTTTACATTATCGCTCTTAATCCCACTGTCTTTACATTATCTCTCTTAATCCCACTGTCTTTACATTATCTTGCACTGTCTTTACATTATCTCTCTTAATCCCACTGTCTTTACAGTATCTCTCTTAATCCCACTGTCTTTATATCATCTCTCTCAATCTCTCTGTCCCTCATGGCTAACCTCCTCGATCGCCCCTAATGCAGGACCTCAAAGAAAGACACAGTACGTGCCAGTGTGTGTGTGTGTGTGTGTGTGTGTGTGTGCCCGTGCTATCCCCCTGGGGAGAGTGCGGAGACAGGCATATATTCAATAACCAACAGCTGCTGTCTGATTTGAGGAAGAAACGATGTGATGGATGTGTGTGTGTCGGTGTGACAGGAAGTGATGTGATGGATGTGTTGGTATGTCAGGCCGTAAGGACACTGGGGATCAATACCAGTGTGGAATATAACCGGGATGGTGTCATTGACTTCAGATTGACCCTAAAGCTATACTAGAACACTGATACTAGTCACATGTACACACACACACACACACGCACATCACAGGGCCCCTCACTCCGTCCCTGTAATTACCCAACATATGTGATTGTTCATTAACTTTAACCCTCGCCTGGAAATAGACTCACACACCCCGTTATTAGTGGCTCCATACAGATCTCTCTCCCTCGCCGTCGCACCTCCCTCCCCCTTTCTCCCCCACCCGTCTCTCTCAACCCGCTCTCCCCCTCTCTCTCTCAACTCGCTCTCTCCCCTGTCTCTCTCAACTCGCTCTCTGTACAAGTCAGTAACGACCAGCTCCACAGCTCCTGAAACAGTCTCCTCAGAGGTGCCCAGATCCTTATTCCAGAAGCTTCCTGGAAATTTGCAAAGTTCTGTGAACATTCCCGAATGCTGGGCTTATGGGCTGGTTTTATGGTCGAGATTAAAACTAAAGCCCAAACCCTTTCAGAATAAAGGCAGCTGAAAGACAATGTGACCACTGCAGAATCAGCCAACACAACGTGACCACGCCGCTAATATTAACACAACATGACCACTCCGCCTATATTAACAAAACGTGACCACTCTGCCTATTTTAACACAGCATGACCACTCCGTCTATATTAACACAACATGACCACTCCGTCTATATTAACACAACATGACCACGCTACCTATATTAACACAATGTGACCACTCGGCCTAAAAGAGAAATACAGTAAGAGGGTCAAAGATGGATAGAGGAACAGCGGAAATTAGAAAAGGGGAGGATGAAAAGAGATGAGTGATTGGGAGTCTGTCTGTTCATCGCTGAGACAGCAGAGTTGGTGGGCTCTGACTGTGGGTGAGAAGCTGTCTGTCTGTGTGTGTGTGTGTGTGTGTATGAACATCACCCAATTAATACCAGCAAACGTAGCCCACTCTAGTGCCATCCTGCACTGAAGCTCATTAGAGAGTCTGTCTGTGTTTTGGTGTGTGTGAGTACATGTTTCTAGGTGCGTGTGTGTGTGTGCGTGCGACGGCGCGTCATTTTTTAACACGCGTTATCACACCCGTATGGATGAGAGACTCCTCATCTGGTCTCAGCCTTCTAATATCAGCTGAGACACCGGAGACGACGGTAATAATTAAAGACGAGAGAAGAAAGGAGAGCGGAGGAGGTTCTATTCTCAACACATCCATTACGGATTCTGTTGGATGTACAACCAAATGTTTAGGGGTGCATAAATCAAACCACACAAAATCACCTTGCATTGTAGACGTCATTCAGGGCATCGGTGAAATGCTAACAACTGATTAATTCCAAGTTTGCAACCAAGCCGAAATATAGCGGCTTTCACATTTTCCGGGTGAATGGTGTATTATATATATGGGATAACAGCTAATGGAACGTTACCATTTAAAGTCAGTTTAAAATGGCCCACGGTACCTTTGTCTTATATCGCTCTTTGCATGAGATCACCAATCAGTGTGACAAATGTGCAATTACAGATGAAATCTAGAGCGGCTGGACTTATCACCGCCAGTGTAGAAATAACGGAACAGTCATTTTTGCAGAATACCTGTGGGCAGCATGGATGAACGATGCCTTATTATGCAGCACATTCTGGATTTGTCCTTTAGCGGCTATTGGTTGATCTGGACGGGGGATGAGTGAGAGAAGACAAGCGATATACAGAAGGTACTGACCCATTTGGTGCCAGGATGATTTAGTAGTCGAGAAAGTGGAGGTACGGTCTGACTGAC
>CM055760.1:6709856-6729109 GCA_029465975.1 Dallia pectoralis | reverse complement strand
GGAGGGACAAATAACACCGTCCACACATTCACACACACGCGCGCGCACGCACGCACGCACGCACACAGCTTCCGTCTATTTTGTTCAGTATGGAGAGGGGAAGTGGAGTGGAGCTGGCCCAGATCCAGAGAGATACAAAGCCGGCCTGGAAAAGCCTTTTTTGGGTCTTACTCATTACAGTGACCCCTGTGCCTGCAAACAGCTCTCAGTCTTTACTATTAAATGCTTCTGTACCGCGCTCTCTGGGCATGTTCACATTGAGACACATTTTCTGAAAGACGTCGCAGAAGACTAACAACGCCACATTAGTTTGTTGAGTAAACTTGGAGCTGGCATTAATTCGAGACAGCACCCTCTAATGCAGCTTGTGCTACTTTCTTCCCTCAAATCACAATCCTCTTTGTTACAACTCTCCACAACTCTCCACACAAGCAGGACATTCAGGCTGGGAGCCTCTAGACAGTTGTAGTTGCATACAACCATTATATCTCTTTCATGATCGGGTCAGTAGGATGAGCGACAATCAGCAGTAAATAAACATGAATCATAACAGTAGAAAGTTTGTCCTACCTTGGGCCATTTGGGGTTTAAGAGGCGAGCTTTGATGGCGTCGTCCAGGGCCGTCTGGTACTGCCCGAGGCGAAGGTAGGCCGCGGACCGGTTACTGTATAGGATGCAGTTCTGAGGGTCGGCAGACAGGGCCTCCCCATAAAGCTGAACAGCCAGGCTATACTGCCCCCGCTGGCAGGCCTGGTTACTGCGGCGCACTGCATCCAGAAACTCTGACTTGGATAGGGCCGTCGGCCCGGGAGGGACGGAAGGGCGAGCGTCTACCTGGTAGAAAGGCCGCAGGATGGAGGGAGCAGGTGTGGAGGGCGAGGAGGGGGAAGGTGGAGGGTTGGTCGTTCGGCTAGAAGAGCGAGAGCCAAAGAGAGAGAACTACAGCGGACAGAACAGAGGGATGGGAGAACACAGGGGAATGTGGGTCAGTCGTGTTTTCTCATTCTATCAGGCACATCTCCTGAATGTTTCTGGGATTTTAGAGTCGTCGTGTGTTCACCAATCCCTGACGAGGATCGTGTCGATGTACATGGGATTCTAAAACGTTCCACCAAAACATCAAAGCAACGTTTTATCTGAATCTGATATGGAGCTTGTGTGTGTGTGTGTGTGTGTGTGTGTTTCCGTGTGCGTTTCTGTGTGTTTAACGTATATGTTGAGGTTAGCTCTTGGCTCTCTGTTGTCTTAACTTAGAAATGTTGCTTTCCTTCCCGATCTGCTGTTCCCAAATTTGTCCTTTGAGAATGACTTACACCAAGGCTGTCATTATCTCTTTCTCTCTCCCTCCCTCACACACAGTGGCTTTCTCCGTTTCAACAGCTGACTGGGGCACAAACTCACACAGTAGGAAGTTTCCACAAAGAAGAGAAAGCTGGATAGAGACGGTGAGATTATGTACACTACTGTTCAAAAGTTTAGGGTAATTTAAAACGCCCTTGTTTTTGGAAGAAAGATACATTAAAAGAACATCAAAGTGATCGGATATACAGTGCAGACTCCGTTCATGTTGAAAATGACAATTGTAGCTGCAACAGCTGATTCTTAATGGAACATCTACTTAGACGTACAGAGGCCCACTATCAGCAACCATCAGTACTGTGTTCCAATGACACGTTGTGAATGCTAATCCATGAAGTATATCAATTTAAAATGTTAATTGATCATTAGAAACCCCTTTTGCAAGCAAGTTAGCACAGATCAAAACTGCTGTGCTGATTGAATAAGCAATAAAACTGGCCTTGTTTAGACTTCTGGAGCATCAGCAATTGTGGGTTGCATTACAGGCTCCAAATGGCGAGAAACTAAACATTTTCACCTGAAACCGATCAGTCTATGCTTGTTCTGATCTCATACAACGCTGTGTACTACCCCCCATCACAGAATACCTAAAAATTTCTCTAACCCGAATAGAAAGAAGAGTGGGAGACCCCGGTGCTCAGCTGAGCAAGAAAGACAATAAAGTAGAGTGTCTAGTTAGAGAAACAAACACCTCACAGGTCCTCAACTGGCAGCTTCATTCAATGGGACCCGCAAAACACCAGCCTCAGAGTTGTCACGGTACTATTTAAGAGGCTAAAAGGAGACTCCGTGGAACGCTGACCTTCTAGGTAGCGTTGCAAAGAAAACCACTTATTTTAGACCGGCCAATAAAAAGAGAAGATTGTGATGTGCGACGCAGACCAAATTAAAAGATGCTGGAGAAGTGCTTGACACCATCTGTCAAGGCTATATGTGATGGTCTGGAGATGCTTTGGAGGTGGTAAAGTGGTGGATCTGTACAGGGTAAAAGAGATCTTGAATAAGGAAAGCAATTACTCCATTTTACACTCTTGACAGCGCTTCCAAAGCACAGCTCCAAACTACGCAATAATTATTTAGGGAAGGAGCTGTCAGCTGGTAGTCTGTCTGGTATAATAGAGTGGCCAGCACAATCACCGGATGTCAACCCTATTGAGCTGTTCTGGGAGCAGCTTGACCATATGGTACGTAAGAAATGCCCATCAAGCCAATCCAAGTGGAAGGTGCTTTAGGAAGCATGTGGTGAAATCTCTACAGATTACATCAATACAATTACATCTAGAGTGCTAAAGGACTGCAAGCCTGTAATTACGGCAAGTGGAGGATTCTGTGACAAAAGCAAGTTTGAAAGACAAGACTATTATTATTTCATTTTATTGACCCTAAACTTTTGAACAGTAGTGTTTATATATATATAATTTATATAATATATATATATATATATTACACACATACATAAACATTCTAGTGGCAGATAAAAGCCAGGCTTGTACAATGCATTTCTCTCACAGGGCCTGTATCTTCCACTTTCTGTCTTGATTTGTATGTTTTTATGTATTTTGTTTCCTCACCTTAAGACACATGCGCAGACAGACATCCACAGAAAGACACAGACACAGACAGACAGACAGACTGATATGGGGGACTTGCAGGAAAGAGGACCATTGTCAAAACGAAGCAGCAGTTGAAACAGTTGTGTTGGAACAGTAAAACCAGAACAATCTCCACACACACAGATATACACACACCACTTCCATGTCCCTTCCTTCCCCTTCCCAGCTCAGCTCAGATCAGCAGGGAGAAACACATTCCTGAGAGAATGAGATTGGGGACCACCTCTGACAGAGGACAGAGAAAAAGAGAAAGAAAGTAGAAATGACAGCGAGGTGAGAAAGAGCGGATGAGATACACAAGCATGCAATGCATCATGCACACAAACACACACACACACACACACACACACACACACACACACACACACACACACACACACACACACACACACACACACACACACACAGCTGTCTAGTGTAATCTTATTATCAAAGGTACCACCTATCTCTTTCCTTCCACTGAATGGCAAGGAAATGCAAAATGCTCGTGTTAGCTCGATATGGGCGACTACTGAAGAGCTGCGAAACTTGGACACAACATCAAACGAATTATCAAGCGCTTTGGCCGATATGTTTCTTGTGAAGGTCCCCTCATCAGCCTATCACCCGCTAGATCAATACTCAATACTCTAAATACACTTAATGTACTTCATTTCTTTTGGATCGGGATACTGTTATATTTACCCTCTCTTTCTTAGGTCGATGCTTCTCCATTCTGGAATAGTTTTATACACAGGGGCAGCTTAAGACTTCCATCTCACGGCCGTTCACTTCCAAAACAGGGCAACTTTATGCTCATCCGCAGTAATGCATTCGCAACTCCGATCGTCCGGGCGGATGTTGTTCACGGACCCGAGAAAAGTCAAGCAACAGTCGGGCAATATTCCTCTGAACCCGCAGCGGAGCAGCTCAAGTTGTTTCCCAGAAAGTGCGCCATGTTGTCAGTCCGTTTTTCCCCAGACTATAACGGAATGTGTGGCCGGTGGAGGCGGGTCCCGCAGGCTGGAGCTCCACGGGTGCAGCTCCATCTCCAGGTCTCAGTTACCCGTGTTGACGTCACAGGGGTACAGTTACCTACACGTTGTCTCCTTTCACTGGGGGAGTTGAATATAGGCCCATGGGTTTCACAGTGTTTTAGTTATAATATACTAATTATTTATCCTATGTATAAAAAAGTTCCCATTGCTTTAAAGTAGGTAAAGGCACAATGGACTGTAATTATTATTTAGATAAAACGAAATAAATGCAAATATTGTTACTAGACAAATAACAGTTTACATGATGTAACTACTGATTAAAATATGATGTGCGTGCCAGAATTGAAGTATTTCGTTTAGTTATACTACTAGTGGTAATGACGAATGTAATGTAAGATAATAGCTATAACAGGAGTAGGATAATAATTGTAGGGTCACCATTTATTCGAGGATTTTGGGATAACCGTCTGGGACCCTGTTTGGCTCTTTTGGGGCTTTCATACCATACTGTCACTTTAAGACATAATGCTTCAAGTGATGAAATAAACGACTCTGTACTTCTGGGCGAATTAAATCATCTACTCAAAATACATATGCCAATATTGGATAACACTTCCTTTTGAGGTGTCCTTATTATCTCATACATATGTTAATACACTGTAACAAGTTAACCATTGAAACAGCTTAATACTGTACTGTACCTGCATGAACGTCAGCGGGTCCCAGCTCCAGAACCAGCTGAATGCCAGTGTTTGTCCAGCTCCCTAGCTAACTGCGGCATGTAATCAAAAATAAGATATATAAAAAGCCATTTTAAAAAGCCACAATGTTTGAAATATATTACAAATTGCCCAATTTAATGTGGTCACAGAAAACACCTAATTGTTCTCAATACAGTTTGCTGATAGCAGCGGGGACGGGGTAACTAGCGTAAATAAAGTAACCACTATGTGTATACTAACAATGTATAGGGCCTAAGTGTATAAAAGCAAGTTAACGGCACATGGGGACCTCTAGTGGTCAGCAAAAATAACTTACCCATAGAGTAACACTTCTAAGATGCTGTTTTGAGTAAGGGAACAAGGAAGCCTAACAGTTTTTGTGTCAACACTCCTGGTTGTGTTGCAGGCTGCCAAGTTGGTGATGATGTATGACATTTCTGGCTTCTAATCCACCTAACCCTCACTGCTTCAGATTTTCCCTGTCAGACTGGTCATGCATCTGACCTGTACTGTTTTACAACTCTTTGCATTAAGCAATGCATTTATGAATTATTTAACTATTAAAAGTTCACTCTGCACATCTAGAAGAGGACTTACCACTGCCCTGAGCCTGGTTCCTCTCTAGGTTTCTTCCTAAATGTAACCTACAGTGGATATAAAAAGTCTAAATACCCATGGTTGTGTTGCCAGGTTTTATATTGTGATAAAGTGAGACAAATATAAATCATATCAGAACTTTTTCCACCTTTAATGTGACCTGGAACGTGAACAATTCAATTGAAAGGGAAAAAAACATATAATAACCTGGTTGCATAAGTGTGCACACCCTCTGATAACTGGGGATGTGGCTGTGTTCAGAATTAATCACTTTGTGACAACTGTCGGTGTAAAAAAGCTTTATAAAATACATTTTATTCGATTTGACACTGCACAAGTCTTGCCCATTTCTTTAGACCTCTCTATGGAAATCAGTTTTTCATCACAGGCCTTTAGTTGACTGGATGTTTTTTTTCGTATCTTTTTAATCCCAGTATCATTCAACATGGCTTGGCATTTGGCAAAGCACGGGACGTTGTGTTTGTCATTCATTGCATTCTGCTATGGAAGTGTCAACTGTGGCTATGATATGCCGTGTGTGACAAACACCCCGTTGACAGTTACAGAGTTGCTACTATGGTTAATGTCATTTTTGCGGCTTGGTTTTCTGAAACTCTGACTGTGTGAAATAACTTATTTCATCAGAAGTCCAACAATCAGTGCTGGCGTCGACAGAATTGAATCCACAGCGGTGCTCCATCACAACTTCATGTCATTCTGGAATTGATAGCAGGTGTTGAAACCTGTCTGCCTCCTGTCACTGCCATCTTGTCAGTTGCCTTTGTTTGCTCAAGGGCTTTTTGATTGTCCCTGCGTCTGCTTAATATTGAGGTGAGGTTTATGTACGCTGTTGACGTTGAATCAACGTGTTCCAGCAGTATGTGGAAAACAAATGACACAACCTCATGATGAAACAGTTTGAACCAGTCAACCGTTGTCTCTCGCATTACCCGTGTACATGCATGCACGTTACACACACACATGCACGATTACATTTGAATTATGCATGCAAGAAACGCTACTTGTGACACACTGATTCTAATGACATCGTGAAGTCCATGATTGCGTTTGCAGGCGTCTGGCCCAGAAGCAGTTTTGACTGTGCATCGAGATAAGGCAACTGCATCTGACATTCACTGACCCACCCAGGGGAGCTAAGCCAATTTGATCCAATAACACTTCTTACTTAGGGGCACCGTCAGTATTTATGATGAAATTTTGTGTCATGTCATAGAGCTCCAGATTTTAATACGTACGACTTATTGGCAAGACGTTGCCGGAGCCACAACCAGCCATTGATAATGTACATTTTGCAAGGTCACGTTCCTCAACTCATTTTTATTAAATAGTGAAGTAAATAGGTTCCTCTGAAAATGTGTACTCTGTGTCCTATGAACTTCAAAATGATGAATTCTTCGCAAATTATCTCAGGCACGTGTCTAATTAACATGTCATTTGGATGAATGATGCATTGTGGTACAGCGATTCAAAATTGCACTAATTGGCCAAAAGGGGAGTGTGTGGCATTATTCACGAAGGACAACTTTTTTACAGAGTTCTTTTTTACAGCTTCATACAGGGACCAGACAGACTGGACCAGACAGACAGACTGGACCAGACAGACAGACTGGACCAGACAGACAGACTGGACCAGGCAGACTGGACCATGCAGACTGGACCAGACAGACAAGGACAGCAGTTGCTAAATGTGTTGTCTCTCGCATTACCCGTGTACATGCATGCACGTTACACACACACATGCACGATTACATTTGAATTATGCATGCAAGAAACGCTACTTGTGACACACTGATTCTAATGACATCGTGAAGTCCATGATTGCGTTTGCAGGCGTCTGGCCCAGAAGCAGTTTTGACTGTGCATCGAGATAAGGCAACTGCATCTGACATTCACTGACCCACCCAGGGGAGCTAAGCCAATTTGATCCAATAACACTTCTTACTTAGGGGCACCGTCAGTATTTATGATGAAATTTTGTGTCATGTCATAGAGCTCCAGATTTTAATACGTACGACTTATTGGCAAGACGTTGCCGGAGCCACAACCAGCCATTGATAATGTACATTTTGCAAGGTCACGTTCCTCAACTCATTTTTATTAAATAGTGAAGTAAATAGGTTCCTCTGAAAATGTGTACTCTGTGTCCTATGAACTTCAAAATGATGAATTCTTCGCAAATTATCTCAGGCACGTGTCTAATTAACATGTCATTTGGATGAATGATGCATTGTGGTACAGCGATTCAAAATTGCACTAATTGGCCAAAAGGGGAGTGTGTGGCATTATTCACGAAGGACAACTTTTTTACAGAGTTCTTTTTTACAGCTTCATACTCTTATTTACAATTAGCATCAGAACTGTGTGCCAGTAGTCATACTCCTAATTACAATTAGCATCAGAACTGTGTGCCAGTATTCATACTCTTATTTACAATTAGCATCAGAACTGTGTGCCAGTATTCATACTCCTAATTACAATTAGCATCAGAACTGTGTGCCAGTATTCATACTCCTAATTACAATTAGCATCAGAACTGTGTGCCAGTATTCATACTCTTATTTACAATTAGCATCAGAACTGTGTGCCAGTATTCATACTCTTATTTACAATTAGCATCAGAACTGTGTGCCAGTATTCATACTCTTATTTACAATTAGCATCAGAACTGTGTGCCAGTATTCATACTGTGTGCCTAATTATTTACAATTAGCATCAGAACTGTGTGCCAGTATTCATACTCCTAATTACAATTAGCATCAGAACTGTGTGCCAGTATTCATACTCTTATTTACAATTAGCATCAGAACTGTGTGCCAGTATTCATACTCATCAGAACTAGTATTCATACAATTAGCATCAGAACTGTGTGCCAGCATCATTCCAGTATTCATACTCTTATTTACAATTAGCATCAGAACTGTGTGCCAGTATTCATACTCCTAATTACAATTAGCATCAGAACTGTGTGCCAGTATTCATACTCTTATTTACAATTAGCATCAGAACTGTGTGCCAGTATTCATACTCTTATTTACAATTAGCATCAGAACTGTGTGCCAGTATTCATACTCCTAATTACAATTAGCATCAGAACTGTGTGCCAGTATTCATACTCTTATTTACAATTAGCATCAGAACTGTGTGCCAGTATTCATACTCCTAATTACAATTAGCATCAGAACTGTGTGCCAGTATTCATACTCCTAATTACAATTAGCATCAGAACTGTGTGCCAGTATTCATACTCTTATTTACAATTAGCATCAGAACTGTGTGCCAGTATTCATACTCCTAATTACAATTAGCTTCAGACCTGTGTGCCAGTATTCATAGTCTCATTTACAAGGAAAGGGAATGCCTGATGAGATGAGGGAACATTACATCACATTGGGCCTACGGTTTTTGTGCTTCCTGGTCTTGTGTGCTTTCGGTGGTGTCATCCTGAGGCACCGCTTGTGTAGTCTGACCGAGTGGTATTTGCGTTTGGCCCGTCTAGAGTTGGGTCCCCTGCTGCTTCGCCCAAGGTCTCCACCAGTACTATGCAGAGTCTCCGGCTGGGTAGGAGGGCGTTGGACCAGAGAAGCTAAACAGCTGTAGGCAAAGAAAGACTGTTACAAGTGTGTGCGCGAGACAGAGAGAGAGAGCTTGTGTGTGGCTGGAAGTGTGTAGTTAGATGACCTTGTCGTCCGCGGTGTACAGTCCGGTGGTTGTAATGTGAAACAGGAGGGAGAGATGTACTCCACCAGGATCAAAGACCACTGCTTCTGCTGAACCAGACCATCAGACAACCTAGAGAGGTGGATGTATTTTGGTGAGGTCCAGATTTTACCACTGCTGCCCAATTACACAGGGTTCAAGACACATTTAGCAACTGCTGTCCTTGTCTGTCTGGTCCAGTCTGCATGGTCCAGTCTGTCTGTCTGGTCCAGTCTGTCTGTCTGGTCCAGTCTGTCTGTCTGGTCCAGTCTGTCTGTCTGGTCCAGTCTGTCTGTCTGGTCCAGTCTGTCTGTCTGGTCCAGTCTGTCTGTCTGGTCCAGTCTGTCTGTCTGGTCCCTGTCTGTCTGTCTGGTCCTGTCTGTATGGTCCTGTCTGTATGGTCCTGTCTGTATGGTCCTGTCTGTATGGTCCTGTCTGTATGGTCCTGTCTGTCTGTATGGTCCTGTCTGTATGGTCCTGTCTGTATGGTCCTGTCTGTATGGTCCTGTCTGTATGGTCCTGTCTGTATGGTCCTGTCTGTATGGTCCTGTCTGTATGGTCCTGTCTGTATGGTCCTGTCTGTATGGTCCTTGTCTGTATGGTCCTTGTCTGTATGGTCCTTGTCTGTATGGTCCTTGTCTGTATGGTCCTTGTCTGTATGGTCCTTGTCTGTATGGTCCTTGTCTGTATGGTCCTTGTCTGTATGGTCCTTGTCTGTATGGTCCTTGTCTGTATGGTCCTTGTCTGTATGGTCCTTGTCTGTATGGTCCTGGATACACAATCTATTCAGCAATAGGACAAATACGGTATTCCAACATTAATCCACAACCTTGAATACTAGACAGCTGTGTTTTATTGTAACTGCCCCTCTCTGCCTGCCCTTTATACTGTGTTATTCTGTAGTAATGACCTGAGTATCTTTATACTGTGTTACTATGTGGTAATGACCTGAGTATCTTTATACTGTGATAATATTTGGTAATGACCTGAATATCTTTATACTTGTTCATATTTGGTAATGACCTGAGTATTCATATTTGGTAATAACCTGAGTATCTTTATACTGTTTTAAACTGTAGTAATGACCGGAGTATGTTTAGACTGTGTTAATATGTGGTAATGACCTGAATATCTTTATACTGTGTTAATATGTGGTAATGACCTGAGTATCTTTATACTGTGTTAATATTTGCTAATGACCTGATTATCTTTATACTGTGTTAATATTTGGTAATGACCTGAATAGCTTTATACTTGTTCATATTTGGTAATGACCTGCTGGTACAGTTGCAGTGGTACAGACTCCTAGATTCTGGGTTGATCAGGCCATATCTCTCCTGATGAGGGGGGATCTTAAATGGGCAGTCATCCAGTTGTCTGTACACATCACACACACACACACGCCTGTCTACAGAGACAACACAAGGAGATCACAATGTAATGTAGCACACAGTTAAAGGTCAGGGACAGACAAACTTAAGTTCCTTCCACCTACCTGCAGTGTCTTTGTCCTCCTCAGACAGATGCTGAGTGGGCTGATTCTGTTGGATGGGTTCAGCTGCTGATGCTAATCGCACACGTGTGGGAGGAGCTAATGTGACCGGTGTTGAGACACTACTATGGTCACTTGTAGCAGGGACAGTGTTCAAGGTGGAGCTGGGCGTGGTGGAGCTGGGCGTGGTGGAGCTGGGCGTGGTGGAGCTGGCCGGGGTGGAGCTGGCCGGGGTGGAGCTGGGCGGGGTGGAGCTGGGCGGGGTGGAGCTGGGCGTGGTGGAGCTGGGCGTGGTGGAGCTGGGCGTGGAGGAGCTGGGCGGGGTGGAGCTGGGCGTGGTGGAGCTGGGCGTGGTGGAGCTGGGCGTGGTGGAGCTGGGCGGGGTGGAGCTGGGCGGGGTGGAGCTGGGCGGGGTGGAGCTGGAAATGGTGATGTTGTCAACTTGCTGGTCCTCCTGGTCACGATCCAATTCCAGTAGGGTGGAGTTGTAGGCCGTGGCTGGATAAACCTCAGCATACAGAGACATTGCATACGTTTCACACCTACCACAGACAGCAGTGAGGAAGGATCAGGCTCTGTAGTTACATAAACCACCCGATGAACAAACATAGAAGAGGCCGGTGGAGGTCTTCACTCACATGCCAAACCAGCTCCTCCGAGAGCACTGTAGCGTTTGGGTGAACTGGAAGCAGGGCATCTGCAGCACGTTGAAGAAGGAGTACCCCACTACGTCTGACATTCTGTCCTCTGCCCCCAGTAGACACGCACGAAACCTATTACACACGTTGTGAACACATTAAGATTAACATGAACTGTGTGTTAATGTGATGGATCAACTGGAGAACTGTCACACAGCTTCTTTATCCGTGTTTGTTGAGTTTGTATATTTTTTTTAATTTACCACAGGCATGGTTTTGTTTCGTCAGAGGGACCGGGAATATTCTGTTAAATGGAAAACCCCTCAGGCATTTCACAGCATGACGTTTTTAAAAAGGTTGAACCTTCATGGGGAATTTCATTCCCGGAGTCACTTGTGAGAGGAAACCTACCTGTTGTCACAGTCGCAGTGGGACAGGGTAAATATGTTTTTGTTGAAGACTCCATAGTTGGTCTCAAACGACAGTATGATGTCCTGACACTGGTCATGCTCCCTGCAGCAGATGTCTGTCTGTGCAAACACACCTAGTCAAGGAAAATAAACGGGACAATCAGCAACACGTACAACAGCAGCAACAAGAGACATGGCTGGGCCTATCTCAAATATTATGACACAAAACATAGAATTAATGGTCACAGTATGCAACCCCAAACCCGGAAACAAACAAACCAAAACAAGACCCTCCCTTATTCTCTTCCCAGAATTTCAAATCTGTCTAAATCAAACAAGCATGAAAAGACAAAATAGACTCTATCTTTCAAAGGGAACCGAGCTCAAAGAAGTAACTACAGACGGAAATATATTCGCATACCTAAATCGTCATAAGACAGGGCTTTATTTCCTGCGCCGCACCAAAGCGTTCCAGGGACGATGAAGCCTCGCCGTACGCGCCGGTGTGCGTGCGTCAACGTCCCCGAACTGTCCCCACGATCAGGATTCTGATTGGCTGATGGTCCGAAATAATCGGCATATTCATCAACGACGCTACGACCACGCCTTCTATTACGGTGCGTCTCTAGGCGTTTGTCGTTGGGTTCTTCACTGGCTGCGCCTGCGCGTTTGGGGACATTTGGAGACCTAAGAGCGCACGGGCTTTCCGGTCCAAACAGCAGACTGAAATCAAACCGTTCATCAGGACTGCCAGAGAAGTCTCCTGCGATGCTCTTCTCACGACACCAAAACGCGTAGTTGTCTGTAATACCGGTGTCCCCAGTCACCACGCACTTAAGCGGTGTATTTTCCACTGACCACACGCTGTGGTACAGATGGAGTGATGTCGAGGAGCCGTGAGAAGGTTCAGTGTCGTGCCGAAGAAGAAAGCCCACGTGTGTCTCCCGGTTTAACGTGACTTTAGTCCAGAAACAAAAACCCTGCATATCCTCAGCTGTGGTCAAACTCAGAGACAAAGCTGTTATTATTATAAGGCCTAAAGAGAATAACAAAAAGTTGAGGTGCATTTTTTATCCACCAATAGCAGCACTATCTTTTCGGCTAATCAATATTTACAATTACATGCAATGTCAAAGGTAATATGACATCTACAATTAAATCATTTGCAAAAACAGTTCTGTATAGGAAGCGCCCACTGTCTGGAGATGATGGATGAGACATGCAGCTTTTAAACTGGTCCAGTACTGTGGGCGTTACCAAGGTGCTGACCTGACGTCATGAAGCCCGCTTTGATGTGATTGACGTGATTGATAGGTACGATTAGATTAGATTTACAACAGACATGCACACACATACATCTGATACTTGTCCATAAATGAGTATGAGATATAAAGGATAATGAGCATCATTCATAATAATAAAAAATATAAACATCGAAACGAATTGCCCTTCTTATCTACCATAGGAAATGAAAGTAAAACATTTGAATGTTATTGAGATCGTCTCATTGGTGCAAAATGTGAGGTGTTTGAAGAAGGTTTTTGTCATCCAATAATATTGCAGAAAGTACACACTGTATACTCACTGTATAGAGTAATAGTTCCATCAATATATTTATTTAATTAAATTACTTAATTAAAAGAAATGGTGCTTAATGGGCCCATAAAGGTGCATGTGGCGGGCTCCTTAAAGAGTTCTGATGTATATGGATGAAGAACCTCCGTCACGGTTGGATGGAAGTATACTGGACTTTAAGTCCGCAAAATGACTTTAATGTGAATGTAAGTCTAAAGGGAGAGGTGGCTGATTCTTCACAAGCTAAAAAAGGTCGATGAACTTTTACCTAGTTGGAGAAGAAAAGTGATCCAATACGATGTTGGTCAAGAGAGACAAAGTTCACTTGTGCACCTGCCCACTGGTTAAACCTCACCTGATTCACACAAAGGTCCTGCCATGTCACAGATGCTGCTGTAGGGGAGATTTCCCAGATCCCATTCTCTCTCCTGAGGTCATTATGATACAGTTACAGAGGGGAGGGACTGTATTTATAGTCATGTGTTTGTATCCAATACAGCCAGAAACTGTAGTTAGAAATACAAATTATGTCCCAGTCAATGTCAACACATCCTCACATTTGAATGTTTATTGTTTTAATGTTTAATTTTACTTTACATCACATTATTGTTTAACATACCACATATCATATTACATTTGAGAATGTTCAGCGATTAACCCTACAGCAGGTCACTAAATACACCATATAATTCAGACAGGACTGAGTGACTCAGGATATTATTTTATGCACAACAGTTCTCTGTTTTTCTCAGTAAGATGCAATGCAGTGCAATATGCCCTTGTCTTTGCATTTTTTAAATAGTAATTAGTCCGACTTGAAATAATTGATTTGATCTACGAGATTGAGAGAGAGAGAGAGAGAGCAGGCGACAGAGATAGAGGTAGGCTAAAGACAGAAACATCTAAGTCATTGCATTCCAGATTTCTATATTCCATGTTTCTTAGATGAGCTAATGCATCTATAACATATGACATGTTATCAACATAACTGCTATCACTATGTAAACATCTTCATACATAAATAACATCCACACATGTTCGGTAGCATCCATCAATTTTGCTCTGTCGAACAAATTGTTGGTATACAGTAACACAACTGAAGATCGTGTGCTCGGCCGAAGCCTTCACTAGTGCCAAGCAGTCACAAATGTACAAGTTAAATACTATAGAAGTATATGACCATGTCATAATGCTGCACAGCACAGTCCAGACAAGAAGTCAGGGATATAGTTTATCTATATAATTTTATCCGAATAATATCATCTATATATTGACTTCAATAAAAAGTCCTCTAAATAATGTGATCCATATCGTGTAATACACATGACGTAATCGAGATCATGTAATGAATACAATGTCATGTATATGTCATCTAGATGATGTCATCCGTCATGCCATCTACGTCAGGTATGTTTCTGGTTGAGGAGGAGGTGAGAGGTCATTGAGTTGAGATTAATAAATAATGAGGGTGTAGCAGCACAATGTTGCCTGAATTCAGCCTTTTTAAAATCATATTTCAGCACCAGTTTTTTTATTCAAATCTGGTTTTCAGGTTTCTGGGATCATTGAAAGAGACCACTTTTATCCAGAAGCATTTAGAGCATGCTTTAAGTACAGGAGAGACGCAGTTCCTTTTAATTTCATTGTGAAAACATTAGTGAGAGTCGGATGACCTAGATTGGAAGACAAAATCATATATTTGACAGGAAGTTAGTTTTGGCTTGGGGTGAATGAATGTTGGAGGGAGGAGACTTGAGAGGGAGGAGACATGAGGAGGAAGAGTTTACGTCTCAGTCATCCGTGTCCTTGATGGTGTTGTCGTTTAGGAGGACATGCCAACGCTCAATCTTCTTATCTTTGTTCTTCAGACACTCGTACCAGTGCTTCAGACATTCCCCCTTGGCTGTAATGCCCAACTGGCACCCCCCTGAATGGGTTAAAAGGTTGTGTTTTGAATTAGGCTTGAAAACGTAACAATATACAGTAGTCCGTTAAACCTTGAATACAGGAACAACGAACCATCTCAACGGAACTCACCAATGAAATCATTGAATTTCACACGGAAACGAAAATGTCGGATTGCTACTCACCAATGAAATCGTTAGATGTTCCCATGTCATAATCCCAGACAGTAAGGTCCAGGGTCTTCTTGGCAAGCTCTCCATGTTTGATCTCATAGCTAAACTCCTGCAACACAACTTCAGCTGTCATACCCCACTCTCGGTGCGTAGACACAGACTGGATTTAGTCAATTGTTTACGGATGGGGTGAGTCGGACGTGACAATTTTACATGACCCTCCCCCTGTACAGTGACAAATCAATCAAATAACTTCCCGTCGGTATCCAAAAATGCCATTTGTCTGGAGTGCCCAAAAATCTTGGATGCAATCCCGGCAAACATTCTACCTAATTGAACCAGCTAAATGTAGAGTTAGTAGTGACTTGCACTTTCTTGTAAGAGCCAGCAACAAAATGTTACAGTCAGTGTTCTTCAAAGATTCAGCAGACCTATGTCAGCAACCCGTCCTGTGCTATTGGCACTGAAACATGAATTAACTTTGGGGCCTCAAAAGAAAAAGTCCTTAGGATGCAGTGGATCTAACATAAACGAAAAGCCCAGCTGGCATTTGAGACCTAAAAAGTACATTTAGCCTTGAAGGGAAACTTCTTATGAGGTACAAACAGCAGCAGGGAAGCAGCAACTCATCTAAATGGGAAGCAAAAACCTCCAGGCTACCATCACCTGTTCACTGTATAAGAATTATTTAAGACATTTTTTTATGTTGTCGCGTTACTCATCAAGTCTAACTGCTACTACATATATATAGAGAGATCATTATAGGTACAGTGAATGACCTCTATGTAACCTGTGAGGTCAGTCTTTGCCCGGTGTAATTCCAAAGGTCCTAACCGGTCGTACTGTCTGTTCATGGTCCTGAATTGATGATTATGGTGTCTGCTGTTGAAATGACCATTGGGATATATATTGTGACTCAAACCTCATTGAATTCTGGGTTCAGCGTCTTCTTCTTTATCTGCGTCTTGTTCTTGGCTTTCTTCCCCATGTCCGGTTTCAGACAGCTGCCGGCAGAATTACACAAAACAATCAATCAATATGTTCATCTGTCAACCATCAATGTTTCATCAATATCTTAGAGAAGAGGATGTGGTGCTCAGTCATGCCTGTTGTTAGGTATGTTAGAACCTATTCGCTAAGGTGACGGTGAATTTATCTGCAACAGATGCTTATGTGCTGTAGTTGTTAGATATAGATATACAGTGGATCCGGAAAAAATTCACATCGCTTCACTTTTTCCGCATTTTGTTATGTTACAGCCATGTTGCAAAATCGATAAATGAAATGCCTTTTTTTCCCCCTCAAAATTCTACACACAATACCCCATAATGATAACTTGAAAAACTTTTAATGAAAATCTTTGAAAATCTATTAAAAATAAAGAAATCACATGTACATGAGTATTCACAGCATTTGCATTTACACTAAAAATTGAGCTCAGGTGCATACTGTTTCCACTAATCATCCTTGAGATGTTTCTACAACTTGATACCATATAGCAACTCTAACAGAGCTTCTGAGTTTTTATGCAGAGATGGAAGAACCTGCCGGAAGGACAACCATATTGGCAGCACCCCATCAACCTGGCCCTTATGGATGGATGGATAGCTGTGTAATGAATTCTTGTAATAAAAACAGGTTTTATTAATTGAGTTTTATTTATTTAAATTTTTATAAAGATAAGATTTTTTAGAATGTGTTTTTTGCTTAGTGAACTGTTGTATTTCTTGTAGATGATATTATTAAATAAATAAAAGTATTTATTACATTTTCTTTTTGGTCCATAACACAACTTTCTGAAGGCGGTCTATGAATTGTGTCGATTATGTGCCCAGATATACTTGGGATGCTGTACATACACCTTGACGAAGGGGTCTGAGTAACCGTTAGAGTCCATGGCTGCCAGGTGGGCACAGCGGACCACACCCACGATCAGACGACCCTGCTGGGTGCTATAGGTCAGAGAGACCAGAATACGCCCTCTCTCTTCAGCCTCATCCTCCTTCACCTGAAGAACACACACACACACACACACACACACACACACACACACACACACACACACACACACACACACACACACACACACAGAGTTTGGCCTCAAACTGGATAAATATCCACTAGGATGAGACAGATGTTTATGGCATGCACTGACGTTCATAAACTGTAAGTCTCACTGAATAACAAATTGTGCTAAATGACTAAAATGTCGAGAAGTAGAGTATGTACGTAATCCGTCTGTCTGTTTGTAATCTCTCCATTACTGATCCTCACATCAGACCAGTCTATAATTCTACAAAAGGTATTTAATAAATGTCAACACAAGTAGATCTAACGGCTGCAGAAACAATCACTCCCTTTACATTTACAGTATATAAATACACACAGCCGGTCAAAGGTTTTAGAACACCTCCATATTTTCAGATTTTATTGAAATGTAAGCAGTTCAAATAACAACGAGGACAGACAGACCATTATAACCCTCATAAAGTTTAGGATTTCCGTTTACAGAAATGCCAGGGTATCAGTGAGTACAGTTTTACAGATCTGGCAGACCCAAAGCTGAGCCAGAATTAGAAGACACGTTTCTGAGAGTCAACAGCTTGCATGATCAGCGGCTCATAGGACAACAGCTTCAAGCAGAGGCTTAAACAGAATGATGTAAGCAAGTCTCTGTTTTAATTGTGAAGAAAAGACATCAAGCTGCAGGACTGACAGGTTGAGTGACTAAACACAGGCCATTGCTAAGATGACAAAATAAGAATGGAGGCTTGTCCGGGCCATGAAGCACATCCAGTGGATTACTGAAGACTGGAAGAAGGTCTTATATATCTTATGAATAAATATCAACATGTAACCAAAAACACAATCAAATCGACAATTTCAACTAATCAAAGTTAAGAGAGTGAAGGCCTTTAAATAAAAACAGGAATAATCGAGGTCTTTTAAAAATGTTAAGAAATGCCGACAGCATATTTAGATACTATGTTATTCCCTCTGAAGATGCATGTGTAATTAAGATGTAATGTGTAAGCCCTGTCAGGTTTTGTCTCAGGAGTTACCTCCTCTTCATAGAGGGCCATGCCCCGGGCTGAACCTCCCGCGCCAGTCTTCTTCACCTGAGGGGGGTCGGGGGCGATAACACATCAGGATTGGTTACATCCACAGTGAAGAAGTGGTTCAGTATAACAGCCACTCCCCCAGAGGACAAACCATTTCTAAACACACACTGTAGTTCTTACTGGGATCTCCCTTTCTAAACACACACACTGTAGTTCTTACTGGGATCTCCCTTTCTAAACACACACACTGTAGTTCTTACTGGGATCTCCCTTTATAAACACACACACTGTAGTTCTTACTGGGATCTCCCTTTATAAACACACACACTGTAGTTCTTACTGGGATCTCCCTTTCTAAACACACACACTGTAGTTCTTACTGGGATCTCCCTTTATAAACACACACACTGTAGTTCTTACTGGGATCTCCCTTTCTAAACACACACACTGTAGTTCTTACTGGGATCTCCCTTTATAAACACACACTGTAGTTCTTACTGGGATCTCCCTTTCTAAACACACACACTGTAGTTCTTACTGGGATCTCCCTTTCTAAACACACACTGTAGTTCTTACTGAGATCTCCCTTTCTAAACACACACTGTAGTTCTTACTGAGATCTCCCTTTATAAACACACACTGTAGTTCTTACTGAGATCTCCCTTTATAAACACACACACTGTAGTTCTTACTGGGATCTCCCTTTATAAACACACACACTGTAGTTCTTACTGGGATCTCCCTTTATAAACACACACTGTAGTTCTTACTGGGATCTCCCTTTCTAAACACACACACTGTAGTTCTTACTGGGATCTCCCTTTATAAACACACACACTGTAGTTCTTACTGGGATCTCCCTTTATGAACACACACTGTAGTTCTTACTGGGATCTCCCTTTATAAACACACACTGTAGTTCTTACTGGGATCTCCCTTTATAAACACACACTGTAGTTCTTACTGGGATCTCCCTTTCTAAACACACACTGTAGTTCTTACTGGGATCTCCC
>CM055760.1:6597356-6704856 GCA_029465975.1 Dallia pectoralis | reverse complement strand
GGGTCTCTCGGAACCCGTCCCTCTGGGCCGGCTGATAGGAAGCGGTGACGGGAGGATCTGTTGGGGTTGGCCCTTGAAGAACCACGCGCCAGAACGCTTCAACATCTAGAAATGGAGAGAGACGGAAACAAAAGAGAAAGAGAAAGAGAGAGAGAGAAAGAGAGAGAGAGAGAGAGAGAGACAGCGCGACAGAGTAATGTAATTAGACGCCGGGAAAACCAATGTAACGGTGAGGGGGTGTGTGGGTGGCAGGGGGGTAAAGAACTGAACAGATTAGTTATCAGACTGTCCATTTCCATGAACGCTTCTCAGCTCCCAGGGGGAGATGTTTCACCACACACGTGTCAGCACTACACACTGCGGTAACCATGACAATTCACAATCACGTGCGGTCTGAATCCGTTGTCATTCCGTTCTAACATCTCACCCATTTCATCTGTTTACTTCCCTATCCTGTCCTGCTTTCCTTCTTCCATTTGTCTCCTTTCCGCTGTTATTTGTCTCTCTCTCTACATTTACCTTCTCAAGGTAAAGCAACCACAATATTTTCTCCTTATCATAAACAGATATGTGAGTGTGTGTGTGTGTGTGTGTGTATAGATGTTTTTTTCTTATCAAACCCTCAGCGTGTCTCGGTGCCCTCACCTCTTTGTGTTCACTGCAAATCCTACAGATCCACACCGGACATGACGAACGGCTGTTGTTCTGAATACCACACTTACTGCACATGTGCTGTGGGCAGAAACACACACACACAAACACACACACACAATCTGTGCTGTAAGCAAAAAGAAATAACAAGTCAATGAGCAACAAGGCCCAGCCAACAGACCCTTGGGGTCCCATCACAACTGGCCCTTGGGTGGTTACCTTCTGGCAGTGAGAACAGAGCACAGAGGAGACTCCCAGCTGTCCAAAAGCCTCTCCACAAAGCAGACAGCGAGACTGACCGTCTCCACACGCCGTCTTCTTCATACTGTCCAACCTGGTGGCGAAACGCCTGGGCGAAACACACACACACACAGTAAATACACTGTATTTATTCAGACAGACTGGCTGCCTAGACAGGACACACTGTGCTCTCTCACACTCACACACACACACACACACACACACACACACACACACACACACTTCAAGTTGTTTTCCTTTGTCCTTCTCACCCAATCCTTTCCTGCTCCATGGCTTCCATAGTCTCGGCCCGAGCCAGAACACTGTTGATGATTTCCTTCTCCTCGTCTGTTAACTCCACCTCCTGCGGACCCCCTGCGTGTCCTTTGCCCCCATGCTGGTACATCCTGCTGACGGACCTGACGTAGAGAGGCAGGGACATTATGCACCCCTCGGAAAAACACACCACACCTCACCTACCGTATCATATCAATCACGTAGCGTACACAAAACAGACACTCCTGTTATAGTGGCTTTTGAGCGCTGCTCACCAAAACTGTACACAACTTATTCACCTATACACATGTCAAGTGACACATATGTCTGGAGCCGTGTTATGCTTTACTAGAGACAGTGGGTGAACACTTGAACCCATACTTCAGAAGTACATGCGCACCAAAGGCAGCTACTAAGACCACCGGACCATAGAAGGCCGGGACCGAAACACACATCCGAAGATCAGAGGATTAACGCGCATTAAAAGACACAAATCGCTCACAATGTGAAATGTCAGCTGTCGCCGGCGGAGTGATATGTACTCGAAGTTCAATACCTGTTCAATATTCAAGGTTCAATAGGGCTCGAGAGAGCTGGACATGCCTCTAGATTCCTTTCCTGACCAAACAACAGAGACACACACTATTATAATGGGCAGCTTAGAAAACTAGGAAAGAGAACATGCGGAGTTGCGTCATTTTACGTCAGAGAGTTTTAGTGTTTCCTGCACACTTATGTAGGCAAATCTCTCTGGTAGTAAAGTGTTTAGGGACCAGTCTCTGCATGTACGCTGTATTGCGTATGTATTCTAGGCTATTCAAGGTAGAGTGCACGCTATAGCTATTCTGGTAACTGATATTAAAACATCATTAATGAGCCAAGCCTTTTCCTTGTGTACTACTTGATTCTCCTTTCTCTGTTCCGCCCATCCTGTCCTCTCATAAATGTTTTCTCCCCACTGATTGGAAATGTCAGGGGTTGCTGTGACAGCAGGCGGCATGGCAACCTGACTGATTGCTGTCAGTGCACGCCCGTGTGTGACATTAGTGGGTTGAAGGCAAAGCAGGGGGATGGGCCAAGGAGAACAAGAACCTTCGTCAACGGTGTAACAATGTAACATCTTGACTCACAGATAATAGTGACACCATCACTCACTGTACCAGCAAGGTTCTAGAACAGCTGTGTACAACATCCTCATTGTACCAGAAAGGTTCTAGAACAGCTGTGTACAACATCCTCATTGTACCAGAAAGGTTCTAGAACAGCTGTGTACAACATCCTCACTGTATCAGCAAGGTTCTAGAACAGCTGTGTACAACATCCTCACTGTATCAGCAAGGTTCTAGAACAGCTGTGTACAACATCCTCACTGTATCAGCAAGGTTCTAGAACAGCTGTGTACAACATCCTCACTGTATCAGCAAGGTTCTAGAACAGCTGTGTACAACATCCTCACTGTATTAGCAAGGTTCTAGAACAGCTGTGTACAACATCCTCACTGTATCAGCAAGGTTCTAGAACAGCTGTGTACAACATCCTCACTGTACCAGCAAGGTTCTAAAACAGCTGTGTACAACATCCTCACTGTACCAGCAAGGTTCTAAAACAGCTGTGTACAACATCCTCACTGTACCAGCAAGGTTCTAGAACAGATGTGTACAACATCCTCACTGAATCAGCAGGGTTCTAAAACAACTGTGTACAACATCCTCACTGTACCAGCAAGGTTCTAAAACAGCTGTGTACAACATCCTCACTGTACCAGCAAGGTTCTAGAACAGATGTGTACAACATCCTCACTGAATCAGCAGGGTTCTAAAACAACTGTGTACAACATCCTCACTGTATTAGCAAGGTTCTAGAAAATCTGTGTACAACATTGTTACTGTGTCATTAAGGTTCTAGAACAGCTGTTTATAACATCATCAACGTATCAGCAAGGTTCTAGAACAGCTTCATATAAAATCCTCATTGTATCGCCAAGGTTCTAGAACGGCGGTGTATAACCAGCTCACTGTGTCACAAAGGGTCTAGAACAAGTTGAAGAGCTGCGTATAAAACGATAGCAGGAAGGACAGGGATAGATGAGAAAGAGCGGAAGAAGAGAAGATTACATTTTGTAATATCTGCGGGAACCACCTTCCTAAGGATTAATGTATCATGAACAAAATGACAAGGTCCCCTTGACTTGGTTACTTGAGTATTACGGATGATGTTTTAATGAGGGAAAGCCTGCCCACGAAAATGTATTAAAAGCAAAGAAGGGGAAGAAGAACATACACAGTAAATCTTCAGAAATGTAAGTAAAATGTACTTTTTATTTGGAACATCTCATGAAAAGGATTGCTGTATTTATAAACATGGCATTGGGTTGTTGAATGTCAGACAGGAATTTGTGTGAAACTTGGTCACTGGGCAGTTTCACTTCAGGATAACCAAAACAATGCAAGATTTAGAACATTCAAATGAAATGTTTTTCTCTCCTCCCAATATGCCCGGTCGGCACCAAGCCAGTGTGTGTCACCCCCTGGGACTCCCGGCACTGTCAGTATGCCACAACCAGGATTTAAACTCGTTGCTACGGTGACGCAGCTGCACTGCAGGGGAGTGACTTGGTCCACTGTGCCCCTCACTGGCCCATGACAAAATTCTACATCTGTGACATCAGCGTTAAAAAACTACTGTATATCTATATTTAAAAACAAATGCTGGGACTTCCTGTGGTCTAAAATTATGCCTCTGGTTTAGCCAGGGTTTGTATCTGTCCCACTGATGGTTTAGCCAGGGTTTGTATCTGTCCCACTGATGTTTAGCCAGGGTTTATATCTGTCCCACTGATATTTCAGCATAACTCTCTATTCTCTCTATTTTACAATTTGACTAATGGACTAACTAATAGTAATGCAGAACTCAAACTAGCTAGCCATAGTACACAAGATTGTAATATCAATGGTATGAAATCACATTGCACATTCTTACTGCTTTTATGATGTCGGTAACCAGTTCATTAGCACAGAAAGGCATCTCAGGGCTTGCGATACATCGTCAATATACCACTGTGTTTCCAGGCACTCAGCATTGAGTCGTGCCCGAGAACCAGCCGTGGCATAACGGACGTATATTTGCCATATGCCACAACCCAGTGTTGCTCACATGCACTATAGCTTTTCAACGTATTTCCAATACTCAATAAACCATTTATCTCGCACACAACCACATGTGGAAGCAAACATACCACATGACACACGCAGACACGCAAAAAACCCCAACGCTACTGGGTAGACAGGTTAAGGTGGTCAAGTAAATCAATGGCCTGGATCAATGGGAAGCCACGTGGACACGGCAATTAACTGATTCTGAATGTCATCCAATGAGACACGAGTCATTTACACACATTGTAACACACACATGTACACACACCCGCACAGCGTGACATCACATCATATCAATATCCGCTCTGTTGACACCCTCCTACCCTGAACATCTTTCACCTAAACATAAACACACACGCACAGTCGCGCACACACACGCACATGTGAGATTAGTTTGCTCTGAGCTGTTTGCATTGAACATGCAAACCGTTTGCAGAACTAACAGGGATGGGATCAAATATGGGTCGTGACTAAAGCGAGGTGGGAGGACGCCCATAAACATCACGTTAAAACCACAACAAAGACTAAAAATCATGGTGAAAATGTCCTGGAGGTTGACGGGAGTATCCGCAAGGACACAAGTCACCCGGGAAGGCTACTGCTTGATTTACACTTGACTAATAACGAGGCAGGATAAAACAGTGGTGGTGTGTGTGTGTGTGCTCGAGCATGTCTGGGGCAGTTGTGTGTCCGCGTGCAGTGTGAGTGTGTGCGTGAGTTCATCTAAATCAGAAACTGAAGTACCTGCAGGGGAATTGAATTTCGCAGGAAGATAAATCCCTGTTAACACCTTGAGAGATCTGATCAGTAATGAGGGTGCTTGAACTGAGTGAGTGCTATAACAACACCTAGGCACTCCTGTAGTCAGGCCCCTCCGACACACACACACATGTATACACACATGCACACACGCACGCACACGATCACACACACACGCGCACATGCACACTTAAAGTATAAAAGTAAATTATTTAGGGAAATAGTTACAAAATGTTCATCCAAAAATAACAATACAAAAACTGTTTTCAGTTTACATCTGGTTGGAGACTGATTAGGAACATAAAGAGCCAGGTGGTTTTATAACAGCGTGTGGTGTGTGTGTGTGTATGTGTGTGTGTGCATGTGTCCTTTGCCACCGCTGTCAGGAAAAAAAGCCCACTTATCAGCACACAAACAGACACACAACTCCCTTTGCACACATCGTACCAGTGACACACAAAGGACACACAACAGCCACACACAGAACCAGTAACATAGGACACACACATACATAGACACACACACACACACACACACAGATCTGTGAGAGAGGGCCTGTCAATGTGAATCCATCAACTAACATTGTCCCATGGACAAACATACACACATACATTCACCAACACACACATAAACAATGACCCCAGGGATTTGCAGTCCAACTACAAATTGAAGTAAAATGAAACAGAGGCATTTTAGCTCCACAAGACAGTGAGTAAGTAAAGGACAGTTGCACTGCTGGGCTGTTTGTGTTTGTGTTTGTGTGTTTGTGTCATGCATTGGAATAACTAGGTGTGACAGGGCATAACTATCGTCGTGTTATGCAGAAAGTCATTACCTTCTCATGTTTTTTAGAGCTGGTATTATAAATTCTGTATAACATGAATTATATGTGTTAAATTATTTGATGCATGTGGTGAAAATAAAACCTTAACAGCTGCAATCACTCAACATTGTCTTCGTCATTTGGAGTAATACTGCTTGCTATTCAATACGTCCCAGACTCAAAAAACAATTTATACATTTCAGATGCTCACAATATTTGTATGTACTTGGATAACTTTTATATACTAAGGAAAATAGCTATTATATACTTAAGAAAAATATACATGATCCACAAATATTGACTGCTCTGGCCTGGAGTTGCTCTGTTGCGAAGTATTGGCTGTAAATCTGTATGCCCAGTTTTGTGAGATGCATGAAGCGTCATTTTTAACATCTGCAAAAATGTTTGAAGCTGTGTTCGTTTTTCCTTATATAAATATATTGGATAGAATATTGGATTGTCGTTGGGAAAACACTTGGCAAATCTGAAACAAGTTCTGCCCCTGGAATGTAGAGACCTTATGGGGAATGCTAGGCAATAAGAGTGTCCTGGGATTCCTGGTTGAGCTGCTGTAGTTGGTGTTTCTTTATGGAACAAAGAACATTCTACATACAACAACCTCTCCTCTTCGTCCTTCCATTTCATCTTCGTCCTTGCCTCCAGTCTCTCCTCTCAGTTAAAGCAAATTATAAAGCTTAGAGAGCTTCCCACATCACTTGTACGCACCCACATCACTTGTACGCACACGTACATTCCCACAGGTCTGATGTCAGAAACTCTTAGTATTAAAGTTAGCAGAAAAGACATGGACAAGCTGAATACACTGATGATTTGGCAGTGCTGTCGAGAAACATCGTCCACAGTCAGTGACAGTAGAGGACAGTAAACCCACGTACACACACACACACACACACACACACATGCCACGAAATATACTAACAAAAGACAAAATACTAGGCTAGGTACTAGGCTACATAGTACTACAACGTGCTGTATTATATTGAGTAGCAGTGTACACACTGAAACATTACGACCACCCACAGGAAAAGCGAATGACATTGATCATCTCCTAACAAGGGCACATGTCAACGTCCGGGCAGATTAGATGGTAGGCGAACAATTACTCCTCATATTGAATGTGTTAGAAATGGGTTGGGGAAAACTGTTATGGTCAGACGACTGGGTCAGAGCATCTGTGAAACGCCAAGTCAGAGTGCACATGATGGTCCCTGTCCACCATCAAAGCAGATACAATGGACACGGCATCGTCGGAACTGGACCCTGGAGCAATGGAGAGTTGTCCGGTTCGATGAGTCCCGTTTTCTTTTAGATCACGTGGTCGGTCAGGTACGAATGCACGTATTCTTGGGAAAGCGGTGGCACCAAGATGCACCATGGGAAGATAACAAGCCGATGCCCTGGGCAATGTTCTGCAGAGAAAGCCTGGGTCCGTGCATTCATGTGGAGTCCATTTGACACGTGGCACCAACCTAAACATTGTTGCAGACCAGCTACACCCCAACAGCCCCCATCAGCGGGATCATACATACTGCAGTAATGCATTAAGCAGTATTATAGAGTGCAGTAATACATACTGCAGTAATGCATTAAGCAGTATTATAGAGTGCAGTAATACATACTGCAGTAATGCATTAAGCAGTATTATAGAGTGCAGTAATACATACTGCAGTAATGCATTAAGCAGTATTATAGAGTGCAGTAATACATACTGCAGTAATACATTAAGCAGTATTAAAGAGTGCAGTAATACATACTGCAGTAATGCATTAAGCAGTATTATAGAGTGCAGTAATACATACTGCAGTAATGCATTAAGCAGTATTATAGAGTGCAGTAATACATACTGCAGTAATGCATTAAGCAGTATTATAGAGTGCAGTAATACATACTGCAGTAATGCATTAAGCAGTATTATAGAGTGCAGTAATACATACTGCAGTAATGCATTAAGCAGTATTATAGAGTGCAGTAATACATACTGCAGTAATGCATTAAGCAGTATTATAGAGTGCAGTAATACATACTGCAGTAATGCATTAAGCAGTATTATAGAGTGCAGTAATACATACTGCAGTAATACATTAAGCAGTATTAAAGAGTGCAGTAATACATACTGCAGTACTGAATAGTTCAGTAGTCTATACCGCAGTAATACATAGTGCAACGTTACATAACGAGGTACTACATTGGGCAGTATTATATAGTTCAGTAGTACATACTGCAGTATTATATAGTTCAGTAGTACATACTGCAGTAATACTTAGTGCAACATTATATAGCGGGGTACTACATTGGGCAGTATTATATAGTTCAGTAGTACATACTGCAGTATTATATAGTTCAGTAGTACATACTGCAGTATTATATAGTTCAGTAGTACATACTGCAGTATTATATAGTTCAGTAGTACATACTGCAGTATTATATAGTTCAGTAGTACATACTGCAGTAATACTTAGTGCAACATTATATAGCGGGGTACTACATTGGGCAGTATTATATAGTTCAGTAGTACATACTGCAGTATTATATAGTTCAGTAGTACATACTGCAGTATTATATAGTTCAGTAGTACATACTGCAGTATTATATAGTTCAGTAGTACATACTGCAGTATTATATAGTTCAGTAGTACATACTGCAATAATACATGGTACAGGAGTGGGGTTGTTTGCCATTAAGGTTCATAGCCCTCTTCACTAGCAGAGCGAAAGCTAATAGGCTAATATGCTGAGAGAGGGAAACCGTGTGTGGGGGAATGTGTGTGTTTATGCTCCTGCTGGTGAGCGATACACCAGGGGCAGCAGTCAGACTGACACAACAACAACAACAACATCATCATCACAGGCCTTAGGCTAATTAATGAGAACCTCATTTCCTGGTTGTTGAACTTCATCAAAAGACTCTGCTACCCAGGGAGAATGAAAATGATCAGCGGGGCCACAGTATCAATGTCAACCTGAGAAATAAGAAATGACAGAACTGTAACCTTTTTCTAATTCTAACGAAGGTTTATATTTTGTAGTGAAGACCTTCGAAGGACTTATAGTCAAGGGTTATTTATCATGTGTCTTTTATGGCTTTTAGAAAGAGTTCACAGGCCTTGATTTTACAATTATAGCTTTTCCTCAGTTTTAGATATGAAGACGAGATGTTAGCAACAAATTAAAATGCCTTTCATTTTGCAGTATGTGTTCGTCTGTCTGGGGCTGACACGGGAAGTAATATTTATTTTAATACTTACAAAAGTAATATGCAATTCTGAGGTAATATGACTTCTTCTGACCATTTAGAATAATTCCAAATGACATTTTTTTTTTAAGTATTTGAACATAAAAAAATCTGCTATATTTAAACAGAGACTGTCAATTAACTGTTTGATGACTTGGATGGAAAATAATTGTGTGTTTTTCAGAAAAGCCTTTTACTTACGAATGAAAATTTCGGATTTAATCTAAAACGTACAAACCCAGAGACAATCGCACTTGCAGAAAAAGCATCAGTGCTGCTGTGGTCATTCTGCCGCTGAGATCAAATAACCCCCTACGCAGCACTCTCAATGAGTCTGGGGGCATTTCCCTGTACAGTAGCCAAGGTGCTCCTGTACGCTTGTGATTTAATTCTGGTGCCATCATCATTCATTATGTCATCACAATAGATATGTGAGGCAACCAAGCGTGATCACGCCATGACACTACGCCAACCGTGCGTTACAGATGAGGTGATGTGTGCAAAAGCAAGAGATAGAACTGAGACTACACGTTCACGGCTCTCTTCGGGGTGTGAGATAATAAACGCGACAGCTGATCAACTAGAAACACCTGCCAGCTGAAATACTCACGTTACATAGGGAGATGGAACTCTAACAGTGCTGTTGTTCTTACTGTTCGACATGCCTTGAGATGGCCACAGGTGTAGAAGTGACACAGGTGAGCGGTGGGTGGATCATCTTGCATATTCTCAACACATTTGTCTTCCCATCACCTCGATAAAGGTTCACCGTTGTCTCACCTGTCCATGAAACGCTCAAAACTGTGCAGGCAGATCTCAGTTTTTTAGCAAATTCTAATCGGTTCTTTGTGCTAATCAGTGGTTTGCATCTTGAGACGTAGCCTTTCTAGTGCTGCCGCCAGACTCCTGGAAACAGTTGATTGTGACACATTCCCGTCAGCGTGCTGGAGATTGATGGTGATTTCACTGACTATTTAGGGTTGTTTTTTTCACAGCTCCGGTCATTTTTGTGTTATCAACGGCTGTCGTTTTCTTTCGCCGATCTGGCTGTTGCCGCATGCTGAATGAGCCAATGCATTCTTTCTTTTTTAGGACATTGCCATTTTGGGATTAGGCTATGCTCAAATGCTGTACTATGGTTCTACTTCAATTGCTCTTTTTTAGCATCCAAATAAATTGCTTTCTTTCATTGGCAGATGTCTAGTTTTCCTAATGGCAAAATAGCAATACACAAAACACTGTATAACATGCCTTGAGATGAACACAAATAAAAAAGGGACACGGGGAGGAGGTGGGTGGAGAAAAGGATGGACAAGAGGTCAGAGGTTAAAGAGAGGAGGAAAAGGTCAGATGTGGGTGGATATAGGGGTGGAGTAGAGGAGATCAGAGGTCAGTCAATAAGGGAAATGGGAGGACTGAGGTCAGGACCGTGTCCCCAGTGACAGACCTTAACACAGGTTTTAATCTTCACACCTTTATGAAAACTTCTCTACCACCAGCCCAGACCACCACATCCCGCCGCACACATCTCTTCAGAGTGGCAAGGTGGCCTACTGGTTAGGGAATGGGGTTTGGGTCTGGAAGGTCCCTGGTTCTAATCCCCCTTCCATCAAGGTGAAAAAACCTTGTCGTTGACGTGGAAGTCAAATCAGGTAACTGATTAGGGCTGCCCCCTGCACCTCAGGGTTGGATAAAATGCAGAGGACACTTTTCAGTTGAAGGCAGTAAGTTGTACAACATGTACAACAGACAAGATTGGTATATTCCTATATTCCACATTCCTATATCATCTATATCTACCACCCCCTCACACATCTCTACCACCACCCCATGTCCCTTCACACACTCAGCTCAGGTGGCTGTATACCAACACAGACAAAGGTTTATGTTTTGAGGGTTCTGAAGGGTTTATCTCCTGTCAGGATAAATTATCAACAGACCATGGGAGTCCAGTGCTTTCTTGCATACCAAGTAGTTCTCCAAGAATGGTGTTCTCCAAACCAATAAGGATAGTAAGGAATGGACTATCCAATACTTGGAATAATTTTTTTTTTAAGATTTACGTTCTAGCGTTTGTTATACTGCTATAAATCTATCCGGCTCCTTTCCATAGTAACTCAATCGTCTCTCTCAGATTCTGCTGTGTTCGCCGTTCAGCATCGAGATTCAGCTCAGGTTCGGATCACAATGGACCTCCACTAATGCTGCCATCATTCATTTTTACCAACACATTACCAACATAAAACATGTTAACAAGACGGTCCGCCGTAATAACGGATCCCTGAAATATTCACGAAGGTTACGAAATGCCCGATTCAGCACTAAATGCACGCTAGCCCATCTGTTAACCCAATCGCGCACGTACGCAAGCTATCACGCACGTGTGCACACACACTTTCCCACCGCCAAACGCTTCTCACAGCTGTACACACGCTGAACAAACTCATGGTGCATTGAGAATCAATCAGCTCCGGTCGCACTTGTGCTTTTCAGATCACCAGAGACGGCGGCCGTGGGAGCGGTCGACCTCACTGCTTCACCAGCAGATTTCAGGCGGGAGGTAAATTACTGTAGGCTCCAACGATGTCCAATGGAGTGAAACGCATATAAACCTCTACCGTCAGGGCCGGTACTAGCGATGTAAGCGGTCGCTTAGGGTACCAAACCGCTATGGTAGCGGGGCCCCCAAATAGCAGTTTGCTAAGGGCCCCAAAAGGCTAAAGCCGGCAATGTCGACAATGAACTGTGGTGGAAAATCCTCAATAAAAACAATGGGAAAATTTTCATTTTAGGAATTGTTAAATTAATTTGGAATGCGCCTTAACCCTGACCACCTTTTATTATCGTGTACACCAGGGCCGGCTCAGACCAATAAAGTGCCCCAGGAAAGAGTTTAGCTGGTACCCTCCCTGCAACACAGCCAATATATTTTATTTTTTCACCCTATGGATGAACGGGACCCTAGCACTTGCCTTTGGGCCGGTCCTGCTGTACACCATGTTACTACTTAATGCATAATATCATGTATATTGTGTGTGTGCGTGTGTGCGTGTGTGTGTGTGCGTGTGTGTCATTAGCGTACTCATGCACGCATGTGTGTAGCTATAAACGACACCATTAAGCTTTTCACACTTCCCTAGCTCTACTGAACGGGAGAAAAGACCAGGATGTCCTGAAGCTGCTGTGTGAGAACACCGTGGCAATGGCAGAAGTATGAAGATAGTGGTACCAGAAGTAGTAACAGCACTAGCAGCTGCAAAGTAGTAGAAGACAGATTAGTAGAACAGTAGCCTTAGTGGAATAAGAGTAGTAATAGTGGTAGTAATGATATTGCCGTTATAGCAGTACTTCTAGTAGTACTAGTGATACTGCATTGCAGAAGTAATGGATGAATGACTGATAGCATGTTCGCCATGACACCCGCGCCATAGCGTTCCATCCGTCACCGCTCTTCCTCATCTACAGATGTAAAAGTCAACGTAGACTCCCGCATCGTTCTGCCATGAACATTTACAGCAGCCGTCCACATATATCTCGCCATCCCAATCATTTTCAGGCGTGATAAATGTCCACATCAGAATGTAATGTGAGCCCAGCAGCACTGCCTTGTGTGACCACAGGGAAACTATGACAGTCTCCCTTCAGATTAGATCCGGAGCAAAGTGACGGATCACAAAACAGTTCACGCTTTTTAAGGAGCGTTATATTGCAGGATACAGCAGTGCACCAATTAAATGCCACAGGAGCACTTTATTGCAGCCAGGTGTACAAATAAAAAGAACATAAAGCCATGGGAGAGTGTGTGACAATGCAATGTCTTGAAAACCTTCTGTCTAGATCTGTCTTAGCCATGTGGTCCCAGGAGATAACTGCCTACTGTGTCTTTGCTCTAATGTAGTGCAGAGAGTTTATTGTCTCTACTTGATTTCACTTGAGATTACACAACCATCTGCTGTGTCCAGCTCAGCTCTCCGATAGATCTGTGCACTAACAGAGTAAAACCAGAAGCCTAGTGAATATTCGTCCTGACTTCAGCAGCAGTATGTAAGGGGAGTGAGTGATGTAGAAGTGATGTAAGCAAGATCTTGGCACCTAAATCACCCCACCCCCACACACGCGTCCCTTTACAGGTCCGCAGCTCGGGTCAATAAGACTGATTGGTTATCAATATTCTCTATCACAGGGGATTGAATAGCTTGGGAAAATAAGAGGCGATCAATAAACTGCAGCTATATGTAAAGGGAATCAGGACCTTGTCACTGACTTCTGGACAAGCGCGCACAAACGCACAAACACGCACGCACACACACGCACGCACACACACGCACTCTTGCACATTTGGACACTTTGTAGCGTGAAATTGTTTTATTCTGACTCACTTCTTCCCTCTCTCCGCACTCTCTCACCAGGCTCTGTAGCTTGACCTTTCTCTGCTTCCATTATGTGTTCTAGTTAGCAACTGAAGGCACCCTCATCCCAATCACAGACTAATTCCGTGTGTGCGATTCACTGTGTCCGTGCGTTTGTGGGTCTGAAACTAGACTTGATGATGGATATAGAGCAATAGGAACACGTTGTCTTGGGTCCTGGGTCTGTGTGAGCAGACCACTCTTGGTTGTTAGTTGGGCCGCACTGGCAGCTTGACTGGTGACCCATGCGGGGAACAACGTGACAATAGGAATGTGTTCCAATGTACCATTAACAAGTTGTTCGAATATTCAGAAAGAAAAGTATTCTAACAGGCAAATTAGATGTTTCAGGTATTTACCTGTAACCCAATCACCGTTAGGTTCAGTTTCAGGCTATAACGACACATAGAGGGACGTTGATGAGGCAACACTGGGGGCAAAACACTGTCTGCAGACGTCATGTCAGGGAAAGCTCATGCTTATTACCCCTGGAGAACCATGCTCTCCGCTTTCTGCATCCCCAGATGGGTTTAAATCTAAGTCGTTCCTGTCAATATTCCCACAAGAGCCGCGGGAGGCTGAGGTTACTGAGACATCAACCTCTCCTGTCATTATAGGCTTAATACAGCTCTTATAGCGGACGTCACTGTAATAATAAATTATGTTCTGGTGACATTAAGTGCTCATATGCTATTACGGTAGAACGGAGACACATCAATACAATTAATAGTAATTTTCTAAATCGAATTAGTGTCAACATTTCCTTTGACCAAAAATGACACTGTAATAATGGCACATGCTATGCATTTTGGTGAAGCAATCATGCAATTCCTTCTCTGAGCTATAGCGTCATGCCCATCCAAATCACCCAAATATAATAATCAATATGCGCTCTCTTCTTACCTGGCACTTTATCAACAGGAGAGTTTACGGTGTTGTTCAAGACTCCAATGGAAAGGATGAAGACGTGATCGCCTATAGAGAAAGAGTGGAGAGAGGGATTAGGGATGTAAAATGAAGAGCGACTGTGTGCGACTGTCACATTTCTATAGACGCCGTTCTTTCACTACCCTACTTCAGACTCATTCCTTCCTCTACTCCAGACTCACCCCTTCCTCTAGGCTACTCCAGACTCACCCCTTCCTCTACTCCAGACTCACCCCTTCCTCTACTCCAGACTCACCCCTTCCTCTACTCCAGACTCACCTTCCTCTACTCCAGACTCACCCCTTCCTCTACTCCAGACTCACCCCTTCCTCTCGCACGCAACGGATCTCTACGACCTCCTGATTCCAAGATGCGAGTGTTTCGCCCCGCCCTCGTACGCTCAGATACGCGCTGAACGCAGAAAGGAGAGAGCGAGAGAGGGGAGAGAGATGCGCTCCTTGGGAATGGAAAAAAATGGAACATCAAGTCCACACCACCACACAATCGGGCTACCCACCGGAGGGAACCCCTCCCACGCTGGAAATGAATGGTTCTTCTGTCAGGAGTGGAGATCCCTAGGATGACGGTGATGGTGAAGATGATCTGTAGCTTTCCTGTGATTTTATTGCCCGAGTAGTCATTGAACCTTCTTTATTTTATTCGTGACTTATCCTTGAGCATATTATTGCCCATTACAATTGTGTTTGTGACGATGATGTGAACGATGGGGAGGATGTAATGATGTCCTTATCACACGCACGCCCATTGACACATGGTCGGTCACCACCAATCAGGTGTACCTTTCTGTGCCCAGAGTCTTCAGGGGCTTTGTCCAATATACCACATGGGACCGCTGCTTTCTATTTACTAGTATTCTATTTATAACCCTATTCTCTATTTCCATCTGAGCATAAGGCTACATGCATCACTCCGCCCCATGCAATCCGAATACAATGGGCCACAAAATTGAACGCACATCCCTATTCTGGTTCTTCCAATTAAAATAGAGAATGGAGATCAAAATAAGAGAGCTTGAAAGTATTCCAACTGACCCATCTGGCCTGCAGCAGAGGCTGCTCATTCAGTCCTTAATAAAGAATGCCCTTGTTACAGAATGTGTGTGTAGTTATGTTGGACATACGTGCCCTTCAGATTGCAGTCCTATACGTAAGACAAAGGCATAATGCTCTGCCTCGGAATAAATGGGCAGCCTTCGAGAATGTGCTCCTCGTATTCGTGAGGATGAAAAAACATTACAATACGAGATTTCAATCCTATTAAAAAGTTAATTTTATTAGGAGATTCTAATCCATAGTTCGATTCCCACAGCCCTCGTGAAAAAGGCAATGCTTGGCTGTATAGGATTAAAGGTTAGGGATAGGGTGAAAATTACAGGTGGGTTAACTTAAGGTTATAAATGTGAATATTTTTGGAGTCCTCACAAGGATAGTGAACATATAATGTGTGCGTGCGTGTGTCGGTGATCTCTCTGCACCCATCTAGTGGTGGTTCTACGTAATTTCAGCGTGGTTAAAACACTAAATCGGTTCGCGGAAAATTGGCTGCTTAACTGAATGGGTATTATTTTTATTTTTTAAATTACCCTGCCTCCTTCAAAAATCTAGTGAAAACACAAGCACACAATATACCCCCTGACACACACAAGCCTGTATAATGCATTTCCCAATTTACAGTCTGCTTATTCAGTAGAACTGTGACAGCCGGGGAATGAGATACGGGACAGACCAGAGACAGATTGCAGATTTAGGATTACCTGCAGTTTGTTATGAAAAAAAAACTATAAACGTGAACCAAGCTAATGCCACAACGGAATAGCTGTCATATAAAATCTGATATCTCACAATGATGTACTGTTAACATGTTTGTCATTTAACAGACACTGTCACCCACAGCAACTGACTTACACCATTGATTTCATCTAGTATTTATATAACACAGTTTATTAGCATTTCATTGTTGAACACCGTGGGGAGAGGGGATGTGCTGGCCAATGACACACTATGTGCCAACACTACAGAGTGACCAGAAAGAAGAAGAGGTTCATGTTAGCAGCTCCCCATCACACACACGCACACACACACACACACACAACACACACACGCACGCACGCACAAACGCACGCTTTTTTAAAACTCAACATAATAAAGGTTTGACACATGTAACAGCAGTTATAAAAACACCACAGTAATTCCTTGACCCAAGCACAGGTTGCTATAGATTCACAGAGCAGAGACATTCCTCTCTGGAGAAAAAAATGATGTCTACTGACTTACGCTGTATCAGGGCCAGAGCCACACTAGGCTTAATTAGGTTTGCACCAAACCGTTGGCTGGTTCCTGAGGGCCTCTTCTCGCCTCCTCTCATTCATCTGCACTTATGTGATTGATAGAGCCGGTGGCCATGTTGTCAGAAGCTATTTGTTGTTACGAGACGTACCAGCAGAGAAAGCCAGGAATGCATACGGCCTCACGAACTGCCCGTCAAGGGAGAGTGAAAGGCAATGAGGACAGAGAGAAGAGACAAAAAAACAGAGGAACTGGGAGAAGTGAGGGAGAGATGGAGGTTAATGACAGCTGCCAGATGAATGGGAAATGATAGATGCAAAGAGCTTACGGCCAATTAATTTGTGTGTCTGTGTGCGCACGCATGTTTACCTCTTGTACATATTAGCCCTGTGCTTGGAGGCTCTGGTGGTGACACCAGATACCCCCGGCAAGATGATGTTGGACGGATGCAGGATTTTCTGAGGCCATCACATTGGGCATCCTGTGTCTGGTCTCAAGATTAATATTATTTCTGTTCCCCAGAACTCAGTCAATCAATGTCTAGGAACAGGCTAAGGAATGATGGATGAGTCGGACAGAAAGAAGACTGAGAATAATCATTCATGTGACGTCTCCTTCGGGACAGTTTAGCAATCTTTAGAATGGTCATTCCACATTGTCATGGGAGTACATGATGCCATCGGAGAGTATCACAGCACCTGACAGACAAGAGATGGACAGCATACAGTGCCGAGGTCAGGGTGTGTGGGGGTGTACTTACTCTGCATGTGTGTAGCTAGGTAAAGCAGTGCAGTGCAAATGAAGTAGCACAATACATCAGGCGACGTTGCAAATGTTAGTGGGAATCAATATGTATTCTGTTATGTCAGTCTCTAAGAGTGCCTTAAGTTATTCTATACAATTATCTACATTTGTAGCAATCATATGGCCAGATAACGACCAGGCACAGCGGAATGACCTCCAGGTGGCCACCAACTGATTTCTTTTTACATTCACACACAGGCGGATTACCCTCCAACATGGCCTTTTTAACCATAGCACACTGTAAAATTGAAAATGCATTTTCCTCGCATGCAAGTTAAAGAGCCGAGTTAAAACAATCTCAAACGTAAATACGGATACTGGCACATGCGTGCAGGTGCGCGCACATGAGAACTGGGCACGCCATAAAAGCAGCGGTTGCTCACAGTGCTGGCAGCTAGTAATCCACAGCTGAGGAGCTATTATGCTGTACTCAGCACTTCTGAAAAGAATCCGCGATAAGAGCTTCCTCGACGTCAACAGGCTTTAGCGTCAAGGTTCTGCTTTTTTCCATTAACCCGGGTCCGATATGGTGGTGTTGGCCCTAATAACGTATAGCTGCTGACCAGGGCGGTGGGGGTTCGTCGACCCGTCTGAATGATTCTGTAGTACGAACACTTGACGACCTAGAACCAACCTGAGTAAATGCTGAGGCTTAATAGCGGTTTAACTAACTGTGTATTGCGTATCGGTGTCGTCAGCGCGGACGGATTTCTACCTAATGCGAGTGGCAATAACGACAGGAAGGCGAGGCACGAGTTTGCCGTTTATTGTTGTGATCAGGGAAGTTACCATGGTTACCCCCCATTGAAATACAACACGAGAAACCTCTCGAGCTTTACGAGAAGCTCGAGCTCCACACGACACGGGAGTAGGGAGCTAATGGATTACACAGAATGTATATCTTATTGGCAATTAGATATGTTTAGTAAGTACATTCTCCTCTACAAGATATTCATGTACAATATACAAGTTAAAAATATAGTTTGTTTGTTTGTTTGCATTGAGTTCAACATTTTTCATTTTTTTATGCCGTCAGATTGACGAAGTTCACATTAAAGTGTTCACCGTTGTTTAGTATTTAAGTATGAAGGTGAGGGTGAGAGTTGTTCAACCAGCGTCTGATCAACGTATAAATCATATGCATAGCCAGGCACACTGATGTGTGTTTATGCTTTACGTGACAGACATAGAAAACATAAGAAGCTGTTTCACTGTGGTTGAAAAAAAGAACTGCATTAAGAGAGGACCAAGGAGCAGGTAGCTGGAACAGCTGACATACACACTCGCAAACACCTCACTGTACAGTACAATTAATGGACACACTACAATATAGTGGATCCTGTGGATCCGTAACTCAGTCAAAGGAGGGCCTCAAGCCCGCATAGAAACAAACAACTGCTCTGGTACACACACACACAACAGAATGAAATTCCCCATCATCACTAAAAAAAGTATCACTAACGGTTTTAGAATGGATCTTGGGGCGGCAGAGCCGATCCTAGATCAGCGCTTCTTAGGGTAACTTGTACCTGGAGCCCAAGAGAACGTCGATGTCCTCCCTCGCTGGTAGGACAGCAAACTCACACAGACCAATTCAATACTTTTCAATCCGAAACAGGGAGAATGAATGAAGCTGCTCACTTTGGAGGAAAGGAGGGAGAGAAAGTTATCATCTGGACAAACAGATGATAAGGACTTCTGTCATACCCTCTGTGCATTAACCAAAGAGATATAGACATGCTGTCCCCCAAACAGGACAATACTGTTAGCCTCATGACCCAGCACAAGTGGTGCCCTGCTATACAGTGGAAATAAGGTGCAATGCCAAACAAAGACTTAGCCAAACGTGTAGATGGGTGTTAGCGAAAGAGACAAACTCATGTCCCACATTTGAAATTAAGAGGGTAAACACATTGTCATGTTTAAGTACATACTAAACACATTGTATATTCAATTAAAATGTTTAGACCTGGGAACAACCCTTTCCCGAATACTGTGGTCGACAAGAAGCATGTACTACCATAAAGGACAACAGACGGAGAAAGTAATGTCGTTTAGTGTGATGCCCCTAACAATAATAAAAGAATACTTTAAACTGCATGTCCATCCAGGAAATACAAGTGTAGAACAAAGGCATTGCACCTGACATGAGTGAATATGCGTGACACACAGCTGGGTACTCCTGATAACATATCAAGTCAAACCCAGCAAGTCAACAGTGGGTCTGTAGTTTGCGTGAAAATCACGACAATGAATACTAAAATTGCCAGAGACACGAAACGTGCGGCAGCTTCTCAAAAGGCAAAATTAAGTTCATGTGTTGCTTTAAAAGTACACAATAGGCATACGTCTTGGAAAAGAAGAGAAGAAAACAAACATGTACGTTTCATTCATGACGTTGGGAAAAAAATAGGATGTAAGACCTTGCCAGCCTTGCTTCAGTTGCTAAGTGGACTGTCATAAATCCCTAGTTACCCCAGAAACTCTGACACTGTTTCCTTTGTGCCTGCAACTTTAACAGAGGAGCCTGGGAGGCCACACCCCATCGCTAACACAGTCTGCTACAGCCTGTGTGGTAAACCACTCCTTAGGGCTGTCAACATAACAGACTCATATAGACGGCATTGGACCAGCCTACCCCACTTCCCCAACAAAAACGACCGACTGATCAACAACCCTTGGACCCCACTGTGAAGTGCTTAGTGGGACCAGAAGGCACCCTGGGTAACAAAGTGCCAAACACCATATCCACCCAGGGTACAAGGCTTGGGTTGTAGTCGTTACGTTACTGTGGGACACTGGGTATGAATTTGAAAATGGTAACCATGGGAGTTTCACATAGTGAGGAAAAAAGTAAAGAAAAACATTAAAAGAAATACATAAAAAACATGTATTGTAAAAGGCAAAACAAATATGCTCCCAAAATTCCTGGATTGCATTTTTTGAGGCCATTTCGCGAAGGTGAAGATAAAAAACATCTTCACTAGAATACCCAGAAATCTTCCTTCAGTAACAGAATACATCATACAAAACATGAGGCTCCATATTCAAACTGAAAATATCCCTTTTTTCCTGCATACAGACTCCCCCATCTTCTTGTGAAAAGATGGTTTAACCGGGCAGAAGAAAGCACTGATTGGCTGAGATGTTGGATGAAACCATTTTGTTTTTTGGCACAGGCCATCTTTCTCAACTCAGAAGGGCTAACTCATCTTAGTACTCTCCAATAAACAAACTATCTACACGTTTCTTAACTTTGGTTAATAAGAAATAATAGAGAAAGATGTGCGGCCAAAAAATAAGTAGTGGAACACAGACATACTTAACAGGTGAGCTAGGTGGTTCTGCCTCTGCTGGCCAGGGGGCATAGTGCTGCTAGTGATAGCCTGCGTGTGTTCTAAACTCAGTCTCAGAGTGTTAGGTTAGGGTTTTAAGTTCGGTCATTAAGCTTGTTAGGGCCCTCCGGATGATCACAGTGGTTTAGAGAGAGACCAGGGTAACAGATCCGGGAGAGAGATCGCGGGAGGAGGGAAAGAAGAATGGAACAAAAAGCCCTCCATTAGTCTTGGTTCTCGCATAGACTTCTCTCCAACAATTTATTTTTCGATTCGTTTTTCTTCTTTTTTTCATGTAGTCACGGTGATCAGGACTTAGGCGTTCGGGTGCAGGTGGCCAAAGAAATGTGGATTCCTATAAAGACCAAAAGACGAGTAATTAATACAAATAAACATTTAAAAAAAGACCCAACCACAACAGAGCCTTAAGACATAGTTCCGGTAGTGACCTCAAACTGGAGCGGTTTGGAGGGGGTGCAAAAGTGAATCTCATCTGTAGCTCTTCTGCTGTTGCATCAGACCAACGTTCTCATACACTCTGGAGCTGTCGTCTCTCATCCTACGTACACACACACACACACACGCGAACAGAAACACACAGGTCAAGACATTTCACAAACTCCCTGGCTCACACGCAGTACTAATGCATTAGGTGCCTGGGGTAGCCATTCGGTGCAGGTGGGGGTACTCACTCTGTGCAGGTGGGGGTGGGGGGTATGGGGGTACAGGGAGGCAGAGGGCTCTGAAGCTGGTCACCCCCGGTCAGATCAGACAGAGAGTACTTAATGTTGGTATACTCCCGCCCCTTTATCTTACTCTTCTGTTAAAGACAAGCACAGAGGAGATTAGATAACGGCAGATGTTATTGACAGACCAACACCGGCCCAAACCCAGAACCGGCACAGACGCGCACCTGCTCCTCCTCTATGCGTCTCTGCAATGTCTCTATGTAGTGCTGGACAGCCATGTAGATGAACCTGTACTGTGCCTCCGTCTGCACCATCCCAGATCGCTGGGAACGGACCATCTGGATGGTCTTTGGGACATCGATGTCACAGTCCACTCCTGAAAGACAAAGAACCAGTTAGGACACAGACACCTGGGTCTGAACCAAGCATAGGTATTCCACATGGAGGTATCTCACAAGCCCCACGCGTAAAAGCACTCACCTTTTTCCCTGATGACGTCGATGAGGATGTCTATCACTATGAACGTTCCTGTCCGCCCAATGCCAGCACTGGAGAGAGACGTAATCAGTCACAAATAAACCACGCATGTGAGTGTGTGTGTGTGACGCATGCATCTGTTCCTGCATGTGTTTGTCTGTAAGTATTGTCGTCAGAACGAGAAATCCTCACTAGTTTAGTTAAACAAAGAGGATTTAGAACATTTCGCCAGCATGGCAATGTAAACTATGTGTTTAAATTTAACAAAACTGGTATCGACCTGATAGCTGTATGGTAGAACAAGTGTGTGTTCATGTCTGTGTGTACCTGCAGTGTACCACTATGGGTCCAGCTTCTAGAATGTTCTCTTGTTTGATGTTGACCTCTTCTAGGAAGTCCAGGACACCGCCAGGGTCTGTAGGGACGCCATGGTCCGGCCACGCTCTGAAATGATACTGCCACACAGTCCTCTCCGTGTTCCCCTGAAACGCACACAAACGGTTAAAACACGCCCACAAACGGTTCAAACACACCCACAAACGGTTCAAACACACCCACAAACCGTTCAAACACGCCCACAAACGGTTCAAACACACCCACAAACGGTTCAAACACACCCACAAACGGTTCAAACACGCCTGCGAAGACCCACGTCCAATGTCCCCTCGTACCTGTCCGACCTTGGACAGTTTCAGTTCTCGTAGGATGTAGTCGTGAGCTGATGTCTCTTTGACGTTACGGACACGCATGGCTCCATACTCCTTGAGAGCGGACATGTCGGGCCAGTACTTCACACACTTACTCTGTTGGAAAACACGCACACACACTTACTGAATTAAAACACACTCACAGAAAACAGACCCAAGTCAGTCAGCTACAAAACAACAGAACTTCATACTGATAAACCAACAGGGCAGCTCTGCTGGATTACGGTGAACGCTAACACACATGAAAGCGAACAGCCGGGTTACCTTTCCCCTCTCCACCTCCTTGGTAGTCATGACAATGACCCGGGAGTTCTCCTGGAAGACCATTCTCCAGAAGTCACTGATAGTGTTCTGTAGGCAGCCCTGTGTGGCGATGTACGACTTCTTTTGCTTGATGCTGTTACATTTGGACTCCAACTCCGGCTGGAGAAAAAAACAATGCAGAGAGGAGCTGAAAGGAGGTGCGGAGGAGGACACTTTGACAGAGAAACGCCACAGCCAGAACAAATCAGACAAGGTGCTTACAAACTGGCACCACAAGATAGCCTTCACGTCCATTATTTTGTGGAGCAGTCATTTACAGGAAATCCTGCCAGCATGATTACCAAATAAAAACAGTGTGTGTGTGTGTGTGTGTGTACTATCATTACATCTGGCAGGTGTGTGCATGTGCTGAGAATGAAGTGAGTTTACCATAATGTCAGTTACTACCATGATGAGATTGGCGTTGATATAGTCAGAACCAGCCTCTGATCCATCCCCGTCGTTCAACACCACGCGGGTGTGGTCAACTTGAGGAGAGAGGCGGGAGAGAGAGGGGGGAAAGAGAGGGATCACGAATAGTCTGGAACAACAGGGTTAAAACAAAAAACAAGATATTGGTGACAGATGATAGGGAATGGGGGAATGTGTGTTGTTCTTACAGGGCAGGATGTTCTTGTATCGGTTCTTGTTCTTGTTCTCAGGTCTCTGACCCTCTTTGCGGCTGTAGAGCAGCTTACATTCCTGCTGCTGCAGAGTCTGGGGGGGGAGAAGGACATTTGACTACTTCGAAAGACACTACTACTCTACTCTTCAGTTACTGGGCCAATTCTCCAACTACCTCCCGCTCTGGACAGTTTCCATCTATTTAATTCAGGCGGAGTGGAACGTGGCCAAGATATCAAGAAACAGACATAGCTAGATGAAAAACAACAACAATTTTGTCGTAATTGAATACATTTAGAAACACATTGGGATGTTTCTTACCTCAAACTCCTCCCAGAAGCCCTGCTTCACCTTGTCTGTGGCCTCAGCCAATTTACTGAGTTCTCTTACTCTGCTCTCAATCTCCGCTGCGTTGATACGGGTGGTGTTCAGGGGCTGGTGAAAGACAACGAACAAGTTTGCGCACACACGTACAGATTCAGATTACGAATGCTCATGAAAAGCAACTGACACGTGGTGGAGCCGCCTTGGAGAGCACATGGTCGGTGTTATTAGCACACATCTGGTCACAGTGGGAATATGGCAGAACCGGGACAGAGGAGCAGGGACTTGACGGGGACAAGCTACCTGTTTGAGCTGCAACACTGTACCGAGGGTCTCCACCATGGGGTTCTTCTTGTAGTGCTCCACCAGGTCCGTCAGAGAATCAAATTTCTCTCCTCCGCCCACGTCGTACTTCAGGTCGTGCTGAGGAAGACCGACAACGGTGGACACAAGTTACAGACAGGAATGTGGAGGTCACACATCAGGTCACAGACTAAGGAACACCGGAGAGATTTGAGATTGTCTTGCATGGCGCCGTGGTGGTATCTGCCGGCTCAGGCGCCACATGGACAGACACGTTTAAAGCCGCTTTGGTGAACTCCCTTATCGGTGAAGGTCAGTGACATCCCTTATCTGCGTTAACGTCACTAACCTTTTCCCAACGTCTCTTCACTGCCGCGATGCAACAAACTGTGACATTCAATACTGCGCACATTCGCAACAGACCAAAGAAGCAGCGGCAAACGAACGAACGATCTTATACCTGGCAGCGGATCATGACGTGCGTGACCTTGGGCTTGTTGTCGCTGCTGTCCGTCTTGTCGTCGCCGGTGCGTACGGACAGGACAAAGTCTCCGGGGTGGCTCTGGCTCTCTCGGACCAGGAAGCTACCGTTTTTCCCCTTTTCTGTCAGCAGCTTCTCAGCTTCCCGGCCTGACAGGTGACCATGGAACCACCTGGGGAGACGCACAGTCTAAATCCAAAATCGACCACTACCGACATTTACAGACAGTATCAGATCCATTCATTGGTGGCTGATGCAGAGAGGAAAGAACGGTCAAACTAGGACGTAAAGTGAGACCAAGTCTCAACTCGTCGTGACAACATCGGCGAAAGCTCACCTCTCAGAGGTCGGGTCGGCACAGTTCAGGGGGTACTTGAGCTCGATGACGTCGCCGTTCTTCTCCTTGAGTTGGCCGTGATGCTCCATGTAGTACTGAACCAGCTCAGCCAGAGTGGCAAACTTCTCCCCGCCGTACAGGTCATAGTAGTCACCCGTGTTCTGGATCTTAATGTGGGTTACCGCTCCGTTGCGCCTGTCCAGAGGAACAAAAGAATGAAAGGAAACCATCGGCGCGGTTGTAACCTGAAACCCTTGGGTACACAGGCGATGGTGAAAGTTCATATCTACAACTGGCCTAATCCTTCAATTGAATTTAGTCGGCAAAGTATGTAAATGGATGCTTGTATGCTGTATACATGAGTTCAGAAGCTCCGTATTTCTTTTTAGAGATCAGCATCAACTCACCCTACAGTACTGCTACGGAGATTCGACGGTAACTCACCTAACAGACAGGGTAAAGTCTCCAGGATTGCTCTTGCTGGGTCGGGCCAGGAAGCTCCCGTCTACCCCTCGGGTCAGCAACAAGTTCTCAGCTTCCACCCCAGTAATGTTAGGGTGGAACCACCTAAACACCACAACATCAAGCTAATATCAGAAGCACATTTAAAACATTCAGAAAAATCATACACATGTTTATATGCTACATGACAAGTCACTTTCGCTGACAATTTACAGAAGTATTCATTATGCCGAACCTAAAATTAAAAAGCAAATATATACCAATGTAAAAATACCCAGGGACACATTTTCATCTAGAACATGTACGGTACTACGCTAAACAAGCAAACACCCTAAACTTAAACAGAGTAAGTAATTGGTGAAAAACACATGTCTGTGGTTGAGTATGAGCACCAATAGCAACATAGCCCACTGCAGTGCACACATACACCTGAGGAACCTGAGAGACACTGAGGACGACAGTAACAATGGAGAGTCTCTCAGTCCAAATCAATATCAATCCAAGAGATCCAAAGATCTAAGCTATGTCATACAGGTTGTCAGGGTAAGAAGACACTTATTATTGTTTGGAGAGCTCAGTAATACAGTTGTTTAAAGGGAAGTTGAGTACACTAGAGTGTAGTTCAGAAGAGTTCAGAAAAGGACAGCTTGAGTTTACTTCAGACACAGTGCATTGTATTTGGCCACACTATAATACAGGGGGTTAAAACTTTATTGGCTGAAAGTCTTTATGTATCGAACTGCAAACCACACGTATGGCAAAATGTCATAAATACTCTAATATCACATTGTGGCCATTTTAACTGCAACTCCTGTTACTTATTTTGTAAATAGCTTACACATAATAATCAGCCAACCAAATCGTTCAACATAAAGATGTAAAAATAAATGTCAGTATCAGTTGGCAGGAGCTTCCAATTAAAAAAAAAAAGGTTAAAAGATGTTAAAAACTGTTTTTTTTTCACCCATGAGATTGCAAAGCTCATTGAATGCATTTGGTAAAAAAAGTAAAGTGGTATAATAAATAGTTAATCTTATAAGGTCATTACATAAGGTCATTGAGTTTAAAAAAGAATAATTTTGGAACACTAAGTAAATATAAGCTTTCCTGTTTTAAACAGCAGCAGGCAAAATCTATAGACAACCACACGTTCTACTTCTGCTACGAATGCAAGATTCACTCAAGGACGATTACACTGAAGAAGTATTTCCAGCACTACATTTATTTAAATCTGATTAATCATTAAATGGACAGGCAATTTATTTACTTTATTTTAGTAGTATTTGTAATACTGGGAAAACAGTGGAAAATAGCCCTAAAAACCATCCTCTAAAAATAATTTTGAGAAAATAATATTTTTTTTTATATTACTCCTTTAGAGTAACTAATGTTGCTAAATATATTTATGCAATAAAATGAATTGCAGTAAAGTAAAGAACATTTAAATGGGAGGGGATAATGCACTTAATTGAAAGCAGAAAAAGCCTAAAATGGCTAACATAGTTAAGGTTGCTCTAATAAATATTAGAGACCCCAGCACTCTTTGCATTCAGACTTGTTATACTTAATTGTCAGCACCAGAGACAATTAAAACTACATCCCAACAATTGTGCTCCTAAATGTATTTACAAGCACATGCATTTTTCATGTTATGGCATATGTGAGTCATTTACAAACGCCAGAAAAGAGCCCTACTGCTACAGTGAATTCCATTCTTCATGGTATAACATATTTGATTAAGATGCATGTATACTTGGAGAATAAAATGTGGCAATACATTCAATAACATTTCCATTTCTAAACGAATTATTCACTGTCCCACATTGCGTAGGAACATACAAATCCAATACATATATTGAATTCCAGCAACACCACAATCATGACAAGTCTTTGTTCTGTCTCGACTTTAGTTGGATTCCATCATATTTCTATAGGAAACACAGGTGAGTCGTCTTCCCAGCAAGTTAAGTGCCCTTGACTTTAGAAACATAATAAGTAATAAATCATGCTGTGTAATCAATGGAATACATGGTTTGGGGGATGTTCAATTTCAATAATATATTAAGAGAAGATGATGTGAGAATGATCTTGAAATCGTACTTTATCGGGACACTGTTTGTTTACTGTCTGTGATTAACAAAATAACAAGGAGGAACCAAACTTAATCAGATGCACTAAACCACAACTCAACTCAGCTGGCCAGCAAGAACTGACAGCTAGCTCGCTCCCTTCTCCATCTAGGTAACGTTGGTTAGCTAGTTATATGTACGGGTTAGCTTGTTAGCAGTTGTTACCTTTTCGTTTTGCCGTAATGCATAATTGATAACATGCCTCTTAAATTAAAAAAAACGGCGCATTATAGAAACGCGCAAACACATCGTTAAAGTGTAAATGCCTTGTGGTCTTCAATTACACGGATGTCCCCCATTGCCGAATAAACAATCTGTATCATAGCTAGTTAGCTGGCTTGGTTCAAGTGTATAACGAACAACTCCTAATCAGTAATGTTGGGTCCCACAAGGAATGTCCTTTTCAAATACAGATAGTTAGCTCCACAAAATTATAAAACTATGTTGCAGTGACTAAGATACTACTGAAAATATTAACGGTTAGATGGTAACGTTAGCAATGAGGCTACTTAGCTAGCTCGCTAGCTACCTGCCTAACGTTAACAACAGCTTGTTTTCCCATGATCAGTGCTTACCTCCGAGATGTCATCTTTTTTAATGTTTGTTTCCTCGCGGTGACGTATGTAACTATTGCCGATAGCTGTCTTTTCCAACGGCTGTGCTTTTCTTTGGCTGTCCACGCCCGGGGAAGTCCCAGACCCCGCTCAAAACGGGCACAAAAACATGGACATTGGATGGAAATTTTAATAGCAACAAAAAGTCCATAGGCCTCGGCCCTGGAGACTTCCGAGAGCGAGTCGGGTGTTGAAACGTCACCAGGCACGCGACACAGCGAACACGTCCTTTAGCGCATGCGCTCTGGGCAAATATTAGCGCATGCGCTCTGGGCAATTGGTACCCTAGTTGTAAACGCTCGGTTTTGACGTTATTTTGACCCTTGCTTCTTCCCGTTTATATCCTTACGTGGCAGTGTCTTGCGTTATCTGGCTTTGTAGCTAGGAAGTGTACAACCATCTGTACAAATTGTGCTGCTCCTGAGTCTCCTGCTGTGATCTTAATGCATTAAATCAAAAAATAAGTACAGGGATTAACCACTGAAATCACGTAACGCAAGATCAAATCTAAACATGTTCACTGCTTCAGAGATCGTTGTACTTCTTGGGTTCTTGTCCGCCACGGCGTCCGGCTACTTCGTTAGCATAGATGCTCATGCGGATGAGTGCTTCCATGAGCGTGTCAACTCGGGAACCAAGATGGGGCTTATGTTTGAAGTGGCAGAGGGAGGTTTTTTGGACATCGACGTTGAGGTACCATTACTTCTTTGATTTTAAACCTTTTGGTCTTTCTGGAGTCTAGTTGTTGCTCGTTAGCTGGCTAAATAGCCGTTAGCTCATATGGCTAATTAGCCTAATTACTAATCAAAACAAGCCAGTTATTCTTTTTATTTTGAAATTACTGGTGTGTTATGTGTAGCACAACTTTCACCCGTTGCTTATTATGTTCGGAAAGTTAGTGTTGGATAGTAGTATATAGATGAAGTGCACTCTGTGTACTACTCGGTACCTCGGTACTACTACTAGCGGTCATTTCAAACAGCTGTCACTGTAAGCATCACGGAACTTGAGAAACAGGTTGTACTTATTCATTCGACAGCTGACTACAGGTACTGCTCTCCAACACGTCTATGTACCCAGTAGACAAGCAGTAAAAATGTAAAATGTTGACTTCCATGTGTTGCACAGTAGTCTTCTCCACTGAGTGAGAACTGCAGACATTTTGTGTTTTGTATTTATTATTGTGTCATGTGTAGATCACAGGACCTGATGGCAAGCAGATCTACAAAGGGGACCGAGAATCCAGTGGGAAGTACTCCGTGGCAGCTCATATGGATGGGACCTACAAGTTCTGCTTCAGCAACAAGATGTCCACTATGACACCCAAGATTGTCATGTTCACCATCGACATTGGAGAGGCGCCCAAGGGACAGGACATGGAAACAGAAGGTAGGCGTCCTCTGTGCGAGTCTGTCTACGTGCAACTGTTAACGTCAGTTAATCGTGTCGGCCGCAATGTCGTTTTTTTTCACATACTTTTCACTCTTCATCATGCTACTGTTCACTCTTTCGATCAATTCTCATGACTGTTTTGGGCTGTTTTTCCCCTCCCCCAGATGGAGAGAGTTGGAATGGTAGGGTTTGTGCCTTACCTTAGCTATGTTTGCCTATATGCATTTGGTTACCTTTAACCTTAGAGAGTGAGTTTTCCTGTGCAATCTAATGTTCACAAATCGTCACTTACACTAGTTGCCTAAGTGCTTGGTGCCTGGGAATGGTGTGAGGGAATGTTCCGACTACATTGTTCCTAGAATATGTTATGTGCATGATTTGAAACAATCAAGACAGACTGGTAGAGTTTTTATGACTTCACTCTAATGCACATGTCATTTTCCCTAGAATGTTGTTGATAAATGCTCATCCTGATTTGCTGGTTGTAATTTCTCTTCTAGCCCACCAGAACAAGCTGGAGGAGATGATCAATGAGCTGGCGGTAGCCATGACAGCAGTCAAGCATGAGCAGGAGTACATGGAGGTCCGGGAAAGGATACACAGATCCAGTGAGTTACAGATATTATATAAAATAGCATATTTAAGCGAATGGCATCATAATGGACTGTAGGTAAAACATATTGTTTTATTCTAGGTGTGCTTTCATGTTTGTGTGTGACAACTAGTTTTGACCTCATGGTTTCATGTTTTCTTTTCATCTAGTCAATGACAATACGAACAGCAGGGTGGTTCTATGGTCGTTCTTCGAAGCCCTGGTCCTGGTGGCGATGACGCTAGGACAGATCTACTACCTGAAGAGATTTTTCGAAGTGCGGCGAGTGGTGTAACTCCAAGAAACCTTCTCCCTGAGAGGTCCTGTTCCACTGTTGTTTTCAGCACAGAGACAGCGAATCAATCACAGATTGGGGAAAAAAGACTCTTGCATATTTCAGTAAAAGTCTGAGTACAAATTGGATCTTTTATGTTTTTATTTAGATATGTACCCCTTTTGTTGTTACCATCTGTATCAATGTGCTTCTTACTGTCTGTCCTATGCAATTTGAACTCAAGGCCTTTTAAAGATATTAGGGTGGATGATATCATGTCTGATTTCATTTTTCATCAAGGAAATAATTTGTTAGGTTTACCCTAAAGAACTTGGTCAACTGCAGCTATCAGATGTTCTAGCCAGGCAGTATGTCTGTTTGCCTGTCTGTCAATTGGTTGTTAGCAGATTGGCTGTATTGAGTAAGAGATCTGGGACTTGCAATCAAAATTACACACTACCGGTTAAGCAATGATGGCTTCATCTGTGTTACGTCTTTTACCCTTTTGAAATTTGACCAAGTAGTTTAATATGAAACACATGCAAATGCATTGGCTCAAGGTGAAACACCTAGATCTCGTCCGGGGGAGTGAAATATCACAAAATGTTCAAGTTGAAATGTATTGGGCAAGTCTGGCATTCTTCTATTATGTTGAATAAATAATTGTTTGCTTTATAGGCCATAGTTACATCTGCAACTTCCTGAATGTTGCATCCTCCTGAATGTCTGAATGATTTTTATTGTCTGGATTGCAGATGTTTTTGCTCCTTGTTGCTATTGTCATAGATGGTTGGCACAATGTTTTGGAATGTTTGTGTACACAGGAAGTGCAGGGAAATCCTTTCTACCTTAGCCGTAGTATAGGTGGGTTGAAGTAGGTCAGCATTCCTCAAACTTGTACCTGGGGATCCACTGCAGTGAGCAGTTTTGTGTTCTAGCGCTCTCACTAAATATCTGGTACCCTACTAATGAGTCATGAAACCCTTGATTGATCCAGGATAAGGTCTGAAGAACACTGTAATATATTCTTAATGTGGTTTGTGGAGCTGGACCATGTTATCATTGCTGAAGTGGCTGTGCTGTTACACTTTTTTAGACTTGTTAGTTGGGTTTGGGGGAAGGGCTCTAAACTAGGTGACATTAATCAGTTTCACATTTAACTTTTTCTGGTGAATATTCAGCGAGGAGCAACATTTAATAATATGGAGTTGTTTGTGTTTAGAATGGACATGGCTTTTCATTTCACGTTTGGGGAGGAATTTCGGGCCTATCCAACAATATTCAATCTACAATACTGTGAGTTTTGCATCTTCTCGAGTATGCCCAATTCCGTTTTGTACATGATCTGATGAGTTCAGGCATGACTGCCCCCATGAGGCTCGGGTGACAAAGTGATTAGGTCAAGGGATACTAATACTCCATCAATTAAATTCAAAAGTGGATTTGTAAAAGAACATATTGAACGATACTTGTCGGTGGATGTGGGTTTACTAAAACAAATAAAGAAATATTGTTTTTCTGATTCGATTATAATTTAATGAAATGGTTCAGGTTTTATCAGGTGGTAAAATACATTTTTACAGATTTTAATGCATGAGAACAAACATGCATTTAAATAAAATGTACACATCACAGAACAGTATTAGAAATGGTATATTTCTAATGTCTTGCATTTTGTTCCCAAAAGATTTGGGCGGCAAGAACAAGCAAAGACGAATTTTATCCGGCTGGAACTTCATGCAGTTCACCCTGATTCTAGCCGGACTGTAAACATCGATGTACAGGAAATGTGTACAGCGTGGAACCTCATAGGTTCCAACATGGAAAACACAACTGAAGGAAAATGGGACAGTTTACCCGTGAAACTTAACAGCAATATCATGCAAACGCTCGATGAGCTTGGATTTACGTATATGACACCAGTTCAGGTATTAAAACACCTCGTTTAATGTTTTAGTCAAATGCAGTAGTTAGCTAATTAAGCTAGCGAACGTGGTAACCACTCTAATAAAAATCTCCATATTTTCTATTTTAGTCCGCCTGTATTCCACTGTTCATGAGAAATAAAGATGTAGCTGCCGAGGCTGTAAGTATTGCTTAATTTATTTACATAATTCTTAACCAAGTAAAGAATAATACTATACTTCCAGCTACTATACTTCTCGAGTACCGGGATCATATGGAAAGTTCGGGGTTCTTGGTCTAATTTAACATACCTTCTATTTGCTGATGTAGGTGACTGGAAGCGGAAAGACACTGGCATTCGTGATTCCCATCATTGAGATACTTCTTAAGCGAGAGGACAAACTGAAGAAAATGCAGGTATGTTTTAAAAGTGTACTTTCACGTTTCACCTGGCTATTTAGTTTGATTAATTCATATGTACAGTATGTTATTAAACTGTAAGATGCTTCACAGGTTGGAGCTCTGATCGTCACACCGACCAGAGAACTGGCCCTGCAGATCAGTGAGGTCATGGGTCAGTTCCTCGAGAAGTTTCCTCAGTTCAGGTAGTAAAGAAGCCAGGGACCTTTCACAGAAATGGCACCCGAACTATGAACACACAACGGAGTGTTGGAACTGTTTTGACCCAAACTCCTTTTTCAGGCAGATTTTGTTGATCGGAGGAAGCAACCCCATCGAGGATGTGGAGAAGTTCAAGGAGCAAGGGTAACTGTAGTTTAATTATAATCTTAGTCAAAGATGGGAGCTTTTTTGGAGAGTACAACCTGCATTATTGATGCTAATGTGACATTGTTTCTGAACAAATCAACTTACTCTCCAAGTGCAAATTTTGCTTACATTCCCAGAGCCAACATATTGATCGCGACACCTGGACGTCTGGAAGACATGTTCAGGAGGAAAGCTGACGGTCTGGACTTGACTGTGTCAGTGAAGCACTTGGAAGTCCTGGTGCTGGATGAGGCTGATCGCCTGCTAGACATGGGCTTCGAGGCCAGGTATACAGACAGCATGGTGTATTACAAAACACAACAGCACAACCATACATTATGAGCTTGGCGGTTGTAATAACATTGTGGGTTTGATATAGGGGGCCAGGATGTTTACTCTATCCGTCTCTCTATCCAGTCTGAATGTCATCCTGGGCTACCTCCCTAAGCAGCGGCGTACAGGTCTGTTTTCAGCCACACAGACTCAGGAGCTGGAGAAGCTGGTGAGAGCTGGCCTCAGGAACCCTGTACGCATCACAGTAAAAGAGAAGGGCGTGGCTGCCAGCTGCACACAGAAAACACCATCCAGGCTCTGCAACTACTACATGGTTAGTAACACACACATGTACACAATCATCGCTGAGAAAGAACACATAATGACACATCATGACCCATCACTGTTACTTAAATGTTTGACAGATCTGTCGAGCGGAGGACAAGTTTAACAGTCTGGTGGCATTTCTTAGACATCACAAACATGAGAAACAGCTGGTGTTTTTCAGGTATGTATCTTACCTGACTGTTCAACTGTCTCATCCTGACTACAGAAAAGTGTTGCCCTGTGTCCAGTAATGTGCCTGGTTTCTCTCCCTCAGTACGTGTGCGTGCGTGGAGTATTTCGGCCGGGCTTTGGAGGTGTTGATTAAGAACGTCGCCATCCACTGTATCCACGGCAAAATGAAACACAAGCGCAACAAAATCTTCTCAGAGTTCAGGAGTCTAAAGAGGTGAAGTGATGACAAGGGTCTGGAAACGTCAACCGTCACTATGTATCAACTGTCTTTACATTGTACTGTTCTATTGTCGTGTCGTAGTGGTGTCCTGGTGTGTACTGACGTCATGGCCAGAGGCATCGATATCCCAGAAGTCCACTGGGTATTGCAGTACGACCCCCCAAGCTCTGCCAGTGCCTTTGTCCATCGTTGTGGGCGGACTGCGCGCATCGGTAACCAAGGCAACGCCATGGTCTTCTTGTTGCCAATGGAGGAAAGCTATGTCACGTTCCTGTCCATCAACCAAAAGGTCTGTCGCATTTCTTAACATTTTCATTTTAAATCAGACAACAAGTCCTTAGATATGTAGATGGCAAGCCACGTATAACTACTAACACACAATTGCTCACCTTTCAATGTGACAACATATAAAATCATTTATTTTTGGTTTGCATCAATGGTGGTTCCTGTCTCTGTGCCTTCTCCAAATTGTCCCTTTCCTTCCTTCTTGCTTGCTTTCATTCCTTCCCCTTGCCTTCCATTCATCCAGCTCTATCACCTTCCTTCCATGCATCTCTTTCTTCTGCCATGGCCGACAAGCTTACCGACCCCCTAAAGCAGATAGCACCTAAACTCTTGTCCACTGTGAAATGTAATGAATTTGCTAGTTTATTCACTGAAAAATTCTTAAGTATTAGGCAGACCATAACTACACAGACAAATGACTCTGTATTGCTACTACAACCACCAAGAAATAACTTGTCTGTTATGTCACAATTTAATAGCTGTAAAACAGCTGCAACTGATTCAGAATGCTGCTGCTAGAATGTTAACCAAGACCAACAAAAAGAGCACATCACTCCGGTTCTAAAATCTTTGCAATGGTTTCCAGTCAGTTACAGAATAGATTTTAAAGTGATGCTTTTGTTCTATAAATCTCAACATCTGGGCCCTAAATACATTTCTGATATGTTTAAAGATTATAAACCAAGCATGGCTCTTGGGTCATTGAACTCAGGACAGCTAATAGAGCCCAGAGTCAAAATTAAACAACTGGAATGAATTACCAGAAGATCTTAGATGTGACCCCAAATGTATACATTTTATAGCAAGGTTAAAACATTTATCTTTTCACAAATGTATGAGGGCTTAAACCTTACCACACTGTCTATTTTGAGTTTATTTAATTATTTGTTCTTCTATTTTTATGCCTCATCAAATTGCTCATTTGATGTTTCTATATGTTTTTATGCTAATACATGGCATACATTAAAGAACCTGTCATGTATATATTTTTTCATTTGTAAAGCACATTGAATTGCTTCTATGTATGAATTGTGCTATAGAAGTAAACTTGCTTGAAACTAAACTAACCTGCCCCTACTTATCTCTGACAGTGTCCTTTGGAGCAGATGGCCCCTGTGAGTGACGTGGTGGATGTACTTCCCAAAGTGAAGGCCCTGGCACTGGCAGACCGGGCCATGTTCGACAGAGGCATGAGGGCCTTTGTTTCCACCGTTCAGGCCTATGCCAAACACGAGTGTAGCCTCATCTTCCGGGTCAAAGGTCAGAGTAGATCCTGTTTACCTTCTCTTCGTGCTGAATGTGGCAACATCTGTGTTTTGCAGGTAATTGCGTCTCGGTTTGAGGGTCGCTAATGACGTTAACCCCCTCACCATCCTGTCATTTACCAGATCTAGACTTTGTTGCACTGGCACGTGGCTTCGCCCTCCTCCGCATGCCCAGGATGCCGGAGCTGAAGGGGAAGAACTTCCCAGAGTTTGAAGAGATGGCCGTAGACACGGACAGCATTCGCTATAAGGACAAGCAGAGGGAGAAGCTCAGGCAGAAGCTGCTGATAGAGCTGAAGGCGAAGAGAGCGGAGAGGGCCACGGCACCCAAGAGGCACAATGATAAGAATAAAGCCTGGTCCAAACAGAAGAATAGAAAGGAGCGCAGGAGGAAGACTGTTGCCAAGAGGAACCGGGATGAGGTATTCAGTTGTGCTACGCTATTAAGCCTCTGCTTTAAACTCGTCACGCTAGTTCACTTGCGTCATTCCTGTTGTTTAGAACATTCCACAACATAAAACAGAATCCATATGCAGAAAAGGTGAGGAATTCCATGCTAAACCTTTGTGTCTGTTTGCTTCTGCTCTCTGTAGGGTTCAGATATGGACGACGAGGACATGAAGGAACTGTTGAAAGACACTCGACTCCTGAAGAGGCTGAAAAAGGGGCAGATCAGCGAGGAGGACTTTGAGAAACAGCTGACAGCCGGACCGAAAAGCCAAAGCAAGACAGCGGGAATTTCAGAGGACCCTCACAGCTCAGCCGAAGAGGACGTCTGAAAACCAACTTTGACACAACACCTGTAATTTTGATCCTTGCCTTTATGTCAGCAGGGCGGGTCTTCCCAGCTAGGTCTGTAGGTCCTATGAACATGCTCGTGTTAATGGAATAATTTCTACCGGAGGACCTGAACAGTGTTTTTGGAAGGTCCTTGCCCTGACTTGGGAACCGACAGACCATAGGTCACACACAGCCTATCACATGTAAAGCAGGACCACCCATTGAACTTGGCACACTTTAAATAAAGAGCCATCTGTTTTAGAATTGTTATGATTCACAGATGCATAACTTATACACCATGAATACAATGTAAAGTTGCATTGCCTGTTTCGTAACTAACAATCTATAAAGATCCTAAAAGATGCTACGCTCCCTTTAAGCGATTTGTTTTATTGAGGTATCTTCCTTGAAGCTTAATTATAAATACAGTTTGATAAGTTCATCGCTGACAGCAGAGGGGGTAAGGACCCCCAGGTCTGTGAAGAGGAGTGTGATGAGGGAGGGCGGGGTGTAGTCTATCACGGGGTGTTCCTCTGACAGGTCAGAAACTGTGTTCAGGGTGTCGGCTTTGTACTGCACAGACAGGAAAGAGACTGGTCACTTGCTATTGCCTCTGGGAAGGTTACACATTTTAAATGATGCGCGTGTCTAATCAGCTAATGGCACCACGTATATGTTATAATGCATTCCTGCTCTTACTGTATGCAGGCTCTAAGTGATAAACACTCACCTTAAATCTGTCTGGTACGTCCTGCTGGTTGAGAGGGTAAAGACGGACAAATTTGAAGCTCTCGGCCACTACATAGAATGGCTTGTTGTGGGCTTTGGAGCACACTGCCATCTGATATGTTCCAATCTGGAAAAACATTTAGTTAGCACACCGCTACATACTACAATGCAGGGTTGGCATTACAGTTAACACGTCCTAAAATGCACCTTGTTTATGATGCCTCCGCTCTCAACAACTCCCTCTGCTCCTACAATTACCAGGTCCACCTTCTCCAGGACATACCTGTGGAAGGAACCATATAAGGAGATTTTTTGCTAATCCTTATTAGGACCAGTAGCAATGGTAGCATTTAGTACAGTTATCTAGCATTTACCCCACGGAAGCATCCAGAACAATGGTGACGGGAACGTTACGTCTCCTCAGAGCTTCAGCCATCTGTCTCCTGGTGGGAAAAGACAACATTAGATTAGCTGCATGTCAGAGTTTTTGTTCTAGAAATCGAACAATCTGTCAATACAAAGGTGAACGTGCATCACGCAAGTTGAATTTTGAACATTTTTTGTAATTTTTTTAGTGTTCAATGTAAATTTCTGCGGAATTGTACATCGTCTATTCACAGGTTGACAGAGCCTCTGCCATTTTTCTTTATTTTTCTTGTGTCCCACGCAGACCCAACTAATCAATAATGAAATTTGTTCCTAATTATTTTTCAGTGCTAACGTTGTTGTCCATTAGTTGTTGCAGAACTACACATACTTTCCAAATGTATTTTCTCACCCTGCTGTGTCTGGCTGGGACTCTGTGACATAGACTGTGAAGCGTTTCTTCTCGTCTGCAGCTTTCTCAAGGACCCTGAGCACCACCCGGGAGTAGGAATGGGTGAGGATTTTCTGTGAGTGAAAAACGGCGAGAGAAAGAGAGCCATTATGTCTCCAATACATCAATAAGAATCAAAAATAAATTATAAATTAAGGTTCTGCTGAACGCAGACGGTTTATTCGTTGGCCTTAATTTCCTCCATAGTGACTCACCGCCCCGTCTTTTATAAAGGTATGACAGAGTTTGGCCACCTTGGTTCTGGAGAGGGATATCTTCTCTAAGAACAGTTCTCCTCTCTCCTCCATCACCTTCTTACAGCGCGACAAGTCCTGACACAAACAACATTGGGGAGTAGCTTTCAGAGAACTGTGAGCTCTGCCAAGTCGAAGCCATGTAGGTGCATGTACTCATGTCATTGTTTACGTTCATCAAATAGTGTCACTAAAATCCTTGTGGAATGACAAAGTATAAGAACAGAATAGAGACTTTACCCGTGGTCTTCTTTTACAGATATAGCTGAGTGTGTGTGTGTCTAGCCAGACTCTGACCTGGTGCTCCAGTGATGTAAGGCTGATGAAGCGAAGGAATAGCTCCCCACCTGAGGAAACGGCAACAGAGGAGTCTACCCCGGTCAGACATCGTGTGGCCCACTTTAGGCTCTCCCTCAGACCCTGGATGGTCTCACCTGGTGCGGGGGGTGACATGAAATTACTTGGCCCTCCAAAAACATTACAAGGAATTGTCTTGGCATTTCACCCACATTAGTCCTGGCTGTAAAAGGCAGGTATAGAGTTCCCCCTAAGATATTGTATAGACCAATTATCACCCTACGCCACATCGACGTCACGCATGTTCAACCGCGCATGTCGGTTGCAAAAGACGACCAGAAACATTCAAAACGCTATGTTGAAACTTTATTGGAAATGTCGATCCTTATGAAGTCCCAAAAGACCAGTGTATCCGCGACCCTGACGCCTTACCTCCCATCACATTTCCTGATATATTTTCTTATTTTGTTTGTGGTGTCAGTATGGAACGCATTTGCGTCTATTAAATAGATAAATACAGCATTGAAATAATAAATATATCTATGAAATTAGGCAATAATTACATAAATACGTGTAAATATAAATGTATATATTTAAAGAAATAGGGTTTATTTCATTTTGTTAAATAACAGTGCTTATCGCTGGGTGACAGGTTGTTGTAGTAAGCAGCTAGAGTACATTTTGAAAAGATAGTTAGCTTAACGATTCTTCTTTTGCGCTATATCAATATAGCTAGATACTCTGCTGCGTTTTTTGCAACCTAGATGCGCGCGCAACCCGAATGTTTGCAAACATATAATTGGTCTATTAGCTGTCTTTATTAACCTGTACATGTTGAGTGAGAGTATATATATTGTAGGCAGCTAAAAAGAGCCAGGGCAAACCTTTGTCTCTTTTGAGGAACTCCAGAAGGGTGCGAATGGCTGCTACTGCAGAGGCCATGTCAGGGTCTGTCCTCATTTGGGTCTTAAAGTACTCTACCAACTCTGTCAATGGAGAGATATGAAGCAGTCTCAATCAGCAGAATAAAAACATGCATTATGTAGTCAAGTCAATTGACACATATCAAGACACATAGCTACCTTGTTCGTTCATTTTCCGTGGCTGGTGTATTTGCATCTGAACTATCTATCTACAGTAATATAATCAAGTATTATACTAGTCTGGTAGTAGGCTGTATATTCGAAGGCTAGTCAACACAGCAACTGGACGTAGTGTCAATGCAGAAAGTTTTTTTCTGTCTTGGCAAAAGACCAAATGTGCAGAAAGATGTTAAACACGGTTATTAAAATGACCACTCTAAATACCGTTTCCCACTAAAATACTTCGTACGATTACGCAGTTATACTATGTATGCCATATGTGAATTATTTGTGACTGTACTGTCGCAGGGAAATGACGCAATCGTTTTGAAGGGGGAATTCCTAGTCCAGTCGGCAAAGTATTTAATTTATTTCAAATAAATATAAATAAAAACGTTTTGTTTATAAATTTACATTAGTGACATTTATCCAACACAATTATACATTTGATTACCTAAAATTGTTTTTAATCACACAGGACGATTTGTTTGGTTAATCGTTTAACCGGCAGGTAGGTTGAGCTTTTGTGTTGTCGGAGCCGCAAGAAAAACCGCACGTAAATTAGTATGATCGTTAAAAAGTCTTATGTAAAACATTTAACGTAAGCGTAAATTCAGATCTGTGAACTAGGGATATGTGATACTTCAGCTTTTCGTTCCGATATTATACCAACGCCGGTATCCCGATGTCAATAGCGATAATAATACTTTTGAAATGCTTCTCGTGTACATCAAGTATTTATCTGTGAGTTTTTCACGAGTACAATCTGGTAAATGCAGAGTATTTCCTGCTTTATATATATTGCATTAAAAAAATAACTGTCATGAATACGCCGTCATGACCTGGGAATTGGGGTTTTCTGTGTTTTTGTCTCCCACTGGTGGGTCGTGGGTAGTGGTGTTTTTGTTCTGTGTTTTTGTCTCTCTCTGGTGGGTCGTGGGAAGTGGTGTTTTTGTCTCCCTCTGGTGGTTCGTGGGTAGTGGGTTTTTTGTTTTGTGTTTGTTTGTCTCCCTCTGGTGGGTCGTGGGTAGTGGTGTTTTTGTTTTGTCCTGTTCAGGGGCCCGTTTCAGAAAGGAGGTTTAGTGAAAACTCTTAGTTTGTTTACCCTGAGATGAGGGAAACTCTTTGTTTTCTGTTTCAGAAAGGGAGGTAACTTAACCTCAGAGTCAGTTACTACGGTAACTCAGTCTGTGAACCTAACCTGGTCGGAGCAGTTTTTCTTCAATAAACCTGGAATTTCTCTCAGTCTCCTCCCTCTGACACAGCGCTCTTTCATTTCATTTTTAATTAATTCAGTCTGTATCAGGCGCATTTTAGCATAGTGTTGTCATCTGCATGACTAAAATAGGATGGTTTTATTAACTCAGTTAGGTGACGTTATAGATTAACGTTTTTTTCTCGAACATGACTTTTCTTACACGATCCTGCAGATGAAGAAGCTGTATTACTTCACAGGAAGTTAAACATACGTCGGGTGACGATATTGAGGAAACCCGGCGACTTGAATTTTAATTTCCAGATAACTTCCAATCTGATATTGAGGAAACCCGACTAGATGTATTTTAATTTCCAGATAACTTCCAATCTGATTGAGGAAACCCGACTAGATGTATTTTAATTTCCAGATAACTTCCTATCTGAGCGGTATAGTTTATCTTTACAGTCTATCAGATATGTACATAACCTTATCCATCCTCATATCACTAATGTAACCCATCGTGGGCTCTTATCCGAGCAGATGATTTGTGTCGCATTACGTTTTTTGCAAACGTCAGTTTTAGGGCAGTATTAGTAGAGCCACTTTATGCAGAGCCGTTATATTAAACGTGTTTGTGTTCCCTGGACACAAACCAGTGAGAGACATTAAAGAAGAGGTCCACAGCATTGCAGGCGTATAATGCAAAACCCTTTATAATGAATAGTTATTAATTATAATTCGGTTAATGACATATGGTGCTGCAAGATCAGACTGGTATAAATTATTTGAATTTATTTTAGGATTTCCTAATGCGATGGCTGCATTTATGGCACACAGATAGATTATAGCGTCAATACCATTCTACCAGTTTTTTTTTACCTGTAATAACACTTGTGATAAAATATGTGCATGGGTGTGTATTTCAGGCATGTGTGTAGTTTCTTCTAACAGAGTGTCAAGAAAATAATTTCCCAACTGGGAATTAATAAAAAGTATAAATTAAAATTATTGTGTAAATTAAAAAACAAATGAAAACACTATATTGGAACTTACGCGTTGACAATTAGTTGTGAACTTCGACTCCGCTATTCTCCTATAAAAGCCTTTTGATATATTAGAAACCTCTGAGTCTGACTCTTCTTATCTACACTGTAACATTTACGAAAATTACTTCAATCAGGTATCTCAGACAGACAGTTTAAAAATCCTGGAGTGTTCTGTCACATCCCTGAGTACAAATTTGCTGTCCAGTCAGCACTATAAGGATACTTTTTTAAATAACTGGTACACCGCTATGCTTTCCATTGCTGTAACCCATTCCAAACACAGAAAAGCTGTTTCAGATGTTAATCAAAATGCTTCAAAAGACAAAAACACAAATATTTTAAATATTCAAATATTTTTTTATTGTAAATCTGGATATAGTTATTGATTATATCAAATCTAAACAGAAATGACAGTTAAGCCAGCTAATCAAGACCATTTAATCAAAATTGCCAACAACTTCTGATTAAGAAACCATTGCCGATAATAAAAGTTACCATAACATCATTATACTAACATGTATCAAATAAGCAAATTGTTTTAAACCTTAGCCAGTATACCTTTGTTTAGCGCTTTGTCCAGGCACCCCATGATTGGTCAGGCCTAACAGCTGGCCATAAACCACACCGCCTTGTGCCTTAAAGCTCCACTAGATACTAATGATATGAATTCCATGTCATAAGTGATTACATTGCAAAATACAGTTGTGCACATAAATGTTACTAAATGAATCAAACTTAAAATTTCATTCTACTGTAAAGGACCTAGTGTTCTTTAAGCAAGCTTATATCTCACGCAACTTGCTGATGTGTTACTCTATCTATTTTAAAAAGATCATATGACCTTTTTTTAATGATTGGTAGGCTATGAAAGTAATATTCAATTTCAAGAAAAAAATGTGTAGCAAGAAAAAATAATGTAGCAATCATTTCAGTAGCAATATGAGTATTGAAACATTATCTAATGATCCATTCTATATTTTCCATCCTGATTATGCCAGAATATAAGAATGTGATTTTCCTCTAGTAAACATTCTATAGAATGCAAACTCAACATTTCCCTATGGAAGGTTTTTACGTTCTATGGCTTTAAGTACATCAGTGGACTCTGGCGTATTCAGGTCCAGGTACTTGTCATCAGCCACCCAGGACTTCAGGCTCTCCAGCTGATTCTGGTCTATGAATCCATTTTCACTGTGATGATTTAGCATCTGATTGAAGCCAGCTTTGTAGTAGGACACTGTTCCTTCAGTAGACATGAAGCTGGCATTAGAGCCCAGGGAAAGTGGATGTCCTAAAAGAACAGAGAATATGGTTTTGTAAATAAAAAAACAACTGTTATCGACTCAAGATATTACAGGTTATTAAGAATGGGTTGAATTTTATCACTGATATCTCCCGGTTTCAAAAACCACTAAAAGTCACGAGAACAATAATGACCTGCATTGTGTCGGAGCTGGTTGGAAGCCACAGGATGAGCCATGATGAAAGACAGCTTCAATGATTTCTCTGCATCTCCATTAACAAGTGTATCTGCCAGCAGTTTCCTACAGCCAGTGGGGGAGCTCAGTGTTAGAGAGCATACTAATTAGCATGTTTTACTTAAGTGTAATAGGGTATTTACCTGCAGTTGTCAGACTCCTTACAGGTTCCAGTGGTCAGAGCATCTCTATGATGTTGTTTGAGGACTCGCATAGCAACCAGGTTCATTCCATTTGGATCAGATCCAATGCTGTCTATCAGATCATAAAGTTTCTGATTTCTCTGTCGGAGATATTCAATCTGTGGATGGTCTCTGGCCAACTTTAGTGAATCCTTGGGTAGGATATGGTCTGCCACAACGATTCCTCGGTTCTCTGTTTCATTAGAGAACATGCTGGTGGTTTTCATTCTGAGGAATGTTTAAAAGTGGAAGGTTTTAAAACGTAAAAAGTGTAAACAACAAATATCTGTGTGTCAATAATTTATGAATTGTTTCTATATCTGTTCTCGATAATAATATCAAGTGTGAACCAATGCAGGCACATAGTAACTACATTGGTATAAAATAACACAATGCACATAATATATGAACAAAATTACATTTTGTAAGGACCAACTAATGCAAGTTGGTAGTTTTTGGCAATGTTATACTCAGTTAGCCCGGGGGAACCATATGAAGCCTTCTTCATTGGACTTATATCTTTCTCATATTCCACATTGCTCTGTGTTTCTGTCTTGGATCCTCCAACTATGGTATATTTTCCATGATTGTTTTTAAGTGCATCATAGGACCTCTGGGTTTGAATCATTTCACTATGAGCAGGAAGGTTATTTTTAATCTGTGGAAAAACATCATGGGTGAGAAACACTTCATACATTTATACAGACAGTTTGAATTCCTACATCAAATAGTTGTTTTATATGTTATTTCCTGAATAAATGTTAATGTTATGAAAGTAGTTAAAATACAAAAGAAGTCCACACTACCTGGTCTTTAACATTGTTTCTTAGATTCACAGCTTCCTTATTGATTTCATCATTTGTCTTGTCAGACATTGTTGCTTGTGCCACGGCAGTATAGAAGCTGTTCTGGTTCTCTGAGTGGACAGGGATAACTGCTCCATCTTGGATGATGTCAAAGTGACCACTGTATGGATTTTGCACTCCTTTGATTGTGTCTTTAACTTTGGAGATTGTTTCTTTCTCACTGAAGAAGCAGATATGAAAGAAAACCAGTTGTTGTCGTTAATTAAGTTATAACTGAGAAAAGATATAACTGAGAGAAAATGTATTTTAGTAGTACTGTAGCCTTGCATTGTGTTTTATTCCTGATTCTGCATGCCTAAATACAGAATATGTAGTTTGTATAGATACGAAATTGCTGGATACACCAGCAGACAATATCAGTATTGTTTATGGACATCTGCCCACCAGTTCAAGAAAGTAAAGCCTACCTGACTACTTTCTCTTTGGTCAGTCTCAGAGTGATTTGACCAGCTGAGCTGTTTGTTCCAGGATAGGTTTCCTCTGAGAGTGTTTTTCCTTGTTGATCTACCACTGTCAACCGGATGCATTTACCCTGGACCAGGTCACTATTTGTGAGGACATAGATGTCCAGGACTGAGGCTGGACGATTCACATCACCAATGTTTTCTGCAAAGTCCAGGAGTTCTTTTCTCTCCGTCTCTGATAAAGTTTTTCCTGTGGTCTTACTGGCTGTTTTCATATCATAGTTATGCTGTAGGTCCTTGAAAAAGGCCTCTGTTTTGTACCTGCCAAGTACATTGCCTACCATTTTCCCTGTGGCTCCTTTGAACTTATTCTTGACATATCCATTTACGAAGGAGGTCATATGACCTGAACATGCATCTATGAACGCATCTGAGACACTTTCTGAGATGGAGATGAGGAGCTCATTATTCAAGCGAATGACATCTGGTAAATTATGTCTGCCATCTTGGTCGTACTTCCCCAGATCCTGTTGCTGGTCTTCAATTGTTTTTATCAAATTAACAATAAATACGTCATTGATAACATGCTCTGTAGGAATGGACCGAACCATTTTGGCCAATTTTGTGGCATATTCTGCTATTTCTAAGCTGATTTTGATTCCTTTTGCAAGTTTATTCTTCTCATTTATTTCTACAAGCTTTAATCCTTCTTTGGACACCTCAGAGAGTCTGCTAATGACCTCACCAACGTTGGATGTGGTGTCATCGTTCATGAGCTCAGGAATTAGATCTTTGATCATTATCTGGACTAAATCCTTAATTTGTTGTTCAAGCTTTGAGTCGATCTTATAGCTGGTGCTGGTTTTAAATGCTCCTTTTGGGACAGCAGAAGCAATGTACTCAGTAAGACTAACACTGAGTTCGGCATTCTTTTTGACTGTGGATGAGACCGAGTCCGTAAAGGCATCTCTCAAAATCTCTTTGAAGACAGCTTGGATTCCAGTATCAATGACGTAGTTTAGTGCCGTGTTAATGCCCTGCTTCGCTACCTCCTGAACTGCATACTTGGTTGCTTGTTTAAAAACAGTTGTCATGGTTGCTGTAGAAGACCTTACTACTCCTTTGGTGATAGATTTCACTGCTCCCTTAATGGACTTGAATGCATGTTTTCCAGCACCAATGACATCTTTAGCAACAGATGACAGAGTCTTTGTACCATTGAGGAGTCCTTTTGTGGCCTGATACACTGACTTGGCCACTTTTTTAATGACGCTGAATCCTGCTGTGAGCAGAGACATGCCGATGCTAATACTTTTGGATATGGCCCATGACACCCAACTAAATGTGCCAGTTATCATGCCTGTTATGCCTTCTATCATGTCACTGACACCCTCATTGATGAAACCAAGGCCAATATTGGTTGCAGACCCAAACGACAGAGCACAAATAAATCCTCCAAGGATGACTTGACACATTCCAATGAAGAAACATATTAAAGCGTCAAAGCAGAACTCAGGCTTCTTTTTCACCTCAAACACAATTAACAGGCCGTTCTCATACAAGGCTGTGAGTTCGTTTGCAGTAATGTAATCTTTATTTTCTGAGAGGCTGAATACAGAAGATTCCTCTGTTTCGGCCGTGCCATTTTCCTTAAGCTCATCCAGTTTGTTTACTGCAATGGAAATGTTATTAATCCAAGCTTTGTAGATGCTCATCCTGGAATCAATTTGCTTCAGAAAGTTTTGTTCTCCCTCATGATGTGGTTCAAAGTTACCTCTCGTGGCCATCTGAAAGGAAACCATAGTGTTTGTTGTTTCTGAAAGGTAGACATCAACCTTTGTCTTTGCTTTCTCCAGCAAGTCACTTGCCTCTGTTTTGTAGTCCCCCTTGGCCATGTTGATGGTGATGAAGGCTTGGTTGTACAGAGCCACTGCACTATAAAATGGGTCACAGTCTTCAACATCTTTCCAGTAGGATTTTGCTCCATAGTCACAATTGTTTTTGTTGCGACAGTGCAGATCTGTTCTGCCAATAGCCTGCTTGATGTGGTCATAGAAGGTGTGACTTTTTCCATCCAATAGCATGTTGCTCCTGTTTGTGATATGCTTCAGAAGGTCTTCTTTTAGAACAATTATATCTTCATGTCTATTGATGTGCTCCTCATGAAGAGTTAGCCACAATGCCCATGTTTCCTTCAGAGCGTTTAACGCTGGCTGGTAATCAAACTTAGTGCTTCGATCTTTAAAACATTGAGGGACATTATTCTGCTTCATTCCTGACAGGTCTTCTTTTTCGTCTTTTGTGAACTTGCTGTCAAACTGTTCTAAAAATGTGCAAAATGTTTCAAAAAGCTCCTCTTTTATGTTTATTTCGAGAAGCTCATCCGTCTCCATGTCCTTGATACGTGTGACTTCATACTCTTCTCTTATCTGCCTCATGATCTCCACAGGTTGACCCTGGTATGCGGGGGCAAGTGTATCCTCACAGACGATCATCTGGACCATGCCCGGGTTTCCCTTCCGACCAGTTCGTCCGAACACCTGTTTCTCCACCCTGCGGCTGCCAGGGTAATGTGTCAGGAGGACAAACAGTCCACCACATAGGTTGACATCCTTATCAATTTTGATATCTGTTCCACGGCCTCCTAGATTTGTGGCTATGATAATATGCCCTCCAAGGAATTTGGTGCTCTCAATGTTGTGCTTCTCACTGATTGTATATAATGTGATGGGGGTGTGGATTGTCTCTCTTCATTTTGTTCTGAAGTTCATTTGCTGTCTTGACATCCTCACATACGACCAAGACAACCTGACCTCCATCTGCCACTCTCCATGCTGTCTTACAAAGGATCTCCATCCACTGGTCTTTCCCACTGACCTGAATTGCTGGAAGCTCAACAACCTTCTTATGGCGGTGGGCTGGTATTGTGTAGCTATTTGTTTTGTAATGCCTTGCCAGGAAATCCTTATCAGCATCACCCCCTAGTGTTCCTGAAACACCAAATAGTCCATTCCCTTTGAGGTATCTTTTGAAGTAATGGACGTTGGATAGGTAGTTTGTCACATTGGACAAAGGTGTAATGGCCAACTGGTGTTTCATCTCCAGGAACTGCTGCAGGCCATCTCCCCAACGTTTGTTCTTCTCCAGGACTCCACTAGCCTGGAAATCAACTGGGATGATGGCATGGTAGAGATGTGTGTCAATGACATATTCTAATGCCTGATCGATCATGTACTCTCTGCCTTGTGTCATCATGATGGCTTTCAGGGCGTTTTGCACAAAGACTGGTAATCGATTCTCAAGGAATTTCTCAAGGAAAGAGGGGATTATAAGAAAATCTGACTTCAGTTCAGAGTTGTGAGAATATTTAATTTTAGACATCAGCTCAGAGACAGTTGCCTTAATAAGTTTGTCTTCCGCTATAATCTCACTGGCTCTGCCATTTTCAAGGAGAAGCATTTTGATATCCAGAATATCAGGGTTATGGTCCAATGTTTTCTTCTCAACCAGCACTGCTTTATTGTTGTTTACAGCGTAGCAGTCAATGGCCACAGTATTATCTAGTGCGTTCTCCAGGATGGTGAGCAGATCACACTGTTGAGTAACTCCAACTTTGGCCATAAATGTATCAATGATTTGTCTGTTCTCCATTGTATTGTCTTCGTCTGTTGTCTCTAGAGCTTGCATGAACATATTAAAATCTTCAACTGAATAGAGGCCCAACTCCACTCCTGTGGCCAATATGTCAAATTCTGAGAATTTTTTTGATGTCTCTGGACCAATCACAGCTAACTTTGCAGCCTTGTGAAAATGCTGGATTCCAGTGGCCCACTCAATCTCTCCAGTCTCTTCCATCTCAATTGGCTGGCACATGGATACCATGGACCATATGCTAGCCAGGACTTGGTCAAGATGCCTCAGGCCACTTGCCTCATGGGAAAGAAATGTCACCTGAACTCCATTGTCCAAAGTCATGTAGTCAACTTCATCCACAATCACCATGTCAAACTTCCTCTCCCCACGTGTGGTGTCCTTCTCAAATTCCTGTCTCAATGCATCTGCAGCAAAGGAGCCAACGGTTCCATAAACTAGTTGTTTCTTGTAAGCCTCCTGTAGCCGACTATCCCTGCTTTCAGAGGAGCTTCCCTGGATCTGTGGTGGCGGTACAACGGAGGATGTGACACCAAACATGTCGTACAACTTCTGCCATTCTTCCTGGTCTCTGCGAGCAAGAACTGGAGAACTGGTCACGATGTCAATGTTAATGCCACGGATGGCCTGGATGGTGGCAAACATGGCCAGGATGCAAGACTTTCCCTCACCTGTTCCGATTTCTAGAAGAATACCTTTTTCCCCTGTTAACTGTGGTAGAAGGAGCATGAGAAGTGATGCTAGCTGAGTGAGTCGGGGAAAGTAGCCTTCAATCTTCTCTGCAGTTTGCAGTGATTTCTGTGGATTAATACAAGGAAAATATCCTTCTATACTTTTACCATTCTGAAAGTAAATGGTTGAGCAGTCTTGGACAGCAATAGACATCCTTACTAATATCACCTTGAGAACCTCAAGGTCAGGGTTAGTCAAATCCAGTGACTTGATCATCTGCTTGGTTTCATCTATAGTTTCCTGATTCAGGTCCACTTTTGCATATTTTGGAAGCTCCTCTGTCATGAACCCTAGAATTTCCTCCGTAATAGACACTAGTTTATCGGGGTACTTTTCATTTCGCATTTCATTTATAATGGTGTTGGCATCCTTGTCCATTTCTGCGTCAGCATACAATTGTAAATATTTCACCGGCTCATTTTCTTTTAGGGCAGATAGTGTAGAGAGCAGATCCAGCTTGTTTGTCCTTACAGTGTGAAGGATTGAGGTTGCCAGTTCTTGGTCTTTGCCTACAACACTTTGTAAAAAGAGCAAGATTTCTGAAGGTGTCCAGATCATGTTGAAGAGAATTTGACTAAGGAGCCACTTGTTTTTCTCTGACACCTCTGGGAACATTGTTAGAATGCTTAGAACAAGTTGTTGAGCCAGTGTGGGATTTGTTCCATACAGAAGTTCTAGAAGTCGGATGAAAAAGACATTCTTCTGGTCCAAGTCTGGTTGGTAGACCTTTTCACTGCCTGAGTTGTTGGTCAAGGTTAACTCTACCACAGCAGTCAGGATGCTAAACCTCTCAGTGAGTGAATGCTCTCCTTCGCTGATTGCACTATCAATTCTCAACAGACACCAGAGGGCCTGTTGAGGTTCTCCAAAGTATTGAATTGTTAGTTCATTCTGAAGACTTTTTATTCGGTTTTGAATTTTGTCTTCTTTCTTGTCGTCTTGTTTGTCTTCATTGATTTCATATTTTTTCAGAAGTTCTTCAAAATTGTTTTTTATATCCGCTGGCTATAATGTAATGATTTCAACACACAAAACATGTTAAAGGAAGTTTTTAGTACAACTTTAAGCACTAAAATGTCATATAATGTATAGTTTTGTTAACATGGTTGTACGTATATTTGGCTATTGTTCTAAAAAGTCCGTACCCCCAAGAACATTGGCATTGTTATAAACGATCAGTTAAAATGGCTTTGAAAATGTAATGCTGTTAATCAGCTTTAGCTTACACTGAAACTATGAAAGACATTGTAAAAAAAAAAAAGAATGGGCCATATTCTTCAACCGTTCTTAAGAAATTCGTTCTTAAAATCCACTTACGCAGTTTCCACGAAGATTCTGACATTCACCAATGTTTACTTATCTGGAATTTGTTCTTAGGAAAGAACAGAATCTACGCACAGTGAAAAGCACTCTTACGCAGATTTGCGCGCTGACATTTTCGTGACAAATCATTAGTCTCTGCGTTTTCATCAATTGTACAGTGTTTAAATATTATGAAGAATAACATTATGAATAATATTCAATTATTTCAAATATTTTTATTAACACTTTTCTGTGGGTGGCAAAGAACACTAAAAAGTGTGGTCCGACCTGGCCCGAGCCCGACAGAATTCGGCCCGAGCACGACAGTTTTTAAAAGCCCGAAGCCTGGACCCGCGTTTACAGCCTGACATTATTCAAATGTGCGCACGCAGTTCTATTGCCTTTCGTCAAGAATGAGTCATTTAGCCTATACATTTGTTTTAAATACTCTGTTACAACATAATATCACTGGCTAAGGATAAATTCTAAATTAATATTGGAAGGGTAATAAGCGAAGGCTCCAATTGGTTCGCCAATACGGTGAACAGCAGCTGAAATTAAAAGAATAATGGCAACATTAGCCTATGTACTCTGTCTCCAATTTGCATTTAAGATTCAAATAATATTTATTTGAAAAACCTTTACTCACCAAGATTAGGCTACATGTTTTAGTGTAGGATAAGTAGGCCTATGTAATCCCCAGTATATATGGGTTCAGCTAGTCCTGCGCTCTAATGGTGCGTCCAGCAGCACTGATTGGCCACTGGCAGGTGTTGAACAGCTTAGAACGCATCACCTGACCACTCATTCACCGCGCAACCTGGAGCACAAGAGACCGAGCCCGACCCGAGTGTAATGATAGAAATTAAGACCGAACCCGACACGACCCGTACTGCAAGTGCAAGCCTTTCCCCCTCCTGTCAGCATCTCTCGTTTGTGTTTGGCAATACCTTTTTTGCCTAAAACCTCATGTCAAACCACAGCGTATGACATGTTTTTGCTTGTTCACTTCTGCAAGAAGTGAACAGGCAAAAACATGTAATATTTAGCAGCGTCAGTATAGTGGTTGCAAAATCAAATACAAAAATGATGCATGGGATTTAATCACTCGTTCTGTGAACGCTGTGTCAGGGGAAGGGCGCACCACTGATGACATAAAAAAGAAATGGTTTGACATGAAGTTTTCCACTTCTGAACTACTGAAGTTTTTTTTCTTTTGGCGTCTGATCCTCTAGGCCTACTGTCTTTACATTTTAGTTTCGGCATTTTTGCATTCTCCACTTCAGTTTTTACGATGAGTTTCCACTCCGCCCCGCAGTTTAATGCCCTTTTATGGGAAATACCGGGGCGTTTACCTATGCTAATTAGGAACAACTGATACGCGCTTTCCATTTACGAAGACGTGGTATTCATCATTATAGGAACGTAGGTTCGAACAAATATGCAACTTAAGAACACGTTCATGAATTTGAGTAAGACTTTTCTTAGGACCTTTCTTAGTAACGAATTTAAGAAATAACTTAGGAAAACATTGAAGAATATGGCCCAATATCTCCGACTGTTGATAATGAGTTTCACAGCTGATGGTACCACTGGAAAGAAAATCTATACATTAATACATATTGTTTTCACGTGTGTCTCATATAGAGTCATTATGAACTTTATAGTGGTCATCCATAACTTCCCGGGGTACAAATATGAGGTTACATGATTCTAATCATCTTGCTCGACCAACAGTAGGGTTACACTAGAATCTTTATGCACTGGAGATATTATTTAGGCCAATTGCATTGCCAACTACAGGAATCATGGGCAAATCTGCAAGTAGGATTAAAATCTTGGCACCTTAATATCTATTTTTCATTAAGATGTAGATTTTACCTTCAACGTTGACCTAAATTAAAGATCAAATGTCTTTCATTATTTGAGTGTTAAATCAAGAACCAACAATTGCATTTTCCATAGCCAAATTTGCTCTACCAAGGGTTCTGTATATATAAAATATTGCACTGTGCTTTTTAAAAATACATGATTACAATAATAACTACAAAAATGTGTTGTTTTCCATTACATTTGTGATTCAACGGTGAATGAAGGTGTACAAATGGTCAGAGAGTGTATCCCCATAACGTGTAGGACCATGATGAGACACTGGAAGAGAAGAAAACCCCTTACCTCATCTCTTCTGACCGCTGCAGCATCATCTTCTATCATCTGGTGTAGAACTTGTGTGCGTTGGTGATTTAACTGCTGTGCTCTAAGACTTTTCAGCTTCAGCTCTTGTCTCAACTTCTCTTGTCCTTTTGACACCTTCTTACCAGAAAGTTCACTCTCCCTTTCAATTTCCTGCTGAATCCTTCTCTCCCTTTCCAGTTGTTCCTGGCGCCTCCTCTCCTCCTGCTCCTGTCTTCTTTGCTCCTCCTGTCTTTGCCTCTCCATCTCCTCTTGCTGCTGAATCCTTCTCTCCCTTTCCAGTTGTTCCTGGCGCCTCCTCTCCTCCTGTTCCTGTCTTCTTTGCTCCTCCTGTCTTCGCCTCTCCATCTCCTCCTGCTGCTGACGGATGCGGTCTTCCTCTTGCTTCCCTGATGGACAAACATATTGCAGAACTTTGTCTATATTTTCAAAATAAGTTGCCAATGGAGACGTTGCCAACAGCCAATGTTTAACATAATACTGGGATACTTTTAACGTAGAAGGAAATAAAGCACTAACATGTTACATTCATATGATCATATCACAATTTGTATGAAATGTATGCGAAAAGTTTTTTTAATTTATGGACTTATGAAGTGTTAAAACATTTCCCATCCTGACTTTTAGGAATAAGGCTCAGATTATATTAATTGATTTTATTGAAAATGTCTTGAAAAAGCACATATATAAAACACTATGCATGAGATGTGATAACAATCATAAGTACAGCAGATAAAAAAAACTGCAAACTAATCTTAGTTTACATCCTATGCTTTGATTTGATAAATTATTTGCCGTTAGTAACATAGGCATAGATGGGGTTTTTTCACCAAATTGAACATGTTTAAGATAATGTTGCTCAGCAGATCTGTACAAATGGAATCATAGAAGACGAAGATCCTTGTGTGAACGAAACATTGTCACTCTGTGCAATTGAATAAATCTATTTGTTGGAGCTACCAGTCGCAGACATTCTTCTTAGATTATCAATATACACATGGTCCTGCATCTGATGAGTTGGATGTTCTCATCCCTCTATAAACCAATAGGACTCACCATAGTTTGGACATGTTGGACTGTTATCTTCTGTGCTGCACTGTAGCTGAATTAATGAACGGCCGCTGGTCTCTATAATTGTGAATGTTTGATTTCCGTCCCCCTTGTGACTGTTGAATTCATATGAGAAGGAGTTCCAGCTGTGAGTGTAATATCTCAACTTCAGGTAGTTATGGACCCATCTACCGGACAGGTTTATTTGTTCATTATTCCAGCCCTGCAAGGTACCACTCCTACCTCCCTGGAAAACATGAAAGTATATACAGAATAACTCTAAACAATATATTTGAAATTGTTTAATATCAAATTATTCAAGTAATATTTTTTTAAGATTGAGCTGATAATATATAATATAGGTTTTATATAGGTATGAATTGCCCCAAAAGCAGCATTTGTGTAACATCTTTGTATGAGGTTTGTAACTATGAGTATTCCGACCGTGTCAGATACTTACATCACCAACAACTTCATAGTACCATGTGTACGGGGTTTGGTTCCTCACACTTACAGTTGCCCCCATGATTGGGCTCTGCTGATAGGGCACCTCTGGGGAAACAGATTATCATGTAAAGTCTCACCAGTAACTCTTTTTACCAACAATCACATGTTCACCTGCCATTCATACACTGTTTGTTATTCTAAGGCAGGCATTGTCAAATACAACCTTTCAAAAAACATTTACAAAGAAGAACATCCGAGAAGATCATATACAGATGAGGAAGAAATTTAGATATTGTGAGATACATTCCTTCCTCTTCTGTTGTGTGCAAAATGACCTTTGACTTTGTTAGATTCAAGCAGGCATATGGTTCTTTGACAAATGTCGCTTTGAGTGAATTGTCTGCATTTTGGTTTAGACCAAACATCTCCTACCCATTGTTTTTGTAACACAGAAACACCAAGTGCTTGATTTGTTTAAATACACATATGCCAGACCATATTGCTACAAATAGACAATTATGGAATCAGTTTGTGCGCACCAAGAAAGACACGGATGGCTTTCAAATATATTTACATTTCGATCGCATATGTTAAATCTGTCTTTGTATTGTACCTTTTTAAATTGTCTAATTGTTTTTATAAGTATCTATGATTTGGAATTACTTAAGAGTTTATTGGACTATTCTCATATAGGAAACATGTTGTAACTAACCATCACTACTCTATCAACAATACACTGTCTGTGCACATAGAATTTGTAAAAAATAAACATGACGTTGTCTTAATTTTTTTTTACAAATAATGTATAAAAATAAAGAAATGGTTTGGCGGCAAAAAAACATTTTATGTTTTTCTTCTTACCTGCCCACCGAGATTTTAAATTATATATTGAAGGATTGCTGGGTCAGTACAAGGTATTTAGAACACATTTAATAAACACTCACATATGTTGCTCTACAACATGTTTTTACAGAGCTTTTATACTCTCCCCTTACACCCAATTGGTGGACCGAAAACCACCCATACTTTAGATTTTTGCCACCATCAGAGGTTACATAATGGATTGATGTATTTTATTGATTGGACAAGATTTAAAAAGGCACACACCTGTTTATATAAAGTAATTGCAAAAATCTAGCCATAAAGTCTAAGGAACTCTATAGAATTGTGTTGAGGCTTAGGTCTGTACAATAAATGTCAGTGAATGATACTGACAAATCGAAAGGGGAATTCATTGTTAAGTACGCTACTAAAGGCCAAGACACATTCCGGAATATTACAACAATATTGCAGGGAATCAATTTGCAGCCAACGAGGTAAAAATTCCAAAGAATTCAATAAAATACATGAATATACGGCATTTTCTTTCCATTGTAATGCATACCAAAGGTAGAAATATTCAAATGTGATACATAAAGGAAACAATAACAGTAGAATACAAAAATACCCTTCCGTTCAAAAGTTTGGGGTCAGTTCGAAATGTCCTTGTGGTCAAAAGAAAAGCCCAATGTTAGTTTAGTATAATAACAACAAATGAGAAATACAGTGTAGACATTTAAATAACTGTATAAATTACCCTATATTTCCATGTCACGGTGCTGGTGAGATGAAGACGCAAATGTAGAGCTTCTTTGTAGGATAGGAGAGACTTTGATAAGAACTCCGGCTTACAAAACAACACAAGCCTAACGACGTAACCAACAGCAGCAACCTCGTAACATAAAACAGCAAATAATGATACACAAACCAGTGAACAGGGGGAACTTAAATACCTTGACAATGAAAGTAAATGAGGAACAGGTGAAACTGATAATAACCACAAAAACCAATGCGATAATTACTGGGTGGAACTGGTGTGAAATCTGGTGAGAAGTCTGGTGAGAAATCTGGTGAGAACTTTGGTGTGAACTCTGTTGTGAACACTACATTCACATTCATTTACCTTTTTCTGTTTTGCAAAACATAATGCCATATTTATTGATACTTGCAGCAGACTTCGTAGCAAAACCGACTGAAGGAAGTTTTGGGTGAAAATTATATTTTATATACCTTTTAGATAACAGCTTTTAAAAACCGCAGAGCAGTACAACTGTACTGTCAAAGCCTTTTGTTGACCACCCAATTATGTTGTAGAGACTTAAGAATGTACATTCATCTGAACAAACTGTTCTTACGACAATAACTTGATCAACAGAACAACATGAGTCCAGGTTGATGGTATCTCTGTCCAGAAAGGGGTGGCTCTGATATAAGAACTATGTATTTCCCTTTCTATATTAATAATGTTCGTAAGCATGTGCCAAATGCTAGTTTAACTTTATGCTGAAGAAACATTAATTTAATGTTGGTCAGCTACACTCAGCAAGGCCTTAGAAGATTTGCAGTCTGCTTTTATTTACGCTGACAGTTATAGCCATATGACCATTCTAGGCAGTCCTAGGAAATGTGGTTTGATTATAATTAAAAAAAAGCTTTTATTAGGATGTTACGTCCCCAGAGTTCTGGGTTCGTTTATGTGTTTTGTTGCCCCGGGTTGGGTAGGTATTTGCTTGTTTGTGTTTTGGGTGTTAGTGTTTCCTTTAACAGGAAAGATGGCTTCCAACAGTTCCAGCTGCTGATTGGTGGTGAGGCCGCTGATTTGGTCCTAGAACTCCGCCCAGTCCTTAGTGGCTGCACCTGGCTGGGCTCCTTAAAAAGCCCAGGTTGTGTATCAGTGAGGGGCTGGCTTTTGACGCAGAGGCTCTGTGGTTGGTATCCTAGGTTGGGACTGGTTTTGTTTGTGATCGTAGTGCCAAGGCTTTGAGATCTGTGTGCCTTGGTTTTTGTGTAGCCGCTGCCAGTATTTGTATTGTGTGTGTTGATTATATTATTTTCTTTTGTTCACAGGAAGTTGGGGAGTAGATTTAGAGCTACCTCGGGGTATACACCACCCGTAGGATTACTCCCCTGTCTAAGAACACCAGCTAGACCTGGGCAGACCACCCGCTGTACGTTTGGTTAGGGCGCCTGGGTCGTGCGTCAGATAGGTGTTGTGTTTAGTTGTTTATTATTGGTTGTGTTTAAGGGTTAGATAGGTAGGGGCGGGGGTTTCTTGTTGATTTCTTTGCTTTGGTCTGTCCAGCCCTCCCCAAGTTCCTAACTAATTGTGTGTTTTTGGTTTCACTATACTACCGTGGCAAAATAAAGCCTTATTTTTACGGTATTTGTGACTTTGGTGTCCTTGTCTCGCACCACGACTCCATACTTCATTTGCTGGCATTGGTGGGCCCGAGCGGTGGGTTGTCTGGTTCCCCCCCCTTTCGGGGGCTAGAACGTAACAGATGGGGGCTCGTCCGGGATCTGGATGCCCGTTGCTCGGACCACCAAATGCTCAGTGATTGGGGTGTGTTGTTGGGGTGTGAGTAAGGTCTTGCCTAGTGTTGTTGTTCTGTCTTAGCCTAATGGCAGCTACTTCAGATCTAGCAGGCTTCATTGCGGAGCCCGCATTGGGTTCATTGGTTAACCTGCGTAAGGTGGATTTGTTTGCACTAGCGGACTACTACAACCTTACAGTTGATAGGCAGGCTCGTAAAGCAAGTTTAGTATTGGTAATTAAAAAACATTTATTGAGTCTGTCCAAGGCAGGACTCTTGGCTAAAGAGGAAGGGGACACAGATGATGAGAGCGAGGATGAAGGCGCCGTAGAGAATCCCTCGCCTGCACGGTCGAAGGGCAGTATAGGAGATGGGGAAGCTCCGGTGCCTCAAACTCTGCCAAGGTATGACCCGTTGTCTCCTGTGGTTCCGGAGTCTGTAGAAGTCGCTCGGCTGAAGCTGAAACGGCCCGGCTGGAAGCAGACCTAAAAGACAGAGAAGACAAAAGGAGGTTTGAAATAGAAATTAGGAAAATAGAGGCAGACAAGGAAGCTCGAATACACATTCGGCGAATGGAGCTTGAGGCTGGGGTTTCTCCTCACCCAGTTGGCAAGCCCAGTCATTTTGACGTGGGGAGGAACATTGCGGTGGTTCCCCCATTCCGTGAGTCTGAGGTGGACTCATACTTCTCTGCTTTTGAGCGGGTAGCTGCTGCCTTGCAGTGGCCAAAAGAGGTTTGGCCTCTACTCCTTCAATGTAAGCTGACTGGGAAGGCCCAGGAGGTTGTGGCCTCTCTCTCTATAGAGGACAGTTTACATTATGAAGTGGTTAAAGCTACGGTGCTGCGTGCCTATGAGCTGGTGCCCGAGGCTTATAGACAGCGGTTTAGAAATCACCAGAAAAGCAGTAGTAAAACCTTTGTGGAGTTTGCCAGGGACAAAGAGTCCTTGTTTGACCGTTGGTGTGCAGCCAATAAGATATCCACTTATGAGGCTCTGAGAAATCAGATTTTGTTGGAGGATTTTAAAAATAATCTTCCTGAACGAATAGTGATGCATCTTAGTGAAAACAAGGTGGCAACGTTGGGTGAGGCTGCGGTCCTGGCTGATGAATATACCTTAACACATAAAACGGTGTTCCCGGCCTTCAGTCAGAGCAGGACATCCCTTTCAGCGGGCGTTGCATTACGCTCTTCAAACTCTCCTACGCTACCTAGGAAAGAGGAGAGGGAATGTTTTTATTGCCACCGGAAAGGACATTTAATTTCAGGTTGTTTAATGCTTAAGAACAGGCCTAGGTCACCTCCACCTGTCCGTAAGAGTGTAGGTTTTACTCACTCTGTTGCTTGCCAGGAAGCTAGAAGTGCGAGCGAGGCATTCATAAGGAGGAAACCAGACCTGGTATATGCTCCGTTTGTCTCGGTAGGGTGTGTTTCGTGCACAGGGAGAACTGAGGACGAAAGGACAGTTAAAATCTTACGTGACACTGGTGCTGCTCAGTCAGTAATACTGGCAGATGTGTTGCCATGGTCTGACCAGACATACTGTGGCTCACACATACTTTTGTGTGGTATTGAAGCCAACCCAATTTCTGTGCCTTTACATTGGGTTCACTTGCAGTCGGATTTGGTTTCGGGTCGGTTCCGTGTTGGGGTGTTGCCATCATTAGCAGTGGAAGGAGTATCACTACTGCTGGGAAACGACATTGCTGGGGGTAAGGTGTCTCCAGTACTAGAGGTAACAGACAGACCACAATCTGATATATCTGACATGGCTCTAGTTCAGAAATACCCTCAAGTGTTCCCTGCATGTGTTTTGACAAGGGCACAGGCTCGCATGCAGGGGGATACAATAAATTTGTCTGACACTATTTTTGAACGGGTTGATCCGGTAGATGTGGAACCTAAGACAGAGGGGGCACCTTCTGTACAGGCTGAAAGGGGGATGTGGAGTCACTCTCCAGTTAGGTGATGTGTTGTCATCCATCACACCGGAGAGGCTGATTAGGTGGCAAAAGAGGATGTCAGCCTAAAAATTGCTTTGATTTGGTAGTCTCTCTGGAAAAGGCAAAAGTACAGGGGCTGCGTACCTTGTGGACGCTGGTATCCTAATGCGTAAATGGTCTGCGCATAGAATAGGTGAGGACTGGGATACAGTTTGGCAGGTGGTTGTTCCATCACCACTACGACAGCAAGTATTGGCACTGGCTCATGACGCTGCATGGTCCGGACATGTAGGGATAACAAAAACATACAACAGAGTCCTCCGACATTTCTTCTGGCCAGGATTAAAATCGGACATTGTACAATACTGTAAAACCTGTCATGTATGCCAGATTGCAGGAAAAGTGAACCAACCTGTTCCTCGTGTGCCACTTCACCCGATTCCCGTGGTTGGAGAACCGTTTGAGCGGGTGATTGTTGACTGTGTGGGTCCATTACCTAAAACTCGAACAGCACACCAGGTCTCCAGCGCTTATCACCCGGAGAGTCAGGGGGCTCTTGAACGCTGGCACCAGACCCTCAAAACCATGCTGAGGAAGTACTGTACAGAAACAGTACTCCGGTTCAGTCTGTGGGATCCAGCGTGGCGTTGGTGGCACCGGTGCCCACTGTGGACCTAGAGGACAACAATAATGATGTACCTAGGAGCACGTCTGTTTTGACGCACGATGTGGATGTTGGCCATACCCCTCCTATTCGGCAACATCCCTATCGGGTAAATACAAAAAAACAGGGAGTTAATGAAAGGTGAGGTTGACTACTTGTTACAAAATAACATGGCGAAACGTAGTCATAGTGCGTGGAGCTCGCCGTGTATCTTAGTTCCCGAAACCGGACGGTACCTCCCGTTTGTGTACGGATTACCGTCGAATAAATGCAGTTACTGTGCCAGATTCCTATCCACTACCAAGGATAGAAGACTGTATTGACCGGATTGGTGCCGCTGTGTTTTTAAGTAAACTTGACTTGCTTAAGGGTTATTGGCAGGTGCCTCTAACCCCACGGGCTTCTGACATTTCGGCTTTTGTGTCCCCAGATAGCTTTGTACAATACACAGTTATGCCTTTTGGAATGTGTAACGCACCCGCTACATTTCAGCGGTTAGTTAACATTGTTTTTGAGGATGTTCCAAATTGTACAGCTTACCTGGACGATGTGGTGATATACTCGCCGACATGGGCTGAACACCTCGCCACGTTGAGCTTGGTGTTCCGGCGTCTAGAAGACGCTTCGTTAACCCTCAACTTGGCCAAGTGCGAATTTGGTAAAGCTACGGTAACATACCTAGGGAAACAGGTCGGTCGTGGGCAAGTACGTCCCATTGCTAGCAAGGTGGATGCTATTGCTAGCTATCCTGCCCCTAAAACACGCAGACAGTTACGTAGATTTCTGGGAATGGTGGGGTACTACCGGACTTTTTGTAAAAACTTTTCGACGGTAGTAGCACCACTTACATCTTTGCTCAGTCCCAAACTGACCTTCAAATGGTCCACAGACTGTAGCTCTGCTTTCGAGTCAGCTAAGTCACTGCTGTGTAGCGCCCTGTGCTTACAGCTCCCAACCGACAAACCTTTTAAGCTGGAGGTAGACGCCAGTATGGTGGGGCTGGGGCGGTCCTGTTACAGGAAGATGGGGAAGGAGTAGACCGGCCAGTTAGTTTTTCTCCAAAAGTTCAATCCGTGCCAGACACGGTATTCCACCATTGAACAGGAAACCTAGCGTTGTTGTTGGCCTTACAGTTTTTTGACGTGTACGTCGGGTCTAGTATTGTGCCTGTAAAAGTGTTTACAGACCACAATCCGCTTACATTCCTAAAAGAATGTATAATCAGAACCGCCGCCTTATGCGGTGGGCTCTGATCTTACAGGGTATAACGTTGTATCGGCACATTAAAGGAACGTCTAACGTCGTTGCCGGCCGCGCTGTCCCGGGTCTACGAGGACTAATTGTGTGCGAAGATGGTTTGCTTTTGGGGGCGTGTTACGTCCCCAGAGTTCTGGGTTCGTTTATGTGTTTTGTTGCCCCGGGTTGGGTAGGTATTTGCTTGTTTGTGTTTTGGGTGTTAGTGTTTCCTTTAACAGGAAAGATGGCTTCCAACAGTTCCAGCTGCTGATTGGTGGTGAGGCCGCTGATTTGGTCCTAGAACTCCGCCCAGTCCTTAGTGGCTGCACCTGGCTGGGCTCCTTAAAAAGCCCAGGTTGTGTATCAGTGAGGGGCTGGCTTTTGACGCAGAGGCTCTGTGGTTGGTATCCTAGGTTGGGACTGGTTTTGTTTGTGATCGTAGTGCCAAGGCTTTGAGATCTGTGTGCCTTGGTTTTTGTGTAGCCGCTGCCAGTATTTGTATTGTGTGTGTTGATTATATTATTTTCTTTTGTTCACAGGAAGTTGGGGAGTAGATTTAGAGCTACCTCGGGGTATACACCACCCGTAGGATTACTCCACTGTCTAAGAACACCAGCTAGACCTGGGCAGACCACCCGCTGTACGTTTGGTTAGGGCGCCTGGGTCGTGCGTCAGATAGGTGTTGTGTTTAGTTGTTTATTATTGGTTGTGTTTAAGGGTTAGATAGGTAGGGGCGGGGGTTTCTTGTTGATTTCTTTGCTTTGGTCTGTCCAGCCCTCCCCAAGTTCCTAACTAATTGTGTGTTTTTGGTTTCACTATACTACCGTGGCAAAATAAAGCCTTATTTTTACGGTATTTGTGACTTTGGTGTCCTTGTCTCGCACCACGACTCCATACTTCATTTGCTGGCATTGGTGGGCCCGAGCGGTGGGTTGTCTGGTTCCCCCCCCTTTCGGGGGCTAGAACGTAACAGATGGGGGCTCGTCCGGGATCTGGATGCCCGTTGCTCGGACCACCAAATGCTCAGTGATTGGGGTGTGTTGTTGGGGTGTGAGTAAGGTCTTGCCTAGTGTTGTTGTTCTGTCTTAGCCTAATGGCAGCTACTTCAGATCTAGCAGGCTTCATTGCGGAGCCCGCATTGGGTTCATTGGTTAACCTGCGTAAGGTGGATTTGTTTGCACTAGCGGACTACTACAACCTTACAGTTGATAGGCAGGCTCGTAAAGCAAGTTTAGTATTGGTAATTAAAAACATTTATTGAGTCTGTCCAAGGCAGGACTCTTGGCTAAAGAGGAAGGGGACACAGATGATGAGAGCGAGGATGAAGGCGCCGTAGAGAATCCCTCGCCTGCACGGTCGAAGGGCAGTATAGGAGATGGGGAAGCTCCGGTGCCTCAAACTCTGCCAAGGTATGACCCGTTGTCTCCTGTGGTTCCGGAGTCTGTAGAAGTCGCTCGGCTGAAGCTGAAAACGGCCCGGCTGGAAGCAGACCTAAAAGACAGAGAAGACAAAAGGAGGTTTGAAATAGAAATTAGGAAAATAGAGGCAGACAAGGAAGCTCGAATACACATTCGGCGAATGGAGCTTGAGGCTGGGGTTTCTCCTCACCCAGTTGGCAAGCCCAGTCATTTTGACGTGGGGAGGAACATTGCGGTGGTTCCCCCATTCCGTGAGTCTGAGGTGGACTCATACTTCTCTGCTTTTGAGCGGGTAGCTGCTGCCTTGCAGTGGCCAAAAGAGGTTTGGCCTCTACTCCTTCAATGTAAGCTGACTGGGAAGGCCCAGGAGGTTGTGGCCTCTCTCTCTATAGAGGACAGTTTACATTATGAAGTGGTTAAAGCTACGGTGCTGCGTGCCTATGAGCTGGTGCCCGAGGCTTATAGACAGCGGTTTAGAAATCACCAGAAAAGCAGTAGTAAAACCTTTGTGGAGTTTGCCAGGGACAAAGAGTCCTTGTTTGACCGTTGGTGTGCAGCCAATAAGATATCCACTTATGAGGCTCTGAGAAATCAGATTTTGTTGGAGGATTTTAAAATAATCTTCCTGAACGAATAGTGATGCATCTTAGTGAAAACAAGGTGGCAACGTTGGGTGAGGCTGCGGTCCTGGCTGATGAATATACCTTAACACATAAAACGGTGTTCCCGGCCTTCAGTCAGAGCAGGACTTCCCTTTCAGCGGGCGTTGCATTACGCTCTTCAAACTCTCCTACGCTACCTAGGAAAGAGGAGAGGGAATGTTTTTATTGCCACCGGAAAGGACATTTAATTTCAGGTTGTTTAATGCTTAAGAACAGGCCTAGGTCACCTCCACCTGTCCGTAAGAGTGTAGGTTTTACTCACTCTGTTGCTTGCCAGGAAGCTAGAAGTGCGAGCGAGGCATTCATAAGGAGGAAACCAGACCTGGTATATGCTCCGTTTGTCTCGGTAGGGTGTGTTTTCGTGCACAGGGAGAACTGAGGACGAAAGGACAGTTAAAATCTTACGTGACACTGGTGCTGCTCAGTCAGTAATACTGGCAGATGTGTTGCCATGGTCTGACCAGACATACTGTGGCTCACACATACTTTTGTGTGGTATTGAAGCCAACCCAATTTCTGTGCCTTTACATTGGGTTCACTTGCAGTCGGATTTGGTTTCGGGTCGGTTCCGTGTTGGGGTGTTGCCATCATTAGCAGTGGAAGGAGTATCACTACTGCTGGGAAACGACATTGCTGGGGGTAAGGTGTCTCAGTACTAGAGGTAACAGACAGACCACAATCTGATATATCTGACATGGCTCTAGTTCAGAAATACCCTCAAGTGTTCCCTGCATGTGTTTTGACAAGGGCACAGGCTCGCATGCAGGGGGATACAATAAATTTGTCTGACACTATTTTTGAACGGGTTGATCCGGTAGATGTGGAACCTAAGACAGAGGGGGCACCTTCTGTACAGGCTGAAAGGGGGGGATGTGGAGTCACTCTCCAGTTAGGTGATGTGTTGTCATCCATCACACCGGAGAGGCTGATTAGGTGGCAAAAAGAGGATGTCAGCCTAAAAAATTGCTTTGATTTGGTAGTCTCTCTGGAAAAGGCAAAAGTACAGGGGGCTGCGTACCTTGTGGACGCTGGTATCCTAATGCGTAAATGGTCTGCGCATAGAATAGGTGAGGACTGGGATACAGTTTGGCAGGTGGTTGTTCCATCACCACTACGACAGCAAGTATTGGCACTGGCTCATGACGCTGCATGGTCCGGACATGTAGGGATAACAAAAACATACAACAGAGTCCTCCGACATTTCTTCTGGCCAGGATTAAAATCGGACATTGTACAATACTGTAAAACCTGTCATGTATGCCAGATTGCAGGAAAAGTGAACCAACCTGTTCCTCGTGTGCCACTTCACCCGATTCCCGTGGTTGGAGAACCGTTTGAGCGGGTGATTGTTGACTGTGTGGGTCCATTACCTAAAACTCGAACAGCACACCAGGTCTCCAGCGCTTATCACCCGGAGAGTCAGGGGGCTCTTGAACGCTGGCACCAGACCCTCAAAACCATGCTGAGGAAGTACTGTACAGAAACAGTACTCCGGTTCAGTCTGTGGGATCCAGCGTGGCGTTGGTGGCACCGGTGCCCACTGTGGACCTAGAGGACAACAATAATGATGTACCTAGGAGCACGTCTGTTTTGACGCACGATGTGGATGTTGGCCATACCCCTCCTATTCGGCAACATCCCTATCGGGTAAATACAAAAAAACAGGGAGTTAATGAAAGGTGAGGTTGACTACTTGTTACAAAATAACATGGCGAAACGTAGTCATAGTGCGTGGAGCTCGCCGTGTATCTTAGTTCCGAAACCGGACGGTACCTCCCGTTTGAGTACGGATTACCGTCGAATAAATGCATTTACTGTGCCAGATTCCTATCCACTACCAAGGATAGAAGACTGTATTGACCGGATTGGTGCCGCTGTGTTTTTAAGTAAACTTGACTTGCTTAAGGGTTATTGGCAGGTGCCTCTAACCCCACGGGCTTCTGACATTTCGGCTTTTGTGTCCCCAGATAGCTTTGTACAATACACAGTTATGCCTTTTGGAATGTGTAACGCACCCGCTACATTTCAGCGGTTAGTTAACATTGTTTTTGAGGATGTTCCAAATTGTACAGCTTACCTGGACGATGTGGTGATATACTCGCCGACATGGGCTGAACACCTCGCCACGTTGAGCTTGGTGTTCCGGCGTCTAGAAGACGCTTCGTTAACCCTCAACTTGGCCAAGTGCGAATTTGGTAAAGCTACGGTAACATACCTAGGGAAACAGGTCGGTCGTGGGCAAGTACGTCCCATTGCTAGCAAGGTGGATGCTATTGCTAGCTATCCTGCCCCTAAAACACGCAGACAGTTACGTAGATTTCTGGGAATGGTGGGGTACTACCGGACTTTTTGTAAAAACTTTTCGACGGTAGTAGCACCACTTACATCTTTGCTCAGTCCCAAACTGACCTTCAAATGGTCCACAGACTGTAGCTCTGCTTTCGAGTCAGCTAAGTCACTGCTGTGTAGCGCCCCTGTGCTTACAGCTCCCAACTTCGACAAACCTTTTAAGCTGGAGGTAGACGCCAGTATGGTGGGGGCTGGGGCGGTCCTGTTACAGGAAGATGGGGAAGGAGTAGACCGGCCAGTTAGTTTTTTCTCCAAAAAGTTCAATCCGTGCCAGACACGGTATTCCACCATTGAACAGGAAACCCTAGCGTTGTTGTTGGCCTTACAGTTTTTTGACGTGTACGTCGGGTCTAGTATTGTGCCTGTAAAAGTGTTTACAGACCACAATCCGCTTACATTCCTAAAAAGAATGTATAATCAGAACCGCCGCCTTATGCGGTGGGCTCTGATCTTACAGGGGTATTTTTGGGGGGGGGCGTGTTACGTCCCCAGAGTTCTGGGTTCGTTTATGTGTTTTGTTGCCCCGGGTTGGGTAGGTATTTGCTTGTTTGTGTTTTGGGTGTTAGTGTTTCCTTTAACAGGAAAGATGGCTTCCAACAGTTCCAGCTGCTGATTGGTGGTGAGGCCGCTGATTTGGTCCTAGAACTCCGCCCAGTCCTTAGTGGCTGCACCTGGCTGGGCTCCTTAAAAAGCCCAGGTTGTGTATCAGTGAGGGGCTGGCTTTTGACGCAGAGGCTCTGTGGTTGGTATCCTAGGTTGGGACTGGTTTTGTTTGTGATCGTAGTGCCAAGGCTTTGAGATCTGTGTGCCTTGGTTTTTGTGTAGCCGCTGCCAGTATTTGTATTGTGTGTGTTGATTATATTATTTTCTTTTGTTCACAGGAAGTTGGGGAGTAGATTTAGAGCTACCTCGGGGTATACACCACCCGTAGGATTACTCCACTGTCTAAGAACACCAGCTAGACCTGGGCAGACCACCCGCTGTACGTTTGGTTAGGGCGCCTGGGTCGTGCGTCAGATAGGTGTTGTGTTTAGTTGTTTATTATTGGTTGTGTTTAAGGGTTAGATAGGTAGGGGCGGGGGTTTCTTGTTGATTTCTTTGCTTTGGTCTGTCCAGCCCTCCCCAAGTTCCTAACTAATTGTGTGTTTTTGGTTTCACTATACTACCGTGGCAAAATAAAGCCTTATTTTTACGGTATTTGTGACTTTGGTGTCCTTGTCTCGCACCACGACTCCATACTTCATTTGCTGGCATTGGTGGGCCCGAGCGGTGGGTTGTCTGGTTCCCCCCCCTTTCGGGGGCTAGAACGTAACATAGGATATCATAAAATATATCTCATATAATAACATTTCCTTTATAATGATCATTAATCTACTGACCTATTTTACTACATATGATGCCAAGCAACAGTTTTCATTCCCAGCACTGCTTTCATTATTGATACATTTTTAAATGCTGACAAAACAGACATTCTCAGAAAATTAAATTTCACAACTTTTGGTGAAAGGGAAGTTAGGGGTCAGGGGGTTAATATGATATGTACATGTTCAGGCAGGAATTGTCTAACACAGCAGAATGAACATGCAAACTGTTAAGATCTAAATTCTGTGCACAGCATAGACATAAAGAAACAAACACATATATTGTTGATCCCTATACATATAAATATATATATAGTTATCTCTGTTATGATAGCTTGGTATGACAAAGATATTGTGTAATGTTAAGGCAAGTAAACTAAGCTATATGTTTATGGGTAAGAGTACTGAAGATCTATGTGTACTAAGTTTTTACCTAGCAATCATAAAGTAACAGACAGTAATGTTGAGTGGGATTTTGATATGTGGAAAAGAAGGAAAAAACCTCATATGAATCTTCTGTGAATTAACATTTTGTCCCGAAAACAAGGGAATTTCCTTGTCATCTGCATTTTAAATAAAAATCTGTAAACTAAAATACGGTGATTCTACCATGTATTGAGAAAAGGTATATATTCTATAACAAATAAGTATTTTCTATTTTGTATCTATAAATAATTTACCTTAACGTACATTTATATTGATTTCGGACTTCCTCCTCGAACCACTCTGACTTCGGTGGAGGGAAAAGCTCAGGTCAAGAAATAGTTTTAAAATGTTAATTTAGTTTTGTCATTTGACATTAAAGATATATACATTTCACTAAGAAATGTGCAGAGTTTTGTCTGAGTGAGAAATAATAAAAGGACACCAACTTATAGTTTGTCTTTAATGTCATTTTATATTGTGCGAAAATTTAATTGTGACATCAGTATCATGAATTGTATCACATCGTGACTTGAGTGAATCTTTCCCCTATTAGCAGCGTCACAACCTTGGCTCAACAGCCGTTACAAAAGCGAGTCCAAACATTGAACAGAAAGTAAAAAGTGGTTCAGGGAAATAATGAGGTGAAAGCATATGTTGAAATGAGCAGATTCTGACAACCAAACCAACCCCACGCCATAATAATTAAGGAGGGCTAAATAGAATGGAGGAACAGACTCTCCAGGAGAGTTCCGGCTTACCCTTCTGGGATCTTCTCTTCTCCATTTAATGATACAGTTTTATTAAACTGTAGAGAACCGAGCCAAATTTACATTACAATGTATCACTATCCAAATATAAGGGATTCGACAATGTATTTATGAAATGAAGCATTGTGATTGGTGGTAATGTATTCTAAGCCGCAAGGAGGACAGAATGCAGAGTGCTGTAATTTGTTATAATTTCACAAATATTACTGTTATATAATTTAGCAAATTCAGCAAACCACATTACTCAGTAGAGTACCACCTAGTGAGGTGACGACCACATGTGTTTCCCGATTTCCAGGCAGGCACCCATGCATCCATTGACCCATCCTGGACTCATTCATTGTCATGTCTTGTTCTAACCATTCACACCAGGTCTCAATCAGTTATTCATTAAATGTATAAATGTTGCTCCTCAGTGTCCTTGTTTCGTGTATCATTGTTACATGTCATGTCCGTTGTAAAGTGAGTGTTGTTTAAACAGCTCTTTGTTTTGTATCTAGTAGTCGCTAGATAAGCACACTTTGATTTTCATTTACAGCGTTTATGTTGTACCGTTTGTCGTTGTGTGTTTGTTTTGCCACTTAAAACCCTTGAACAAGCTATACTGCCTGTGAGTGATTCCTCCCACACTACACCTCAGAACGTGATAGAGTAAAGAGTACAGCTGGAGGGGCGATTGGACTCCCTCTCGACAAATGATGAGGAGGCACTTTACGACAAGATGGACAAGGCGTCCCTGGAGGGGGTACTTCAGTGGGACCCCGCCCTATAGTCCCAGCAACACCTACAGTCGGCTGGGGCAGAGAGGTGGCTCTACCAGGGTTCCAAGACGGGCCACCGCCGCCATTGCAGCGCCCCCTGCTGCCGAGGAGCAGCAGCCAGCACCCCCAGCCAGACACAATTTTAACTCTCTAATGAGTTACTGTGCGCATGTGATTCCTTCCACACTACACAGAACTATTAAACAGAACTACAAAACAGAACTACTACTCACGACTGATTTGGCAATGGGGGAAAAGCTTATCACCAGCAAAATTCTACTTTTGCTTCCTTGAAGTGGTCTCTGGTTCTGTCTCAAGGCCTAAACATGTGTCTTGTGAATCTGAGAACAAACAAAACAGAAGCTTATCAGTTTGTTCACGCAATAGAAAATAACAGAAATGTAGAAATATTCACTGGCATAGAGGGGAACAGAAAGAGTCTTACAAGCGGCAGATCTAAATCAAATGCTGCATTAGTGTCATACATTCAGCGCCAACAAACAATGCCCCGACACTGATTAACAGAACTGAGGAAGCTATATACACACTACTGACGACAGCAAACAGGTGCGCAAACAGACTCAGGTGAAACGAATTGTCCATGATAACTACCTCTCCGCTGGCAAGAGAATTGAGCTCCTTTTGGTCACGTCTGACTGGAAAAAATGCATTGGGCGGGTCTTTAAAATGTGTTTTTTTATTGTATAACATAACAGTTTTAATAACAGTATGTATTTTGGGCTGATATTTTTTTAAACGGGCGGGTTTTAAGCTGTAGTTGTTCAGGATATCTTTAGTCCAATCTGGCAACACTGGGCATAGAGGGGAACAGAAAATGTCTTACAAGCGGCACATCTAAATTGCCCCAAATGCTGCATTAGTGTCATAGACTTCTGAATACAAATAAAACACCCAAAGACACAGTTTTACCTGGTTATTTCATTTCAACAACAGGAAGATAAGTCCAGCATGGGAGAAGACCATTCCAAATTACAGTAATGTGACATATTGGAAAAGACAGAAGAACTACTGTTATATATTTATGTTTATTGTACACTTGTGTCAAAAAAGCTGAGCCCACTAGCAAGATATGTGTTTCATCTGTAACATGATTACATCATACTTAGTCAGAATGTTTGTCAATATTTAAAGTCCAAATTTCTCAATATTTGGAATTTTCACCATAGGCACCATTCATAGGCACAACAAGTGAAGTATTATTACGAGCCGGCTATTAACCGTCACCTTCGCGAACAATCCATCAGTAATTTTATGGGTGTTTTCACCATGGCTCTTCCTACCGAATGTTGAGCATTATTCAGGTTTGTGGCTCAGTGAAGTTGCAAACATGCAGCCGACTTTGTATGGTGTTTCTGTCCTTTCTCACTAAAATAATCTGCTTGTTTTCTCATATTCATAGGTAAATTCTGCAAGATTATGATTTGGCCAGGAATTTTAGATTGGTGTTTCGTGGCTAACACAAACCTGACTGTGTCATAGCGCTGACGTTAGTAATGAACTTTGACGTTAGTTAGCAGTAGCACTGTGTTGTACAACTAGCTAGCCAATTTTCTAAGGTTTTGTTACATGCATTCGGTTTAGTTGACTCTATAATTTACGTTGGGTTAAGTTTGTTAACACTGTCAATGTTTTCAGAAAAAATTCTATAAATAATTGTATAGGCTACTTACTATACTGTGCTCGAGACACTATGATGATCTCTTAAATACTTTTAAATAAAATTAAACTGTTCATTTAGTAAGTTGCCATACAGATGTGTTTTTTTCTGAATGCTAGTTAGGCTGTTTTTCAATGGTGTGACTCATACTGTTAATATAAATAAGACTGTTTAGGCTACTGGAAGTACAGTTGTAGATGTTGGCATTGTGGTAACGGTTATTCACCGTGTGTCAGACAGATTTGGTATGCTTACCAGAGATGCGCTCTTCTGGGGGTCTCATATTCGCAGAAGACCACTTTGAGGTAAGAACTATTCATCCTCTGTCGTAAAGATCTAATATTTTGTCCACATTATATTCATTTTCTTTTATGTGTCTTATTTTAAGCCAACCAAAAGACTTGATTTGACATTAAAATAATAGCAGAGGCATATTCATCCACACAAAATGATAACCTTGTGTGTTTACATTGTACGCACTTCTGTCGGTGCTGCTAACTTTTCAAAGTTTTTAATGTTCTCTTATCCATGTCCTTGTAATCGTTTTTCCCATCCACGTGTATATCTGAAAAAATAGGCCACCAGTCCACACTGAATCGAATATTTTCATGTACAATCCCATTTCCCAAAAAAATGGGAAGCTGTGAAAATCGACATAAAAAAGAATGCAAAGATGTGCCAAATCTTTAAACTCAAACCCAATACTATATGTGCATGTTTATATGGTACTCTAATTTTCCTTAGTTCCTTATTTATTTGTTAGTTTTTTTGTGCCTACTTTCTAAACGACAATTCAATGGCTAAGCATATTGTGTGTGCTTTCGATTAAAAGTAGCGTCTATGTTGAGTGTGCAATGTAAGTTCCAACGAGGATGCTGTCATGCAGTTCTCTTTCCTAAGTTTTATCTCAGGATGTTGGAATCTATCAATCTGTATCTAATACACATATAACTGTGGAGGTGCAGGGTCCAGCTGAGTAAAGCGAGCACAACAGCGACCTCTACTGGGATGTAGCAGTAAAGCAACTCCTGATCGCTGACAGACGAATCCACTAACTGTCATGTGTTTCTCCATGTACGATCTCAGGAAGGGCTGAGAAGCCAGATATAGACAGAAGGTACCGCCACAAGACAAGGAGAGCTGTGTTTATTTGTTATATTTATTGTTAAGAGTGTCGTCGTGTGGCCAACAGAAGACTCATAGTTATGTTACCCTTTATACTTAAAATCAGAATCAGGTTTATTGTCAAGTTTGTTTACACATGCAAGGAATTTGTTTACCAGTTTATTTGTTTACCTGTTTATTTGCCGCTAAAGTTTAACATTTCTCAACTTTTAAATGACCATCAGCCCACCGAACGGGAACCCCTCCCCCCCATGACTACGCCTTGATATCCTGTCCATGAATATTACAAACAGGATTGGTGACAAAGCGCAGCCCTGGCGGAGGCCAACCCCCACCTGGAACGAATCCGACTTACTGCCGAGGACACGGACACAGCTCATGCTTTGAGCGTACAGAGATTGGATGGCCCTGAGAAGAGACCCCCTCACCCCATACTCCACTCCATACTCCAGCACCTCCCACAAAAGATCCGGGGGTACCCGGTCATACGCCTTCTCCAGATCCACAAAACACATGTAGACTGGATGGGCATACTCCCAGGCCCCCTCCAGGATCCTTGCGAGAGTAAAGAGCTGGTCCGTGGTTCCCCGGCCAGGACGAAAACCGCATTGTTCCTCTTCAATCTGAGGTTCGACTATTGGCCGAACCCTGCTTTCCAGCACTTTGGAGTACACTTTACCAGGGAGGCTGAGGAGTGTGATACCTCTGTAATTGGCACACACTCTCTGGTCCCCCTTTTTAAAGAGGGGAACCACCACCCCGGTCTGCCACTCCTCTGGCACTGTCCCAGACTTCCATGCAATGTTGAAGAGGCGTGTCAACCAAGACATCACTGCTTTTTGCGGATGATGTGGTCCTGATGGCCTCATCGGTCGGTGACCTTCAGCACTCACTGGATCGGTTCGCAGCCGAGTGTGAAGCGGCTGGGATGAGGGTTAGCACCTCTAAATCTGAGGCCATGACTCTCAGCAGGAAACCGGTGGAGTGCCTACTCCGGGTAGGGAATGAGTCCTTACTCCAAGTGAAGGAGTTCAAGTACCTCGGGGTCTTGTTCGCGAGTGAGGGAACAATGGAGCGGGAGATTGGTCGGAGGATCGGAGCAGCGGGGGCGGTGTTGCATTCGCTTCACCGCACCGTTGTGACGAAAAGAGAGCTGAGCCGAAAGGCAAAGCTCTCGATCTACCGGTCAATCTTTGTTCCTACCCTCACCTATGGTCATGAAAGCTGGGTCATGACCGAAAGAACGAGATCGCGGGTACAAGCGGCCGAAATGTGTTTTCTCAGAAAGGTGGCTGGCCTCTCCCTTAGGGATAGGGTGAGAAGCTCAGTCATCCGAGAGGAACTCGGAGTAGAGCCGCTGCTCCTTTGCATAGAAAGGAGCCAGTTGAGGTGGTTCGGGCATCTTGTACGAATGCCACCTGGGCGCCTCCCTAGAGAGGTGTTCCAGGCACGTCCAGCTGGGAGGAGACCTCGGGGAAGACCCAGGACTAGGTGGAGAGATTATATCTCCACACTGGCCTGGGAACGCCTCGGGATTCCCCAGTCAGAGCTGGCTAATGTTGCCCGGGAAAGGGAAGTTTGGGGTCCCCTGCTAGAGCTGCTACCCCCGCGACCCGACCCCGGATAAGCGGTTGAAGATGAGATGAGATGAGATGAGAACTTTTAAATGTCGCTCTCGCTGGGAGACTGTCAACGAGCATAGCTCCACCCACAGTCGCTGAGTGTAGCAGGCTCTCATTGAAAATGAATGGTATATTGTCTCTTTGTAGCTGTTTGTCGCTCGTGGTTTGCATGCAGCTTGAGAAGTACAAACAGAATGTACAAACAGAAAACATTTATTAGTAGCAGTGTGCATGCAAGGTTATCGAAAGTTCAGCAGGTTAACAGCAGTTAACAGCAGTTGGGAAGAAACTAGTTGGTATTAATATCCTAATGAGGAATGTTAATCTTGTAAATCTGGACAAAACCGTTATAATTTATTACTAGCCCTAATAGAGGCCAGAACTGAACATTTGATCTTTTGTGTGTAGTGGCCTGCCATCAATGTGTATTTGAAGGGACACAGGCTCCGATAGAATCGGCTCAATTGTGTGGGTCAGACAAAATGGAACACCGTGATCAATACCAGTGTGGAAATAGGTTCCCCCAGTGATTTCTATATTTGTTTCTTTAGGTTGTGTTTTTAACAAAGTCTGTGTATGTTTGGGCAAGCTAAATTCAAAATGATATTTCCGTGGTTAGAATCTTTCCTCGTTCCTTCTATTCAGTAGATGTAGAATGTAGAATTTGTTTTCTGACAGCCCAATCAGCCAATAACCTCTTTGTATCTTCGTCTGTACTGGCACCTGGGACCTCTTCACTCACAGTTAAGTAAAAACATCATCTGACTCATCCCCATCTGAATCTGACTGTAATTTGTGCAATATCCCTTGTGTGCCATCAAGTCTCTCCTCTCTCCCTACATATGTTGACCTTTTTTGAGCAAATCCTCCAGAAGTCCTACGTTTTTGTTTTTTTCTGACACCTGCCAGACATCTCTACTTAATGCTGCAAAATAAATCACCATTAGCATAATTAAGACTAAAGTGAGTTAGATGCTTGAGGCAGTCTAAAAATGTCCTAAGAATACATGGACAAAAGTTGCATTAACATTCATATTGTAGGATATTTTTCACATCAATCAAATACATATAGAATCTGATCAAATTAGTTTCGAAAGGTGTCAGATGTTTGTGTGATGTCCATTTAGTTACTTAACTGTTATTTGGAAACTAACAATACCTCTGTACGATGTATTTACTGGGAATGGGCCATTAGTGTTTTTGGTGAACCCCACGATAGAATCATGAAGCCAAATGAACAGCTTTTTTTACGAGCGAAGCCACCTGCGGGCAGGCTTTGGCGTTCGTCTTCTCCGGCCTTCTAGCTCCCATCGTTCCCTCCCTCTTGACATTATTGTCCGGTCTGTTTATCACAGACACCTGGTGCCCATTCCCTCATTAGTAGAGTGTTTAGGTCCCCTGTGTCCCATGTCTTTGTGTGGTATTGTTTTATGTTCCTGTTATTTGTGCTTCTAGTTTGGAGACGTGCACTTGCTTCATATGCGCTGTGACGCACAGTTAAGCTATATATTATTAAGTACCATTATTGACTGCGTTTGTGTTGGGTTTTGGGACTTGGCCGATTTAACACCCTAAACGCGTTAATTTCTGAGAATGCAATTAATGTGAACTGTATAAGTTCCAATATCTATTTAACTAAAACCCAGTGTCAGGATGGCTGCGCCGTGATCTTTTTTGTTATGTTTATGTTTGTTTTCTTGTCTTAGATCTGCATTCTGGTGCTGTGTCCTTTGTGTTGTTCCGGTTGACACCTGATGTTTCCCATCAGCCATCACACACATGGCTCGTATCAGCAATCAGGGCGGTATTTTTAGAGCATTCCTGACATCCCGTCCCTGCCGGAACCATTAGCCACACAAGTAGGTGTTTATAACCTGTGATTAGTTCTCAGAGATCTGAGTATTCTGTTGTTTATTGTGTCCCCCAAATTCCTGACACCCAGATTGTTAACTGTTTTGTATTTGTATTGCTGGCCAAATGTACATTTATGATAAAAAAAACACTACAGGTATCTGAAACAGACAGTTTAAGAATCCTAGAGTGTTATTTAAGTACGATTGTGCTGTCCTGTCAGCACTCTATACACCACAATATTTTTTCTCTGTAACCCATCCCAAACACAGAAAAGCTGCTTTTTAACAAGTTTAATTAAAATGCTTAGAAGGGAACACGAATGCACTCGTATTGTAAGTAGCCAAAATGATTTTTTATTGTAAATCAGGAAATGCTTTATTGATAATATGAAATCTAAAAAGAAATAACAGTAGAGCAAGCTTGTCAGGAACATTTAATCAAAATTGCCAATAAGTCACCCATGTCTATGAAACCATTGAAGAAAATAAAATGTTAACATGATGTCATTACACTAACATGGATCAAATAGTTTTAAACCAGGTTGTTTGACTCCTGAATGCTGATTCGCTGAAAGCCGAAGGACACTGTAAACAACAGGTATGAAATCACATAATGTTTTAGCGTCTTATTGAAAAATTCAAAACTGGCTAATTTGCAGTAAGGCATCTCAGAGGTTTGTGGTAATAGCTAATATACCTTGGTTACAAGTGCTTTGTCCAGACACTCCATGATTGGTCAGGCCTAACAACAGCTGGTCATAAACCACATCCCCTTGTGCCTAATTGCTTTAGATACTAATACCGGTAGTGTGAATGCCATGCCATAAGTAATTACATTGCAAAATACAGTTGTGCACATATGATGCTGACTTAATCAAACTGAAAATCTCAACCTACTGTTTAGAACCTAGTGTTCTTTTAGCAAGCTTATATGTTTAACGCAACTTGCTGATGTGTTACTCTATCTATTTAAAAAATATTATATAGACATACGATGTCTACCTTTTCAGTGGTTGGTAGGCTATGAAAGTAAAATTTAAATGCAAGAAAAAGTTCCACATATAATGTCAATTATTTTAGAAGCAAGATGAATGTTGAAACATTGTCTAATGAGACATTTTATAATATATATTTTCCATTCAGATTATGCTGGAGGTTAAGAATTTGATTTGAGACCTTTGTTGATTTCCTCCTGTATACACTTTAAAGAATGTTAACTCAACATTTCCCTATGGAAGGTTTTTACGTTCTATGGCTTTAAGTACGTCACTGGACTCTGGCGTATTCAGGTCCAGGTACTTGTCATCAGCCACCCAGGACTTCAGGCTCTCCAGCTGGTTCTGGTCTATTAATCCATTTTCATTGTGATGATTTAGCATCTGATTGAAGCCAGCTTTGTAGTAGAACACTGTTCCTTTAGTAGACATGAAGCTGGCATTAGAGCCCAGGGAAAGTGGATGTCCTAAAAGAACAGAGAATATGGTTTTGAAAAATAAAATGACTGTTATTTATTATGGGGGGTAAAATCTAAGATAATACAGGTAAGAAGAATATGTTTCATTTTATTCATTATATCTGGTATCAAAAACCACTAAAAGTCACGAGAACAATAATGACCTGCATTGTGTCGGAGCTGGTTGGAAGCCACAGGATGAGCCATGATGAAAGACAGCTTCAATGATTTCTCTGCATCTCCATTAACAAGTGTATCTGCCAGCAGTTTCCTACAGCCAGTGGGGGAGCTCAGTGTTAGAGAGCATACTAATTAGCATGTTTTACTTGAGTGTAATAGAGTATTCACCTGCAGTTGTCAGACTCCTTACTGGTTCCAGTGGTCAGAGCATCTCTATGATGTTGTTTGAGCACTCGCATAGCAACCAGGTTCATTCCATTTGGATCAGATCCAATGCTGTCAATCAGATTATAAAGTTTCTGATTTCTCTGTCGGAGATCTTCTATCTGTGGATGGTCTCTGGCCAACTTTAATGAATCCTTGGGTAGGATATGGTCTGCCACAACGATACCTCGGTTCTCTGTTTCATTAGAGAACATGCTGGTGGTTTTCATTCTGAGGAATGTTTAAAAGTGGAAGGTTTTAAAACGTAAAAAGTGTAAACAACAAATATCTGTGTGTCAATAATTTATGAATTGTTTCTATATCTGTTCTTGATAGTAATATCAGGTGTGAACCAACGCAGGCACATAGTAACTACATTGGTATAAATGCACATAATATATGAACAAAATTACATTTGGTATGGACCAACTAATGCAAGTTGGTAGTTTTTGGCAATTTTATACTCAGTTAGCCCAGGGGAACCATATGAAGCCTTCTTCATTGGACTTATATCTTTCTCATATTCCACATTGCTCTGTGTTTCTGTCTTGGATCCTCCAACTATGGTATATTTTCCATGATTGTTTTTAAGTGCATCATAGGCCCTCTGGGTTTGAATCATTTCACTATGAGCAGGAAGATTGTTTTTTATCTGTGGAAAGACATCATGGGTGAGAATCACTTTATACATTTATACAGACAGTTTGAATTCCTACATCAAATACTTGGTTTATATGTTATTTCCTGAATAAATGTTAATGTTATGAAAGTAGTTAAAATACAAAAGACATGCACACTACCTGGTCTTTGACATTGTTTCTTAGATTCACAGCTTCCTTATTGATTTCATCATTTGTCTTGTCAGACATTGTTGCTTGTGCCACGGCAGTATAGAAGCTGTTCTGGTTCTCTGAGTGGACAGGGATAACTGCTCCATCTTGGATGATGTCAAAGTGACCACTGTATGGATTTTGCACTCCTTTGATTGTGTCTTTAACTTTAGAGATTGTTTCTTTCTCACTAAAGGAGCAGATATGAAAGAAAAACATTTGTTGTTGTTAATGAAGTTGAGAGGAAATTTTATGTAATTTAGAAGTATTGTAGCCTTGCATGGTGTTTTATTCCTGATTCTTCAAGCCTAAATACAGAATATGTAGTTTGTATAGATACAAAACTGCAGGATACACCAGCAGACAATATCGTCAATATCGACAGTATTGTTTATGGACATCTGCCCACCAGTTCAAGAAAGTAAAGCCTACCTGACTACTTTCTCTTTGGTCAGTCTCAGAGTGATTTGACCAGCTGAGCAGTTTGTTCCAGGATAGGTTTCCTCTGAGAGTGTTTTTCCTTGTTGATCTTCCACAGTCAACCGTATGCCTTTACCCTGGAGCAGGTCACTATTTGTGAGGACATAGATGTCCAGGACTGAGGCTGGACGATTCACATCACCAATCTTTTCTGCATAGTCCAGAAGTTCTTTGGTTTCAGCCTCAGATAAAGTTTTCCCTGTGGTCTTACTGGCTGTTTTCATATCGTCGTTATGTTCTAGGTCCTTGAAAAAGGCCTCTGTTTTGTACCTGCCAAGTACATTGTCTACCATTTTCCCTGTGGCTCCATTTAACTTATTCTTGACATATCCATTTACGAAGGAGGTCATATGACCAGAACACGCATCTATAAACGCTTCTGAGACACTTTCTGAGATGGAAATAAGAAACTCATTCTTCAAGCGAATGACATCTGGTAAATTATGTCTGCCATCTTGGTCGTACTTCCCCATATCCTGTTGCTGGTCTTCAATTGTTTTTATCAAATTAACAATAAATATGTCATTGATAACATGCTCTGTAGGACTGGACTGAACCATTTTGGCCAATTTTGTAGCATAATCTGCTATTTTTAAGGCCATCTGGATTCCTTTCGCAAGATTATTCCCCCCACTTTTTTCTGCAAGTTCTAATCCTTTTTTGGACACCTCAGAGAGTGTGCTGATGACCTCACTAGCTTTGGATATATCATCGTTCGTGAGCATAGGAATTAGATCTTTGGTCATTATCTGAACTAAATCCTTCATTTGTTGTTCAAGCTTTGAGTCGATCTTATAGCTGGTGCTGGTTTCCAATGCTCCTTTTGGTACAGCAGAAGCAATGTACTCAGTAAGACTAACACAGAGTTCGGCATTCTGTTTGACTGTGGATGAGACCGAGTCCTTAAAAGCATTTTTCAAAATCTCTTTGAAGACAGCTTGGATTCCAGTATCAATGGCGTAGTTTAGTGCCGTGTTAATGCCCTGTTTCGCTACCTCCTTAACTGCATACTTGGTTGCTTGTTTAAGACCAGTTGTCATGGTTGCTTTAGAAGACTTTACTGCTGCTTTGGTGATAGATTTCACTGTTCCACCAATGGACTTGAATGCATGTTTTCCAGCACCAATGACATCTTTAGCAACAGATGACAGAGTCTTTGTACCATTGAGGAGTCCTTTTGTGGCCTGATACACTGACTTGGCCACATGTTTAATGACACTGAATCCTGCTGTGAGGAGGGACATCCCAATGCTAATACTTTTGGATATGGCCCATGACACCCAATCAAATGTGCCTTCTATCATGCCTGTTATCCCTTCTATCATGTCACTGACACCCTCAGAGATTAAACTAAAGCCAATATTGGTTGCAGACCCAAACGACAGAGCACAAATCAGTACTCCAAGGATGACCTGACACATTCCAATGAAGAAACATATTAAAGCATCAAAGCAGAACTCAGGCTTCTTTTTCACCTCAAACACAATGAACAGGCCGTTCTCATACAAGGCTGTGAGTTCGTTTGCAGTGATGTAGTCTTTATTTTCTGAGAGGCTGAATACAGAAGATTCCTCTGTTATGGCCGTGCCTTTATCCTTAAGCTCATCCAGTTTGTTTACTGCAAGGGAAATGTTATTGATCCAAGCTTTGTAGATGCTCATCCTGGAATCAATTTGCTTCAGAAAGTTCTGTTCTCCCTCATGATGTGGTTCAAAGTTACCTCTCGTGGCCATCTGAAAGGAAACCATAGTGTTTGTTGTTTCTAAAAGGTAGACATCAACCTTTGTCTTTGCTTTCTCCAGTAAGTCACTTGCCTCTGTTTTGTAGTCCCCCTTGGCCATGTTGATGGTGATGAAGGCTTGGTTGTACAGTGCCACAGCACTATAAAATGGGTCACAGTCTTCAACATCTTTCCAGTAGGATTTTGCTCCATAGTCACAATTGTTTCTGTTGCGACAGTGCAGATCTGTTCTGCCAATAGCCTGCTTGATGTGGTCATAGAAGTTGTGACTTTTTCCATCCATTAGCATGTTGCTACTGTTTGTGATATGCTTCCGAAGGTCTACGTTAAGAACACTTATATCTTCATGTCTATTGATGTTCTCCTCATGAAGAGTTAGCCACAATGCCCATGTTTCCTTCAGAGCGTTTAACGCTGGCTGGTAATCAAACTTAGTGCTTCGATCTTTAAAACATTGAGGGACATTATTCTGATTCATTCCTGACAGGTCTTCTTTTTCCTCTTTTGTGAACTTGCTGTCAAATTGTTCCAAAAATGTGCAAAATGTTTCAAAAAGCTCCTCTTTTATGTTTATTTCAAGAAGCTCATCCGTCTCCATGTCCTTGATACGTGTGACTTCATACTCTTCTCTTATCTGCCTCATGATCTCCACAGGTTGACCCTGGTATGCAGGGGCAAGTGTATCCTCACAGACGATCATCTGGACCATGCCCGGGTTTCCTTTCCGACCAGTTCGTCCGAACACCTGTTTCTCCACCCTGCGGCTGCCAGGGTAATGTGTCAGGAGGACAAACAGTCCACCACATAGGTTGACCTCCTTACCAACTTTGATATCTGTTCCACGGCCTCCTAGATTTGTTGCTATGATTATATTCCCTCCTTTGAATGTTTCTGTCTCAATGTTGTGCTTCTCACTGATTGTATATAATGTGATGCGGGTCTGTGGATTGTCTCTCCTCATTTTGTTCTGAAGTTCATTTGCTGTCTTGACATCCTCACATACGACCAAGACAACCTGACCTCCATCTGCCACTCTCCACGCTGTCTTACAAAGGATCTCCATCCACTGGTCTTTTCCACTGATCTGAATTGCTGGAAGCTCAACAACCTTCTTATGGCGGTGGGCTGGTATTGTGTAGCTATTTGTTTTGTAATGCCTTGCCAGGAAATCCTTATCAGCATCACCCCCTAGTGTTCCTGAAACACCAAATAGTCCATTCCCTTTGAGGTATCTTTTGAAGTAATGGAAGTTGGATAGGTAGTTTGTCACATTGGACAAAGGTGTTATGGCCAACTGGTGTTTCATCTCCAGGAACTGCTGCAGGCCATCTCCCCAGCGTTTGTTCTTCTCCAGGACTCCACTAGCCTGGAAATCAACTGGGATGGTAGAGATGTGTGTCATCAATGACATTTTCCGATGCCTGATCGATCATGTACTCTCTGCCTTGTGTCATCATGATGGCTTTCAGGGCGTTTTGCACAAAGACTGGTAATCGATTCTCAAGGAATTTCTCAAGGAAAGAGGGGATTATAAGAAAATCTGACTCCAGTTCAGGGTTGTGAGAATATTTAATTTTAGACGTCAGCTCCAAGACAGTTGCCTTAATAAGTTTGTCTTCAGGTATAATCTCACTGGCTCTGCCATTTTCAAGGAGAAGCATTTTGATATCCAGAATATCAGGGTTGTGGTCCAATGTTTTCTTCTCAACCAGCACTGCTTTATTGTTGTTTACAGCATAGCAGTCAATGGCCACAGTATTATCTAGCGCGTTCTCCAGGATGGTGAGCAGATCACACTGTTGATTAACTCCAACTTTGGCCATAAATGTATCAATGATTTGTCTGTTCTCCTTTGTATTGTCTTTGTCTGTTGTCTCTAGAGCTTCCATGAGCATGTTTAAATCTTCAACTGAATAGAGACCCAACTCCACTCCTGTGTCCAATATGTCAAATTCTGAGAAATTGTCTGATGTCTCTGGACCAATCACAGCTAACTTTGCAGCCTTGTGAAAATGCTGGATTCCAGTTGCCCACTCAATCTCTCCAGTCTCTTCCATCTCAATTGGCTGGCACATGGATACCATGGACCATATGCTAGCCAGGACTTGGTCAAGATGCCTCAGGCCACTTGCCTCATGGGAAAGAAATGTCACCTGAACTCCATTGTCCAAAGTCATGTAGTCAACTTCATCCACAATCACCATGTCAAACTTCCTCTCCCCACGTGTGGTGTCCTTCTCAAATTCCTGTCTCAATGCATCTGCTGCAAAAGAACCAACGGTTCCATAAACTAGTTGTTTCTTGTAAGCCTCCTGTAGCCGAATATCCCTGCTTTCAGAGGAGCTTCCCTGGATCTGTGGTGGCGGTACAACGGAGGATGTGACACCAAACATGTCAGAGAACTTCTGCCATCCTTCCTGGTCTCTGCGAGCAAGAACTGAAGAAATGCCACGGATGGCCTGGATGGTGGCAAACATGGCCAGGATGCAAGACTTTCCCTCTCCTGTTCCGATTTCTAGAAGAATACCTTTTTCCCCTGTTAACTGTGGTAGAAGGAGCATGAGAAGTGATGCTAGCTGAGTGAGTCGGGGAAAGTAGCCTTCAATCTTCCCTGCAGTTTGCAGTGATTTCTGTGGATTAATACAAGGAAAATAGCCTTCTATATTTTTACCATCCTGAAAGTAAATGGTTGAGCAGTCCTGGACAGCAATAGACATCCTTACTAATATCACTTTGAGAACCTCAAGGTCAGGGTTAGTCAAATCCAGTGACTTGATCATCTGCTTTGTTTCATCTATAGTTTCCTTATTCAGGTCCACTTTTGCATGTTTTGGAAGCTCCTCTGTCATGAACCCTAGAATTTCCTCCGTAATAGACACTAGTTTATCGGGGTACTTTTCATTTCGCATTTCATTTATAATGGTGTTGGCATCCTTGTCCATTTCTGCGTCAGCATACAATTGTAAATATTTCACAGGCTCATTTTCTTTTAGGGCAGACAGAGTAGAGAGCAGATCCAGCTTGTTTGTCCTTACAGTGTGAAGGATCGAGGTTACCAGTTCTTGGTCTTTGCCAAAAACACCTTGTAAAAAGAGCAAGATTTCTGAAGGTGTCCAGATCATGTTGAATATAATGTGACTAAGGAGCCACTTGTTTTTCTCTGACACCTCTGGAAACATTGTTAGAATGCTTAGAACAAGTTGTTGAGCCAGTGTGGGATTTGTTCCATACAGAAGTTCTAGAAGTCGGATGAAAAAGTCATACTTCTGGTCCAAGTCTGGTTGGTTGACCTTTTCATTGCCTGAGTTGTTGGTCAATGTTAACTCTGCCACAGCAGTCAGGATGCTAAACCTCTCAGTGAGTGAATGCTCTCCTTCGCTGATTGCACTATCAATTCTCATTTGACACCAGAGGGCCTGTTGAGGTTCTCCAAAGTATCGAATGGTTAGTTCATTCTGAAGACTTTTCATTCGGTTTTCAAGTTTGTCTTCTTGCTTGTCGTCTTGTTTGTCTTCAGTGATTTCATATTTTTTCAGAAGTTCTTCAAAATTGTTTAATATATCCGCTGGCTATGATTTAATGATTACAACACACACAGAAAAGAAAGTCTGTTTAGTACAACTATAAGCGCTAAAACATCATAATGTACATATTTTTTTGTTACCGTTGTACTATATTTTGCAAATTGTAAGTAAATAAAGAAAACGTTCCCCCGAGAGCATTGACCACCTTGGAATATATTAGATAAAATGACTTTGAATATTGAATAGTTGATTGAATTTAATTGTTTATCAACCTTAACTTTGTTAGAGAAGAGCAGGATTGCTGTACTAAAAGACCAATACATGACATGTGCTTAATAAAGGCCTAACTGCTTGTGATTTACTGTATACATAATTACTTTTATTGTGAAATACTGTAAGTGCATTGTGGGTACTAGTGAGCAGCATTTTCAGATGGTTATAAGTTCACTGTACGTTTTTATTGTAAGAGCTCTCTGAATAAACAAACTGAACGAGACCTGGTGTGTAAAATCCTAAAGAAGTATATCATTAATACATAACGTTTGCAAGTTTATCTCATATTGCGTCTTTAGGAACTCTATAGTGGTCATCTATATTTTCCTGGAGTGCAAATATGAGATGACATGGTTCTTATCATGCTAACCGGCAACAGCTGTATTTTTATTGTTTTATTCTGGAATCCTGATGCACCTAAATTTTATTGTCTTGCAATCACAGAGCTAAATTCCAGTTGCTTTTAGGCAGGGGCATGGCCACATGGTTGACAAATCAGCCTTGCTAGACCAAGTGCCACCCCAGTTCGACCACGAAAGAAACCTAAATAAAGCTGGAGCTCAAACTAAAAACTAACTTTAATTACCACGCTCAAAATATCCTGTAATGAACCTTTGAAAAAAGCAAAAGGTGCATCCAACATAGATGATTATCTGATATAAGCATATGGTCTTTCAAACGAAGTGAGTCTGATCATCAATCCATTGTAGTCTGCTATTTACGTGGTAAGTATTATGTGAGTTAATCATTGTAAATTATTTGGTGGGTTTCTCTTGACGTATTGCATCATTCTGTGCAATGCCTTATGAATAAATGTGATGTGAGCATTAACATTCAATTTATACCTGTTATGGGTACAGCAGGTGCTTGTGTGGTTCTGGGCGGGATACTTTACAATCTTTATTTATTTTTCATTTAGGTATTTATTTATTTTGGCACTGAAGTTGCTCGATACATTTTGAATCCAAACTGTTCTTTTTTGTACTTCTTTGTCTCATTTATAAATTAGATTTATGAATTATTTTGCACTTGCCCCCAGGGCATGAAATTGGCACCCGCCAAATGCGGGTAACTTTTGTGATTGTCGGGTGAAACCGTCAATCTACCTGCCACGTTGGCGGGTAGCCAATAAGACAACACAACATCGAGCAAGCGTTGTGTTGTTGACCAATCACCTAGCCTATTGTTTTTGTTAAACAAGCCCCGCTATTTTATTGGACGTTCGAGACAAAATGCTGGCGTGAAGAGGTTGCCAACTGTAGAGCAACGAAAAGAGGATGAGGAGGACGGTTCCAGAAATAAAATATTACGTTGCACAATATCAATATCGAAAATGTCGCAAGAAGTGCGATATTTATTTATACATTTATTTTGTGGAGAGATGCGTCGGTTGGCTTTGTGGCTTAGTTGTGTTCGATTTAAGCGCACGCTTGAAAACTATATATAATGAACACGTTTCATTGGCCATTTCCCCTGTCACATGCAAGTGACAGCAAACGGGTCCACTAAACGAACAGACCCTATCGAACACGTGACGTATGTGTTAACTCGGACTACGTGAGTGCAGAGAAATAGCCGGACAAAGCGAGAAAAAGCGAGTTAGAGAAGTTTAAGAAAAGTTTCAGCAAACTAATGTCGCTCAATCTGTTGTACTCTGCAAACCCTGCGGTATGGTGATACACCGGGCAACAGGAAATACAACAAACCTATTTTCCCATATTAAACACCACACATGCCACTATAGGATGAGTGCAAACGCCACAATCGATTTTGTTTATATATATTAATCTATTTTGAGGCATTTTCCCATAACTTTTGATTTTTTACATATGTTTAATAATATCGAAATTAATATCGATATCGCAATATTCATGATCAATATCGCAATATCACATTTTGTCAATATCGTGCAACCCTAGTACAAACTTAAAAATAGTATTTTGATATAAATGTTATGTTTATTGTTAATCTAAAATTTAAAGTGACAAATGGATTGCAGTTAACTTGCAGGTGTTAACTAAATAAATGAGACCTTCAGTGAGATGATTGGCTGTTTATATTTGTTATTTTCTATTCTAAACGCCTGCCACACCAGGTCAGATACAGTTGTAAGTCATTATGTTGATCTAGTCATAAATGAGATTGGTTAAGTTGGTTAATAACTCGACAGCACTTTAATGTGTATTCTGTACAAGTTCAAGAACCATTCTTATGCATTTTCTGAGTCATTCACCTTTATTTTAGGCACAAAACATTTTGGCTGGTAAAAAACCACTGTGGCAGGTAGATTTCAAAATCCACCTGCCACAGTGGCTGTTGGCCAAAAAACGTTAACTTCAGGCCCTGCTTGCCCCTCTCTTTGCCACCCCATCTATAAAATCATGGACACGCCACCTCTTACAGGCTACTTATTATTTAGAAGTAGACTTTACCTTCAACCTTGACCTTAATTAAAGATGACATTTGAGTGTAAAATCAAGCTAAAAAACAAAAATTACATTTTCCATAGCCATATTTGCTTGTATGTCGCAAGGGTATACTGTATATTTAATAATATGTACATTTGTTTCATATATCAAAATTGCAATAATAACTACAAAAAAACGTGTTTGCCTTTAAATGTGTGATTAATTGGTGAGTGAAGGTGTGCCAATGGTAAAAGGGCAAAATCCACATAATGTGTAGGACCATGATGAGACACTGAAAGCAAATTTAAAAAATGTACCTCATCTCTGTTGACCGCTGCAGCATCATCTTCTATCATCTGGTGTAGAACTTGTGTGCGCTGGTGATTAAACTGCTGTGCTCTAAGACTCAGCTTTTGTTTCAACTTCTCTTCTCCCTTCGACACCTTCTTACCAGAAAGTTCACTCTCCCTTTCAATTTCCTGCTGAATCCTTCTCTCCCTTTCCAGTTGTTCCTGGCGCCTCCTCTCCTCCTGTTCCTGTCTTCTTTGCTCCTCCTGTCTTCGCCTCTCCATCTCCTCCTGCTGCTGACGGATACGGTCTTCCTCTTGCTTCCCTGATGGACAAACAAAATATCGCACATTTTTGGCCATATTTTCTAAATAAGTTGGCAACGAGGAACTTGCCCACAGCCAATGTTCAACAAAAGGACAAAAAAGCACTAACTTGGTATGTTTCATATCACAATTTGTACTGAATTTATATTAATAGTCTTTTATGAATTAATGGACTTATTTTGTGTTCAAATATTTTCTATTCTAAATATTAGGAATATGCAAAGAGTTCGGTTTTAAGTCAAACATATAGAAGTCTTTAAAGGCAACACCTTTAAGGATAGACAATATATTTCCAAATTGACATGTTCAAGATAATGTTTCTCAGCAGGTGTACAAATTGAATTCACTCACCATAGTTTGGACATGTTGGAGTTCCCCTCTCTGTGCTGCACAGCAACTGAATTAATGAACGGTCACTGGTCTCAATAATTGTGAATGTTTGATTTCCATTCCCATGGTGACTGTTGAATTCATATGAGAAGGACTTCCAGCTGTGAGTGTCATATCTCAAATCCACGTAGTTATGGAGCCATCTAACAGGCAGTTTTCTTTGTGTACTTTGCCAGGCCTTCAAGGTACCACTGCCACCTCCCTGGAAAACAAACGTATATATTTTAATTTTAGATATAAACTTTAAATATTTTTGGTATATTTCATTGTTGTATATTCCAATTATTTCGCTCATGAAAGGAGTCTTTCATATTTACAATATGAACAGATATGAATTGCTCCAAAAGCAGCATTTGTGTAGCATCTTTGTATGAGGTTTATAACTAGCAGTATTCTGACAGTGTCAGATACTTACCTCAGCAAGTACTTGATAGTGCCATGTGTACGGGGTTTGGTTCCTCAAACTCACAGTTGCCCCCATGATTGGGCTCTGCTATCAGGGAAACAGAGGTGATGTCGGTGTAAAATCTCACCAGTAACTCCATTTACTAAAAATCACATCTGCCATTCACACACACGTTTTCTAAGCCAGGCCATGTCAAATACAACCTTTTCTGCAGGGTTTAAGAGTAGGACATTTACAAAGTACAGCATCCGAGAACATAACACATGGGGCAATGAAACACAAAATAAATCTCACTTTTACTTTTCTCCAAATCATACAGTCTTGACATATCATCCTTTTCTATTGTGCACAAAATTACCTTTAACTTCATGTTAGGTTCAAGCAAGCATATGGTTCTGTGACAAATGTTGCGTTGAGTGAATATTCAGAGTTTTGGTTGAAACTAAATATCTGCTACCCATTGTATCTTGTATCTTAAAAAATATGTTCGATTTGTTTAAAATTACATACTGGCCAAAAAAGCTGGATTGGATATCACCCAAAAAAAATAAAAATAATCCAATATGATCTATTAGCCTATCATGTAAATGCATTGAACATAACATAGCTAGCTAGAATGTGAGATTATGTGAAGTTAGGTTAAGCTAACAGCATTCAAACAAAATGTATTATTAACAGCTTAGTTGTTTCCAAGAGGGGCATCGAATTAGTATACTGTCACGACTCACTCCGAAGCAGCTCTACCCCCATCTAGGGGCAGGCTTTGGCATTCGTTGTCACTGACTTTCTAGCGGCCACCGCCGCCTCATTATCACATTGTCTGTCATGTCTGTTGGACTGCAGCTGGAGCCCATTTCCTCCTTAGTATCTTATATAGGCTTCATGTGAATGGTCATGTCTTTTTGTGGTATTGGTTTTGTTACGTGTGTTGTAATGAGGTTGCTCTAAGAGTCTCTGTATGAGAAATCTCTCGTTGATTAAAAAAGGCTGTCCGCTGTTATCTGGTCTGGATCTCTCCTTCAATCGCACCTCATGCCGTGACAATACTAAAGGTTGCAGTATCGTTATTGGTTTCAGGCATAAAAAAGTGGTATTGAGTCATCCCTAGTTTTTATTCCATGGATAGTTCTAAGGATACCAATAAGACTATTCCATAGCCGTACCATATCACCTTTCTGCCTGACCACATTAGGTTCCGAGACCATATTACCATATTGCCAGACCATATTGGTATGGAATCAGTTTGTGCTTACCAAAAAAGCAACAGATTGCTCTGTTTTGGATTTTTTTCAAATATCAGGCCATTTGGATCCCAAACCTAACCTTCAATATGATGTGGTTTGTGATTGTTTCTGTTGAATCGTCTGTCTTTGTATTGTTTAAAGAAATGTTTGTGCGTCTGAAAGTGTACGTGTCAACACTGGGCACAGCCGTTGTCACGATATCCAAGGTGTAGTGCCGACAACTCATATGCAGAGCCATGTTATCACGTCTGTGGTGTTTTATTTAACACAAAAACAAACACGCAGCAAACGGAAAAAACATATACTGTATTGAAATTAAATGCGCTTACACAAAGCAACTGAAAATACATTTAAATTACAGTAACACTCAATGACACTTCATATAAACCAACATGACTTGAAACAATGCTCAACTCAGTGCAACCAAACCCAGTGACTTTTATACACCTTCTAATTAAACCAACTGAACCCAGGTGTGCATAATTACCTAAACTAACCTAAATGTAAAGGTGAGCGCAACACAACAAAAAGTGGATGACTAGTTCCACTAGTCATCACAGCCGTCTTGTTTTCCCTGTTCTAATAATGTCTAAAATATAATACTGGTTTAATAATATATCAATTAATTAAAATGGCCTATAACAAGTGTTCTTCACCAATATTGACAGATTTTAATATGTTATATAATAATAATCTATGATTTTAAATGTAATTATTTTGAGTTTATTGAACTACTATTCTCTTACAAATAACATTTTGTTTTTAACCTTCTGTGGTGGAGTTCACTACAGTATCAATTACACTGTTGTGAACATAGAAAAAAGTAATATTAAGTTGTCTAGACAAAGAATTTATAAGAATGTCATGCACATGGCATTACATTTTACAAAAGTTACGCAATAACATATTGGTTCCCTTACGCTACAGGTAGTCTGTAGAGATGGTTGGCAGAATATTTTTTTTAGGTTTTCTTACCTGCCCACTGAAGACTTAAATAGAATTTTGAAGGTATCCTGGGTCGGTACGAGGTATGTGGAATATGTCTCTAGGTTGGTGATCACTCACCTATGTTGCTCTAGATCATGTTTTTACAGAGCTTTTATATTGTCACCTTACACCCTATTGGTGGACCAAAAACCACCCATACTCTGATTTAGTTATTGATGACCATTGTAGTCATAGCCATTCATAGCCATATGACTGCACTTCTGAGGAAATCTACTTCGACCAATAAAAAACCTTTATTAGGATCATTCATCTTCTTACACCCTGCTGTCCAATGAGCATATCTTACTACATTTAATGCCATAGCTGAACTCATCCTTTTCCGCCCTGGTTTTTTTATTGTCCATAAGCAGATCAATGACCTATCAAAATTAGATTAGTAAATTGCGCAACTTCTAGTGAAAAGCTGTTCGAGGCAGTTGTACAAAGTCCAGGGAATGGCATGATAAGTGTATGTGCAGGACAGGATTTTTTCTTATCACAGCAGGAAACTGAAATATTGTTAATGTTATCTAAATTCTGTTTTAGAAATTCTGTGGAAGAAAACGAAACAGACCTGCACCGTATGCAAAGCATATAGTATGACAAAGATAATTTATAAATGTAATGCGAGTGAAACAGAGCTATATTTTATAGGTAATTGTAGTGGAGAAATATTTTTACCTGAGTAATAAGCCTCATTATTCTGGACAGGCTACATACAAAAGACAACCATCGATGCATTTTGATCCGTGGAAAAAAAAGAAATTAACTCAATTAAGCATGCAATTCGATGGCCTTAGTACAGGTGCATTTCCTCGTCATCTGCATTTGGTACAAAATACTTTTGTACCAAATGCAATTCGATGGCCTTAGTACAGGTGCATTTCCTCGTCATCTGCATTTGGTACAAAAGTATTTTCTGTTTTGTAAGGTAGATTTTAACCTTGACTTGGGAACCTGGTTTTTGTAAAGTATGAAAGTAGACAGACTTTAATTTATATTTGGTTACTTCAGATATTTTCTTGGTGCTGGAAGGAGGACGCAAATGCAGAGCTTTCCCCGGGCATATTCTTTGCCAAAATTACATGCTAACGTGCTATACGCCATTTTTGACTTTTTATTTGTAAATCTTCTTGCCTGTAAATTTTCTTACATGTACATTGTGTGTAGCCTATAGCAATGCTGAAAATAGCCGGAACTGACCTAGACAAATATGGTATCACAACTCCACCCGAAGCCATTCTACTGCCATCTACCGGCAGTCTTCGGCGGTCATCGTCATTGGCTTTCTAACACATCCTGCAAAAGGGGGGCCATAGCCAAAACCTGGTGGTATTTGGGGGGCCTTGTCATGGAAAAGTTTGGGAACCCCTGGTCTACATAATTACATTTACTTTTAAGTACTGGAAGGGCATTGTGAGTATTGGAACTGTTGTAAAAATGCTTGTTAACTTAGTTTGGATGGAATTTCCTGAATAAACCAACCTATTCAGATACTGTGAACGATCATTCCTAATGCTTACTCAGGACAGAGAACCTGCTAATGAGAAGTTTAGTTATTAATTAGACCTCTTGTCCATGGCAGCCATTGTGTGAACGGTAATATGGAGATTTGAAACTAGTCCACTATTTTGATCCTCATCAATTAATAATTTGTTTGACTGTATTTACATTTGAATATAGAATGAAATGATAAATAATGACATTTCATGAGAAACTTCAAATCAATTGTTTTGTGGTGAGAGATGTTTTTGGCAAGTTTTGAATGAAAGACTGGCTACGTCACAAGTGTGATGAGTTTGGAGTTTTGTACTAAGAGTTGTGTGGTTTTACCAGATATTTCGGATAATAGTACCAAAGGGAGAAGAAAAACGGTATATCGGATCAAGCCTGTCTTGGGCATTCGGCCATATATTCTCATCCACATCACAATGAAAGTCCTCATTGTTCATGCACCTTGTGGATTACCTTTGGTCATGGCGAATCCATCCTTGACATTGGTCTACACTGATATCATCACACGCCTCACCCATGGCCTGAAGGAGGGTGGCACGCCCACAAGGTTGGTGATCATAAACCCTCCACCTTTATACGGAAATTCATTTCTCAATAGGGTTGAAGAAAGGAGGGTATAAGGGCAGGTTGAGGTTTATGAATCAGGAATGTTCCTGAAACCATGCTTTAACCACTAATGCATAGTGGAACCTAACATTGTCCCACACAATTACTTGACTTGAAAATTACGTGAAAATTTTAGATGATAATGTAGACAGTTGATGTTTTTAGATTTTGATCATCACATTTGCCAGTCTCTGCCATGGTAAGGCTTTGGTTCACCACATGATCAACGATGATGGCCTGGACTTCAATAGACTTCAACTGTTCTGCCTTGCTCTCTTTGACAATCAACGTTTTGATGGGCCCCTCTCCGACCCCTCTGTTGGTGCCCATGCCACCTCTATTACAGTTCCCATGCCCAACACTATGAAAGTTCCCATGTCCACCACCTCTATAACAGTTCCCATGTCCACCTCTATGACAGTTCCCATGTCCACCTCTATAACAGTTCCCATGTCCACCACCTCTATAACAGTTCCCATGTCCACCTCTATGACAGTTCCCATGTCCACCTCTATGACAGTTCCCATGTCCACCTCTATGACAGTTCCCATGTCCATCTCTATGACAGGTCCCATGTCCACCTCTATGACAGTTTCCATGTCCACCTCTATGACAGTTTCCATGTCCATCTCTATGACAGGTCCCATGCCCACCACCTCTATGACAGTTCCCATGTCCACCTCTATGACAGTTCCCATGTCCACCACCTCTATGACAGTTCCCTGACCACTGAGGCGCTTACCTGTACAACTAAGGGTTAATATGGTAGGGATGAGTCGATGGTGGCTAGTAAGAAGGTGATATCGGCCGCTTAAATTGCTGTGCGCCAGAAGAGGGCGCTGTTGTAGCTGGACACATGACAGTATGATTTACCACCCTTATAACAATAGATTAGGAAATATTTTTTAACTAAAGAAATTGGTTATGTTGTTACAATGATCATTTGATGTCATCTGGTTCTTTTTTTGAGACTACATCAAACCTGAATAGCTCTGAGTTTGTTTACAATGAAGTAACAATAGACTAGTAGTTTTGTTTTTCCCTTTTACTCTTTTGCATTTTATAATGACTTACAAGCTGTAGGCCACACAAAGGCAGCTAGTCCAGACAACCTGGGACCATATTTATTGATACTTGCAGCAGACTCTCTTCAGCAGATCAGGCTTGACCCTGTTCATGGGTGAGTCCCAAAAAGAGGGGCCATTTATCCACAAACTCTATCTCCTGCGACGGGCAATTACTTGATGCCGACACATCTTTCAAGCTAATTAACATGCTGACGCCAGGTTCCAATTTTCAGATCCGTCGTCTAGGCTCATAAACTGAGGAAATATTTTTTACATATTTCTTCTGTATATGGGGAGGGGGGGCATTGGTCTTTTTTGGTATTGGGGGGACACAACCTCCCAAAAGAATGTGTGGTTACGCCCATGACGAAAAGAGATATAAAGTTAAAGCGAGTAAACAGAATTTTATTTTATTGGTAAGGGTATGAGGGACACGTTGTACCTGAGAAATAAGCCTCACATTCTGGACAGGTTAGATCACAAAATTAAAAGCATTAATGTTAATTTAGATTTTGATATGTAGAAAAATTTAAGAGAATTAAGATTATTCATATGTGAATTAAAATGACCCAACGGCTTCCAAGATAATGGTCTGAAATCAGGTGCATTTCCTTGCCTTTTAAACAAAAACCTCTGAACTAATAAGGATTTTTTTTTAATTCCACAAAACAAACATCGAACACAAATGGACACATACATTGAACAGAAAAGCAAACGCGCTTACACAAAGCTACTTAATATTTCTTTAAAACGGTGCACGACATAAAAAGTAACGTATATTAACAAGCATTATGTATTTCTTGTTAGGAATTGTACCAACCGGCTGTTAGACCGATCATGGAAAGTTGTGATTTACTTGAAATGATCTGAAACTGTCACGAATGGGTAGACGGACACAAATGTGGGACATTTATTGAATAAAAATATAACTATAACCGAAAGACTGACAACACACAGGGAGAAAGGAGGAACTTAAATAGAATGGTGATTAAGAAAAAAGGTGAGGTCAATAAAACAATGAAACAAGTGTCCATGCACCAAACGAGGGAGAGAATAAAATAATTAAATTCCAGTCACTGGTTGTAAAAGTGGTATTGTAAAGCCCATTAAATACATTTTTGTTAGTTCCTTGGAATTAAAAGTCAAACAATCAGCAATACACACAAAAATGGCATCCCATTTACATGTATTGTCATATAAAGCAACTATTATTCATCATAATTCTTAAACCATAAACAGGAGTCCACAGTGTTCTTTAAAATCTGGATAATAAACGGCAACACACTTTATTTTCTCAATTTGTATAAAAGTAATTACAAAACTAAACACAATCTGCCATGTTGTAATCAGGGTTAACTATCCATGGCTATTGCTGATTAAAAAATGGTATAAGAAGTTTTAACAAACAAGTAAGTATCATGTGAAGTTATTTTCACATTGAACCGAGTGATTTAAAAACACAACAGAGACCAAAGTAAAAGCTGAAAGAAACCAGTTTATTTTTTTAAATCAATCATACACCTCAATGAGTTATATCAAGGACATGTTATGTCAAGCATGTCGACATTCTTTAATGAACTTATTTACTACCCGCCTCAAATGCGTCTTGATTGTATTCCCTATGCTGAGTGAGCAATGTAAGTTCCAACGAGGATGTTGTCATGCAGCTCTTTTTCCTAAGAAGTTTTATCTCAGGATGTTGGAATCTATCAATCTGTATCTAATACACATATAACTGTGGAGGTGCAGGGTCCAGCTGAGTAAAGCGAGCACAACAGCGACCTCTACTGGGATGTAGCAGTAAAGCAACTTCTGATCGCCTGACAGACGAATCCACTAACTGCCATGTGTTTCTCCATGTACGATCTCAGGAAGGGGAGCGGGGCTGCGGCCAGAAACAGACAGAAGGTACCACCGCAAGACAAGGAGAGGAGTGCTGTGTTTTTGTTATATTTAGTGTTAAGGAAAGAACATAAGAGTCGAACAGAAAAACACATGCATTTGTAACCGGCCTCCTCCTGCCACTGTTAAACTCTGCGTTGTGCTGACTGGATGAGAGAAGACACCGGACACTGGAACTGCTGCTCATGGAGAATTTATTTACAACGAAAGATATAGATGGTACTGGGTGGATTAAAGAAAGAAAACAGCAATGAAGGGTGTTTCCTGTGTGGTTTATCACCTCTCCTCAGCGCGCTCAAAGCAGACTGAGCACTGACCACTCACAACAATTCACAACAATGATAACATATAAAAAAAAATAATAGAACATGTTGCAAACAACTGCAAAATAATGAATTAAATTATCACAATTTATACAAACATACATTACAATCTCCTGCAGCTATTCCAAACCAAGCATCAATTGATAAAGAGGGAAATTAATACAAAATGAATACATTAGAAAATCAAACAGAAATAAATCATACCTGGATGGATTAAAGAAAGAAAACAGCAATGAAGAGTGTTTCCTGTGTGGTTTATCACCTGCAGATTACAGACCAGTAATGATTCAATTAGAATCATCACGTTCTCTCGACGCACACACATACTTAAAATCGATAATGGTGATCGATGGTGATTTTGACTTATAACCGATAATAAAACTATCGAATCCTATCCTTCCATGCACAAAACACTTCCTAAGACATTTATAACGGTCTTAACAACAATATTGCCGTGTGTTATGAACATTATCTACTTTCTGATAACTTTTATAAACTTATATAATCAGAAGAGCACCTGTAATTGCTTACCTCTCCAAAGCAGACTGAGGACGTAACACGGGAAACCGATAATGACGTCACGAAGTCAGGAAAAAAATACAACGCAAAACTTAAGCCTGTTTTATGGTTCTGCGTCGAAGCGAACCCCTCTCCGACCCCTACGCCGTAGCTCGACGTGCACCTCCAAAAAATTGTAACTACACGTCGAGGCGACGCAGACCACAAGGGCTGTGATTGGTCAGATTATACATCTGGGCGGTGAAATGCAACGCAACCCGACGCAGAACCATAAAACGGCCACGACGCCGTAGGAGTGACGGCGTAGCTACGCCGTGGAGTTGACGCAGAAGCATAATGAGGGCTTTACTGCCCAAATTAATACTAATAATGTCAAAAACCAAATTATAGCGTTTTCTTAAACAAATAAATATAAAACAAATAAACAAAAATTGACAAGAAAGAAGGATCATTAGTGAAATACATTAATCCTCATTAGGAACATTACTCAAGAATATTAACATCCTATCACACATTGGAATTGTGACTGTGTCTTCTCTCACGCATTCCCACCTGTCCTGCTTTTTATACATGAACAGAATAGCCTTCTCGTCACATAATCTATAATAAACAATACGGTTTTTACAACTAAACCACATGTAGAAATATGTAGAAGTTGTACTTTCTAGAATAGGCCTACATGCAAAAGGGTTAAGTTATATTAAAAACAATCATATTCCTCGGTCTCCTTTCACTATTCAATTATTAGCGCATTGATTAATTACCTTTTGACAGGTAACTTGGAGGCCAGGCACAATGCTTTATTTACAGATTTCAGAAGCTTATCTTGAAAAACGCACACAGTTTTACTTCAAAATGTAAAGTTAGAAAGACACTTTGCCTATACTTGTTCGGTCGTGCAACAGTACAATGAAAGTCATTATTTTACAATTAAGGGGGTGAATCCTTTTGAAAGCTGTACAATATAGGGTTGTGTTACCCAAGTAGTATTTCATGTAGCATATTTAACAATTCACCGAATCACAATAAGGGCTGATTTCAAGGACGGAGACTCAAACGTGTCCACGAAACAAGCCTCAAGAGTTTTAATGTTGAGCACATATTAAAACAGGGACAGTTAATACATTTTAATATGTTTGATTATAGACTGCAAAGGCGATCCCAAATTCAGTGATAAGTCTAACCACTACTATTAACACAAATGAATTGTTTTCTAAGACTTAGGAGTCAGGTTCGTTGCATTCAACAGCTTCTTGATAAATATATCTACAACAAGGGTATGTTTGATGGAAGTGTGACACTTGATAGTGTTAAATATATTAGGTGTAGGAATACAACCGTTTAATTAAGTAGGAAACCGGTGTGTAATCAAAGGAGATAGCCACCCAATATATTGAAACACAGATACGTTTGAGCATTACAGCAACATCTGAAATCCAAGATGGCTGCCACAGAGTTTATTACAGAGTAGTCGGATGTAGACAGGATCTAGAGACAATTTGCTGTCTCTCCCCAACGTATCCCATGAAGCTAATTGTGGAAAACATAATTTATATAATTAATTCCCTGTGAATACTTAGTAATTAATGCTCATATTCTACAATAGACAACGAACAAAAAAACTAATAACATAATTTCAGTGTATAGTTATATATGTTATATTGTTTTTTTCTTTACACAGTTATAAGTGAAATAACCATTAAATAATAAATAACATTGCATTTATATTGAATTATTGTCAGGGTAATACATGACATTATTTGTTTTCATAGCTATATTTGCTCTACAGATATTTGGTAAAAAAATATCTATTTTTAGCCCGGGGAGAACTACATATTTTATGTAGCTTTGTATGGTATATTTATCTCACATTGTGCAGTATAAGCATGGAGCTTCCAACGGTTCTGAATGTGTGTCTACCCCAACTTCAACGGTCCATTAAGACATACACCGAACTAGACTATGTCTTAATGGAAGATGTGGAGAAGTACTGAAACATATTTTCAGGGAGGAGTGGGAGAGGTTAGCTATAACAATTGGATGTTGTAGAGCAAGTAAATTGTTTCCATGTAGCTACCGCTACCTCACAAAGTAAACTTCAGTGGGGTGTTTTGCACTGTTTCTTATGTTTCAAAAACAGTATGTTCAGATATTGATATTTTTCATTGGCAGTGGTCGTCTCTCATTGCAGACACTCCTAAACATACCAGGATAGTCAAAAATGGTGGCATACCAGTATCCTCCAAAACCGACCTAGCCACATTCTAGCGGATCTTAACATACTGCTTGTTCAACCAGGAAGTTCGTGAAATTTCGGGCATTGGAGGAGAACGCTCCTTCAACTCATGTGGCTCAGTCTGGACATGGAGCTACACCAGCAACACATCACCACCACAAGGGAGAGATCCTACTAATGAAATGGGTATTCAGAATATCACTTCTCATTTGTTTAATAAAAAACACTTTTTCATGATCCTCTAGATGGCTGGTACAGGTGTATCGCTATACCTTCTCTGCCAGAGCAAAGAAATACGTTTTTACTTTTCACACTACCGTTTCTGGGATACATTATGCCAAAACAAAAGCTTTTATTCTAATAAAACAGCTGGTCCATACAAACTGAGTCTATATCTTATTTAAACTTGCAGCAGACTTGGTAGAAGAGTCCATTAGCTCTTTTCTTACTCATGCACTAAATATAACCTTAACCGGAATATAACGCTGACCGTAGAACTTTAAGAAACATCAGCTTTGTGTGTAACTGGAGAAACTCGCCCAACTACAACAACGGACAAATGTAAAACACAACAATCACTCAAACCCAATTATTGAGAACAAACGGCATGATTCACCCAAAAAGATGGTCTGTCCCACTTTCACCTGTCTCCACGGCCCCAGAATTATAGCCACACCCCCCGCCCAGAGATGGCATGTCCGGCCTGGCTTGTGCTTAGGGTTGTATCCGCTGATACGTGACAAACTGTATCCTTCTCTGTTAAGGTTGCTTCTTCTGGCACAATGAAACAGCTTGGCCTTGGTTCACTTGACTTGATAAAATCTGCTGCTGGTGATGATTGACCTACATTCACTTCTGGTCCTGCTACATTGCTTGTGCTGAACCTGAAAAACAATTCTAATTGAACACATTTTGACACCTCTTCTGCTCTGTCATTTATGGCCTTCCTCCTATAGGTTCCACTTTTGTGTTCATGCCAGGCCTGGCGCCAGGACGACGTGACTGAGGAGGCTTTTATAAATGAAGAGGCGTCAAGGTGGCCTAGTGGTTAGGGACTAGTGGCTTGGGTCTGGAAGGTCCCTGGTTCTAATCCCCCCACCACCAAGGTGAAAACCACGTCGTTCTGTCCTTGAGCAGTTAACCCTAAAATGCTCCCCGGGCGCAAGTCAAATCAGGTAACTGATTAGGGCTGCCCCCTGCACCTCAGGGTTGGGTAAAATGCAGAGAACACATTACAGTTGAAGTCATTCAGTTGTACCACTGACTATATTGGTCTATTCTATGAGGGGCTATCTTATTTTATATGTATTTAGCACACTGTTAGTTCACCTATGCCAGATCTCCTGTTTCATTTTGAAAGGTTCCACTTGCCAAAATGCTCAAGGTGATAAGTACCTATAAGAATGGAGAAATAGTCTGTCCTCTAGAAGAGTGAGCCTCACATCAATCCTACAAATTATTTATTTTAAGATATGTGATATGTCAACTCTCCAGAAGTAAATAACGTTTTTTTTTCGTTGGAATGCTAGTTTCATTTTCATTCTGATGACGAGTTATTTTTGCGGCAGCTAAACTGATTGTTTGAATAATTGCACTGTGCCTTTAATATTGTATCAGCTCAGCATTGTCAACTAAAGTAACTTCTAAATGCTATCAGGACAACGTTTTGCAATTCAGTATGTCTACAACAGAGCCATTTAACCTTCCAGTTTTCAGGACATTTATAGTAACCACTTATGAATTTGTTTGTTAAGTGACCAGAGGTCCCTTACCTCTGGACATAAGTCAGGTAGCTAAAGCTTGGTTGCAAATGAGTCTTCAAAATGGATTATGACCCGAAGGACAACAAAATAAAAGAAAACAAAGGTCGCGTTGTGTCTTACAAAGCCCTGGACTCAGTCCTACAGCACATTTGTGGGCAGAACTGAAAAAGCCAGTGAGACCAAAGAGGCCTACAAACCTGACTACAAACCAGTTTTGTCAGGAGGAATGGGCCAACATTCATTTAGAAAGCTTGTGGGAGAATGCCCAAAACGTTTGACCTAAGTTAAACAATTTCAAATTAAGGTTACCAAATACTATTTGAGTGCATGTAAACTTCGGACCCACTGGCAATGTGATGAAAGAAATAAAAGCTTAAATAAATTAATTTCTCTACTTTCTAAAAAGTGGTGATCATGACATAAGGGAATATTTACTATGATTAAATGTCAGGAATTGTGGAATTTTTTTTAAATGATTACACCAGATTTTTCAGTGTGAAGTAAGACAAATATATGCTTATTTATAGAATTCTTATTTATGTACCGGCGTTGCCAAAGGGTATATTAAAAGTCCTATTATTTGATTTCTTGATTGTCAAATTTGAATAAAAAATACCCCGTTTTACACTTTTTGGAGTCAAAATATCCTGCTGCCTTTAGAGATATATCAATCCCAAAACGTCAACGTTACTTTTACATAGTACATTTGAAGTAAACTATAATGTCTCAGTAAAATAATGTCTCTGTTAAGTCAATTCTATACTTTCTATTGAAGAATGATTTGTAAACCAATTTACCAAAAACAAAATATCGAATTCTGATAAGTGTAATATAGTAACATTTAGCCTAACACTAATATACCATCTAGCTGTTTTTGTTCTTACATAGGTCAAGGTTAAAACATAAGATTCACACATTAAATGACACATAACATGAGTTTCAGCTCGCTGTTATTGGAAAAGCATGCGTATCTTTTTCCCAGGCAAGAAGAGTGAGTTTCAAGCAAAGTTTCCCCAGTTGTGTTTGTCTTTGTTCTCCCGTGTGGTGGATCACAGCCGGGAAACAGGGCGCCTCTGCAGACTCGGCCTATACCCGCTCCCCGGTAGCCTACTCTGCGCAGGCGCACTCGCTCCTCTGTGCGCTCTGGACGGTGTTCGCATTGTGTCTGAACTGCCGGGCGAGCTTGACAAATATCCCAGCCGATCCAACCGCGGCAATGTCGGGCAGGTCGGTCCGAGCGGAGACCCGGAGCCGGGCGAAAGATGACATCAAGCGGGTGATGGCCGCGATTGAGAAAGTACGGAAATGGTAAGAGGCAGCAAAAAAACAATAAAACACCCGCTCGTTACTTAACACGAGAAAAGCCTTGCCTGTGTTGGGGGGAGGAGAGGGAGAAGGAACGAATGAGCGTGCAATTGAACGACAGCTGCTATTTAAAGGGAATTTCGGACATATTCTCGGCTCAGGTGCGCCCGGGGTGCGCACTCGGGTTGTACGCGACTCCGCGTATCGGGCCAACATACCAGATACCGGGGATTTCAGTGAATTTTCCACCGAGGTTTAATGTGGGTTGAACCCAGAAGCCATTTCGTTGCAGTCACATGAAGCCATTCCTTTCTCCTGGCTTGCCGGAGAGAGCGGATTGTTTGGGAACTCTGGCTCGACGGAAATCATTCAAACACTCACCGGTCTGTGCGACTAGTGCGCACTAGAGTCGGAGTAGTTTTAGACCGACTGGAGTTTTAAATGAAGCGCTTTCAGTCGCCCTTTAGGTGGAATAGAGAGAGCGCGGTGGGGGCTGGGAGAGGGAGCACTGCATGGCTGAACACGCAATGAGTCAGTCTCGGGAATTTACTCATAGAAATCATTGTTTTACTACACTTAAGAAGAACAAGTGCATGTATTTTGTTTGGAATTGCGTGTTAATTAATTTCTATGAATTTTCAGCAGCATGCATTTTTACTTTTGATTTGTTTGCTGTGTCAATTAAAACAAAGATTCTGCCCCATGTCCCCATTAGGTTATTCTGCTGTTATGATTTGGAAATTGATTGTGATATGACAAATATTCGTGTAACAAATTACAGCAATATATTGCTTATTATATTATATAATTAGTCTTTTGACATTCCAAAAAAGTCTTACAGAAGTAAAAAAATAAATAATGAAAATAGTAGCCTACTACTAGAGTTTGTTTACATATTTACTGACCATAATATTTCAATTGTGGTCAACTTGTTGAATCCAAACGGTTTTGATTTATAATTCCAATAGCCCCACATGAGTATTGAATGACATCTGTTACACAATTACATTTAGTTTTATATTTTAAGCACATTTTCAACCTGGACAAATCAAAGCTGTTGTTATGTCGTCTTCATGTTGTAGTTTTTTCTGTCTGACAATGTGATGGAGATTAGGTGTAGGTCAAGGACCGGAGAATAGGATTAAGTGTATGTCAATGATGTATGCATGTCTCTACCAGGGAAAAGAAGTGGGTGACAGTTGGAGATACGTCTCTGAGGATCTTCAAATGGGTTCCAGTGACTGAGGCCAAGTCAGCAGATGACGTACGAAATGCCCTTCACACACACACACAGAAAAAAGCATATATATATATCTCAATTATACAACCCCAATTCTGATAAGGTTGGGACAGTATGGAAAATGCAACCAAAAACATTGCCCTAAACGATATGGAAAACCCATTAATAACACATTATTTGGTAATTTAATACATTTTTGAAAATGTACGCTCATTTCAAATCTGATGACTGTACATGCTACAAAAGAGTTGGAACCGCAGTGGTACATCACCTTTTCTTTTAAAAACACTTATTAAGCGTTTGGGCACTGAAGACACCAGTTAGGTCAGTTTAGCATGCAGAATTTCCCCCCATTCCTCGATTATGCATTTCTTGTATTTCTTGAGCCTTTGTTGCCTTATTTTGCGCTGATAACAGCTTGGATGGTCCTGTTCCTTTTTGGCCTTGAGAAAACGTCTAAAAACTATTTGATATGTTGACTTGTTGTTCCACAGAACACAATTCCACTGTGCTACTGTCCGAGCCCAGAGAAGTCAGTGGCGCCTCTGGACAGTGTGGATGTATGGATTCTGCTTTTCATAGTAAAGCCTTAACTTGCATCTGTGAATACAGCGGCGAATGGTGCTGACTGACAAAGGTTCAGCAGTAGTATTCCCGAACCCAGTATTCCCAAACCCAGTATTCCCGAACCCATGTCAGGATATCGATTACAGACACATGACGGTTTTTAAGACCGTGACTTCTGAGGGATTGGCTTGTCCTTGTCCTTTACGCACAGATTTGAACAGATTCATTTTGAATCCTTTAATTATATTGTCACTCCAGAAGGTGAAATGCCCCAGATCCTACCGATTTGTCTTTGGGGAGTGTATTATTGTAGTGTTGGATTTTTTCGCTGGCGCATCTGTTGGCCCGACTGGCAAGCCTCAACCCGTCCTTGCTCTCGAAGGACTGGGACATTTTTGAAGGCTCCTTATATACTATGATTATACTATGCTTGACCTTAACCTTACACTAAACTTAACCAGATGTGTAAAAGTGAGTACCGGGCAAATGTCCGTGCATCGCTTGACATTTCTTGTTTTGCACAGTAACACACACAAACACCCCGGCTAGCTCATCCAAATCCAGTTTAACAGATATGTCAATGACGGGAATTCTGAAAGTATCTCATCGCACTCCCCCAGCACACAGCAGGTCACTGTGTTTTACGTGACCAGCTTTCCTGTTTCTGTCTGTTGTCCTACAGAAGAGTAAGAATAAGAAGAAGGGGAAAGATGAGAAATACGGTTCAGAGCTGACCACTCCAGAGAACAGCTCGTCTCCTGGCATGATGGACATGCATGGTGGGTAGGGCTCAACTTAGAGTCCTAACTAACTAAACTGACAGTGCGGCTTACTGTCCGCTGTACGCGTAAAACATAACTGCCAGTTTTACTAGTCTCACAATTAATTTTACTAGTCTCACAATTAATTTTACTAGTCTCACAATTAATTTTACTAGTCTCACAATTAATTTTACTAGTCTCACAATTAATTTTACTAGTCTCCCAGAATTAAACTTAATGTAGAACGCGTCACCCAATTTCTGGGTCAGTTCGTGTGCCTGTGAATCAAAGGTTAAAAAATATGTCTCTACTATTTCTCTCCCTCTCAGACGACAACAGTAATCAGAGTTCCATAGCTGACTCCTCCCCCGTCAAACAGGAAACCAGCTGTAGCACTAGCCCGGCCCCTGAACCCACTGCCGTATCCCACGGTGACAGCAATGAGGTCAAGAACGACCAGAGCCCTGACAGCAAAAGGGGTGAGACACACACCAGCACAATTTCATTTCCTACTATGGGGCCTTTCAGGTGGCACAGTGGTCTATCATCGCCCAGGGATTGAGGAGGCATCGTCAACAGGAATTTCCTGCTCTCACTGACTCTTAGCAATTCCCTCAGGTGGCAGAGCGCCTGCAAAGCTAACTGAGGTCCCCAGGTGAGTGAGGGTGAGCGAAGAAGCCTAGGAGGAAGGCATGCGGCGATATTCAACTCTCCCGATCCTGTGGAAACTTTTTCATAATGACACGCATAGATACAACCAGATGTTTTACAACATTTCTTAAAATTACCACTTGGTTAAAGTAAAATCTTAATAACAAAAAAAAAACATTTACCTCCTTAAAATCCCTGTCTGCTGTGGCCCACCCCACCCTATTCATACTTGTAGTAGCTTGGGGCGGATGCAGCTAGAGTTTGGCTTTAGGAAAACGGTGTTCGTTTCAACTGCTGTTTGGTTAGCTGAAGAGCTCCAGCAGCACTTAGGCTCACCACACAGGGAGAGACATAGAAGGGTTGAGAACTTTCTTTTCCATCTTGCTGTGAGGGAGAGAGGGAGTGCAGCTGTGACCAGACCCTGGGGGCCTTAACTGCCAACCTTCCATCTGCCCCTCCACTAACAAGAGACCTTTCTCAGACTAGTGCAAAATAACTCTCTCTTTGTCCATCCTCCTTTCTCCTCTCTTTTTTGTATTTCTGTACCCCCCCCTCCCGTTTCTTTCTCCATACACCTCTTTCTCTTCATCTCTTTTTAGTACACGTATTAATCGTTCCTGGTGGTGCGGTTTAAGTTGAACAGGCAATAACTATCGCCACGAGTGTGACCGACTTAAAATGTGATTAACGTGATGGGTTGGGGTTGTATTGTCAGTGTTAATGTGTCAGTGTTAATGTGTCAGTGTTAATGTGTTTTATGTCTCTGTTTGTGGTACAGGGAAGAACAACCCGTCTGCTGAGGGATCAGATAGGGGACAGAGGGACAAGAGAGACAGCAGCCAGACGTCCTCAGGAAACAAGGACACCTCAGACAGCTGCAAAGCCACTCAGGTACCATCTGTTTAACTATATGTATATCTGAGATGGCCAGTTTAGATGCATCTGTTTTACTATCTGTATATCTGAGATGGCCAGTCTAGATACATCTGATTACTATCTGTATATCTGACATGGCCAGTCTAGATACATCTGATTACTATATGTATATCTGACATGGCCAGTCTAGATACATCTGATTACTATCTGTATATCTGACATGGCCAGTCTAGATACATCTGATTACTATATGTATATCTGACATGGCCAGTCTAGATACATCTGATTACTATATGTATATCTGACATGGCCAGTCTAGATACATCTGATTACTATATGTATATCTGACATGGCCAGTCTAGATACATCTGTTTTACTATATGTATATCTGACATGGCCAGTCTAGATACATCTGATTACTATATGTATATCTGACATGGCCAGTCTAGATACATCTGATTTTACTATATGTATATCTGACATGGCCAGTCTAGATACATCTGATTACTATATGTATATCTGACATGGCCAGTCTAGATACATCTGATTACTATATGTATATCTGACATGGCCAGTCTAGATACATCTGTTTTACTATATGTATATCTGACATGGCCAGTCTAGATACATCTGATTACTATATGTATATCTGACATGGCCAGTCTAGATACATCTGTTTTACTATATGTATATCTGACTGTTTCCTCTGGTGTTGTGTCTGGGCAGGAAAAGGAAGAAGAGGCTCCTCCCAGCAAGAAGAGCAAACTGGAGTCTCCATCTCAGGACTACGAGGAGAAATAGACTGAAATGCTGCACACTTTCTTCTAGCTATCTTCTTCCAAACTTCCCCTCCTCTCTTCCTCCCCTGTAGGCCCTCAACACTCCCCTGAGCAGAGGGAGAACGGACTTTACCTCCCTTCACTGAGCCCTCTCCTCCTCTTTTTCCGCACTTACTCACTCCCTCACTAATGCCACGAGTAGCTCTATGAACCAGCCTGTTATCCCTTCCATGGCCAGGGGTGGCGCTGTGAGTCCAGCTCAGCCCAAAAGAGAAACACTGACCTGCACCTGTGACCCACACACTGACAATATGGGACTTATCATTCGACACTGGCAGCCCACACTAAAGGAGTAGGAAGGAGTTTTCCCTAGACACTAACCTATGGTCCGTTTCTGTCGCCCCCGAATGGTTTGAATTGGGATACGAGGGAAGGTAAACTGACCCTAGATCTGTGCAACTGAAGGGCGTCTTCTGACCCGGAAGCCATGCCTAACCTCCCCGTAACTCTTCTCTGGTTGTTTTAGGTGTTTGTTTAGAACAGTTTGGGCTTGTTGTTTAGCTCAGGAGGGTCATTGCACTGTTACGGTTTCATGTCACGAATAGACCACACCATGTTTTTACCGCTGCTGCTTGTATTTAACTCGTTTCCTAGCGGAGGACCAAACGGTGGTACTAATCACGTTTCTCCTTCCCCATAGTTGCAGGGACAGGCTTGTAGCATCGGTAGGTTTTACCCGGCTGTATCTCTTGGCTGCTACGGTAGAACTTGGTAGGACGTGCTTGGTAGGTCAAACTGTTTTTTTAAGTACTTATTTTAGTGCCATGTTTTTATTTGCTTTACGTTTTCGACATGTCTCCATTGAGTTGACGCCAGTGACTTCACTCAGCAGTCACGTACAACTATAAAACAGGGTGTTTCACGTTGTTTCCTGTCTGAGTGAGGCCACAAAACCCCACACAGCAGGCGCAAAACGGCTGAACAATTCCTGCAAATCTCTAAAAGCAGCTCTCCCGCTAGCCGGCGTGCGTTGGCGTGTTCCCTTTTCCAAA